>MIEF01009491.1:0-196638 GCA_001870725.1 Taenia solium | reverse complement strand
GACGCACGAGATTTTCGGATACCTGTTACTTATTTATCTTGCATTCGTTTATACAAGGACGTATCGGTGATAGGATAGCAGCTCAAGGTTGTAGAAAACACAAGTTGCTATATATTTGATGAATGTTTCTTTGTACGCTTTTGCAACCGCACACAGCATAAACAAATACTTGATTTTTTAAGTAAAAACAAATGCCACTAACGCGTTTACTACCAGTGTCACACACATGGGACACCAACAAGAGCATAAACGTTTTCTTTGCGATCTGCAGGGAAACCATATAGTAAAATAAATATGCAGTTGGATTTGCATTACTTTTGTGTGTACTCCCTTGTCATTTGAAAAGCATCAGTAGACTTTCCAATGGAACTTACGTTAGAAGTTGCGTTAACTTGAAATGCGCATTCTTTTTCATCACAAACAATTACTAAGTCCAAACCGGTAACAAAAAACTTTGCTCGTTTTTAGCTGCTCCTATCCATGGCCAATGAGCATTCCCACTTAAATCTTCCTCCATGGGTAGGTTTGCTTTTACCTACTGCAATACCTAGGTTGTCTGTTTAACTCCCAGTTTTGGCAAATGAGCCACTTCGCTACTTCGCCATTGTACATTCGCCGACTGGACTGGTCTCCTGGCCAAGTCAGTAGCCCTGAGACCTACTGCACTTCGAACACGAATACCCCACCTAGGTATTAGGTCGTCTTTGTCGCTTGAGAAGTCTCGAGTGCTGTGAAGAGGCGAGGAGAGAACCTAGTATTATCAAAATGGAGGTCCTTAAGACCAGTTATTGCACAAAAACACAGCTTTGCCTAGTCTCTTAAAACACGTTAATTATTAATGATGGATTATAATGAAAATAACTAGTGATAGTAACAGTTAAATTGCAAGGACTGATCCCAGTTAGTAACTAATCTGCTGCGCAACCACCTGTCGAAAATACGACCTGGAATAATCGTAGTAATCGTTTCAGCTGCTGGTAGGAGAAGTCAACAAATTTAAACCTACAGATTATTTTATCTCTACCACGTAGCACTCGCGCGGATCCTTCGAACAAAGATGATTAGTGAGGGAGGGAAATTTTGTGCGTGAGCACGGCGACAACGCGATGGATGGATTCGTGCGAGTGGGAACATAGCAGTGCAACTTTGACACATTACCGTTTCTGGGACTTGGTGTGGCATTTCTGTCCACCTCAGATGCCCTAGGCCACGAAAATTAATACAATAACGGGGTGATCTTAACATCTAGTAGTAATCCAGTTTGGAAACATGGATTAGATGAGTAAACTAATATCTTTCCGAAAATTGGCATAGCGATAATCTGTTTAACTGAATGAAGGGCTCAAAACAAATCAAAGTATTTATAAAAAACCCGCTTAATAACGGCTGGTCAAATTTTGTGAGCCAATACCTCGCTCCCTTCAGCCTCTGTCGGTTTGGTCGCCATGCTTGTGGCATAGATCTCTCTCGTGCCGTATTAATATTCCTAGTCTTCTAACCCTTGGGAAGTGAAGTTCAGATTTGTAGGCCATATCACTTCATGACTATATGCTCATTTGAATTGAGGCGATGGTTGCTCCATCGGATTGCGTTTGTTTAACCCATGAGACGGAGTACTTCTGGACGTCCAGATCTGATTATAGTTCTACACTGCAGCTATGTTTATCCAAACATGTACTCAACTCGAATTTGCCTTCTATGAAGGTTATTTTTGCATGATTAAGGCAGTCATTTCGCCTAGGAGACCGTAAACCATGGCAGACGCTGTAAAGTAATATGTATTCTCACCTTGAGTGGTAAAAACAATTGAAACATGCAAGTTTGAGTCTGTAATAAAGTCTATGTTTATCAATTACACGCTAAGAGTATTCAAAGTGGTAATGCTCGTAGAATATCAGACATTGCATACTTGATTTAACCCTGTTTACACTACGCATTTCGATGTTTTACTTTAAGGGGTTACTTTGAAGCCCCCACTGTGAGTGCTTCTTGTGCACGCACAGATGATCGAAGCACACACGATGCAAGTACTGCTTGAGCACTTCATATGATTATAGAAAGCAAAATCTCACAGCCAGCTGCACAACAAAGTCCCCAAGCACAAAACACACGACTCGGCGGCATGACAAATACCTTCTGTCATCTTCACAGAGCACCTCCACCAAATCAAGCAAATTAGGCTGATTGTGTGTATGCATGTACCTTGCACCTATTAGGTAAATTGCCTACGGGGACAAAGTGAAAAAGAAAACTGTGACCAGGGGCAGTGGTAAGAGAGGTGAGTCCTGTTGATAAATAGACGGGGTATGCGCATGTGGTCTAATTAGGCTTAGAGCACCTCACCCCACGAGACATCAAGCAGCCGTCCCCCAAGTCAGTAATCACACCAAATTTTTTGCACTAGTGTGGAAGAAGGGAGAGAAAGGGTGCCCAGCTCCTGAAAGAAGACCCTTTAAGTCGCCTTACGGGAGAGAGAGCATAGACCTGCCAGCTTGTACCAGTCCATGTGACGAATAAATTTGTAGATCGTTAACGAAATTGATTTGAATTTCGTTTGATATGTAGGCATTTGGAGCACAAAGATGGGATGCGTTCGGTGAAGTCTTCAGATAACGCCTTCACCGTTTTATCACGCTACATAATCTAATCTGTCAAATTTGCATTGTTAGCGCCTTCTTGGAGTTTTTTTTCACAATTATCAAGGCAAACCGGGACTTTTGAATTAATCAAGAGCACAAAACAACTCATTTTAAGAAGTATGACAGGCGTCCCCCAGTCCTCTGCTGCCCAAAAAAAACTTGTTACTGGTCCTAATTAATATCGAAAAAATGCGACATTGACAGATTTTACACTACAATTAAACTGTTCCAAAACACTCTCTGCAGAAATTCTTACGTTCACGTGCTTACTCAGCTTTGACACTAGATCAACTGGGCTTTTGTCCCATTTAATAACGCGATCGAGAAAAAAACTTAATGTTCTATGGTAAAATATTTTGTCAACACAGTGCAGCATCGGACAAAGTGAAATGTCTAGGTATCCTGTGTGGGCTAATGATTTCGAACGCTAAAGATCGTAGTCGTGAACGCCTGTTCTTTATTCGCCATTGCTACAGGAAGACTCATCTTTCGTGGAATTTCGTTACCCGACAGGTTCTGAACAGAACAGGCGGTTAGGACTACCCTTCCAGAACGCTGAATGTTCATTCACAGGGCCAACTGTCATGATGATGAAGTACCGGGATCCACGACAGTGAGGGCTCTCTACACCCAATTCAAGTGCCTTATTAGGGATGAGTATGCGTTCACCTTAATGGCGCCTTAGCATATGGTATTTGCAGTCCTCTATAGACACGAGTAATGATCCGCGGACTAGAGTCTGTAACATACGGGAAATCCTCTTTCATCACGCACTACACATTATCGTCTCCCACTTTGATGAAGAGTGTCTAACCAAATTAACCTAGGCTAGACCGGATGGGACTAGAGCCATACACTACATGTGCGTCGACTACTGGTACTCGAAATATGACCTACTTGGAGGACCTAGTTGACACTTGCAACTGCGTGCAGTATCACCGCAGCTCGATTTGAACGTCTCTTTTGACTGCACTGGTTTGCATTTTCATTCTTGTCACTCAAATCAAGAAGGAATTTTAGCTTTAACCGGATTTGGCATCTGGTGACGAGGTCGCACTCGTTTGTGAGCTAACATTGAACGCAATCAGTGGCTTTAATTCCACAAAATTGCTCACGTTTTAAATTAATACTTTTGCATAATATCAATGTAGCATCCTTCCCAAGCATTACTATAGGGTCTGGATGCGAATTCACATTCTTTTCCCACCATGTTAACCAGCATCACAATGATGAAATAATTAACCATTACCAGTAATTAGCTTGTCGTCTGTTATATCCCCATTTCAAATGTGGGAGAATTTGTGATCTGGAAGTTGTGACTGTGTCCTAATTATCATTTTGTACCGCCTGAGTCACTCTTGAAGGGGTAGAAGGCATGCGTACCTAGCACTAGCTTTATTACTTGCTTGTTGGATGATTATCAATGTGCATGGAGTTGAACTTGCTTGTGTGCTCATTGAAACAACTCCACTCATCTGCATCGCGTTGTTACCAGCGTTCCCGTGAACGATTACTCTGCGAAACTCACTATATAACAAATATTAAGCTTTAAAAAAATGTTGGCCGTATCTCATACAAAACCCCATTTAAGCCTGAAATCGCTACAAAACTCATGTATCTGGATCTAAATTTATTATTTACATAAGGTTGGACTGGGACTAAACTGGCATCAGTAGCAGCCCCAGCAACCGACGTAGAGGCCGCTGTGTTGGCTACTTTGGAAGTCCACGTCAATATCCCTTACATGCATTAGAGTTGGCCATGCAGCCTAAATTAAAAGTCCACGTGTGTTTCGCCTCTAAATTTGAGCAGTACCGGCGTTCCAAGGGGCGACATTCGAGCATTATTGGCATTGTTACCCTGGTAATCGGGGCTCCGCGGGCCACCATCTGTATCATATCCCATTTTAAACCTTTCGTGAGGTATTCTCACCCTGTAGAGAAGGGGAGAATAAATTGACCTCATCATAGCACATGATTGGGGTTTCGTAAAACAAAACATACTGCCCGACTTATTTCAATTCCTTGCATTGCGCCTCGTAAGCCTAGCCAATTGGACAATCTTCGATGTGAAATTAACTCATTGATACACGTCTATGCATCACTTTAGTCTTATTCTACCTTGTGCGTTAGCGTCTTCTTAATTAATTTTTACAACCGTGGTATCTCTCTACATTTTACTGGCTATCACACAAAATCTGACCCTCAATAAAACGGATTACCAACAAGCACAATTAACATTATTAGGAACTGATTAACATCTGTGTAAATGAATAAATATCAATGAAGCGATTAAGTCTAGGTCCCTTAAATTGATATTGATGATTTACAAAATCGAGTTTTTCTCAGAACTTACATTAAGTTCACGCAAATACTGATTTGTTGTGCTTACTTTAAAACAATGTTTGCGAAGTACACTCTCTCCTCAGCTACCTTATCCATGTCTGGAGTTCCTCTGTGGACCAGTCCTTCATCCCTGCCTCGGCTTTGATGCATTTGGAACTGTAGAGAATGAGAACCTCCACTTTGCTACGTGCCTACTAGCTACGATGGTGTGTGAAATTGATTGAGGTAAATTGCCGCTAACGGGGAAACCACGGCGTTCCCATGATAAATGCACAACAGTAGTAGCAGTAGTCTCCCAACCTACCCACCCCCTTTTCACGCCTTCCTCCGCTTTACCTCGATCAGTCAATCATTCATCTTCCAGTGCGTCCTCTTGTCCCCATGTCTGGCATTTGTTTGGTCAGTTGATAAATTCCACAGCAAAAGAAGAGCACTGACAATGACATTTGCTTAGCGATGCGTACGGTAATGAAAGTGCCTTTTCAGTCTCCCTCGATTCTGCATCTATGACGACTGCAAAAATCCCAATCATAACCTGTTTGAAGCCCCAAGCTCCTGTGAATTCTTATGCCGTTGCGTTGCGATTTAAAAGTATTTTTATGGTGTTTTACAGCCCGTTCGCCACCTCTACCTTTCTACACTTCTAATTGAAAGTTTTAAATGATTCCAAAGGTGACTCTAGCGTCTTATAACATGAAGATCCAAATCCATAGGCATCTTCAAATATGCACTGGAGATCACCTCCTAAAATTTTATTGAACCTGTGCTAACATTTTACTCGCTACACTGACTAATGTAAATGTAATGCAATGACGTTGTCTCCACGCACAGCAGATTGCCAGAGATCATCACCCAACCTACTCCTCTTCGGAATCTTAAAATGCCAATAATATGTTGGTTCATCCATCTTAGCTACATTTTATTGTACGATTAAGTTCACATTTTGCAGTTGACAGCCAAATTGGTTCTACCATCCTCACGTTGCACACGGTGTGCGATGATATCACAGAAAGGTTTAGTAGAGTGGCGTAAGAATTCATTCCCCTATCACGCCTGATACCTTCCGTTTATGTTAAGCTCTTTGAGTCGAGCTACCACAAAGCTGAATGGATGAAGGTCAAATGCAGCTTTGACTTTACTGGGGCACCTCCTGATTCACTCTTGGCATCTGCAGCGTTCTGTGGATGGGCTAACGGGCGCCTCTTAATCGAGCCTTCAATGCCTTCAAGAGGGTCGTAGTGTGTACCCTTCTAAAATAATTATCGTCTCACAATGTGCACCAAATTTTCACCAATTTAATCTTACCATCTCCACCTGCGATCATTCCACTTTTCAAAGCATCATTGCGATCAAATTCCATCACTAATCCAACATAATCTCTTAAAATTTTCTTTAAATGCTTCCTTCAAAAGCCCTCGTTTGCTTGTTTGTTATCCTTAGTAGAGACCGATTCGTTGAGCTTCAAAATGAGGCTACATAAAGGAACTTTTGAACAAATCCAACTTCGTAACTTTTCATATTAGCGTTTGATTCTATGATCTCGATTTCATCATTGGTATCTAGATATTGCAGAAGGAATTCACATTCCACTCTTGACGGGAGCTGTGATTCTTCTGCTTGCATGGCTCAGTACCTATTTTCTTTTATGGTTAGTCTTCAATTTGGTTCTAGCTTCTAAAAACCTTCAGAACGCTTCGTTCCCATCGGGCTATTCAATCCATTAGAATCCGTGCAATAGGCTCTTATCACCGCATTGAACACAGAAATGAACTGCGATAAATTTGTGCTTCCAGCACACATCCTTGCTGGTGCGTTAAAAGAAATTAGCTCCTTTTTAGGTGATATTAATGGTCTGGGAAGTAAAAAGCTGGAGTGGCATTATCGAAACAGTGCGCACCATGTGTAAAGGTGGTGATGCAACCGAGGGGAACACTGACTAGCAGTAACAGAGGCACATGGGACATTGCAGCCCTTATTTGACACCTGGAAATGACTACAAGTGGTGCAGTAGTAAATCATTGACCTTAATGTTCTGCAATGGTTGGTTTAACTTCTAAATTTATCCGCATTAACCAAAGACAGTCCCTTTTGGAGCTGCACCTTCGCAGTCTTTCTTAACCCATGTGTTTCCTTCAATATAAATCACATATTTGTTGTGCAATGGAATATGTTTCCACCATGCCAAACATTCCATCCGCTATTGGTAAATTCATCCCACTAAAATCACTTTCATTGCATAATGAGGTAGCTAACAGAGACAAACTTCAAGAATTGTTTATGTCACGAACTTTGTTCTTATTATCTACTCTCTCATTAGACATCTCCTGTGCTCTCAGTAGGCGTCAATAACAATCTCGTGACTTAAAAATCTGATTCCGAACGGAATGCTATGGTACTATTTCGCAACCCACTCTCATTGGACCGGTCATGATAATAAAAATATGACTTCCAGCAGAACAGGTGGGAAGATTGAGAAATTAGCAAAATGGAGCCTGTCAAAGTGCATGGTAGTGTTACCAAATCCGCAAAGGAGAGCAGCCGACAGGCGGTGTAGTCTGGGAGACGGCATGGAGGAATAATAGGACGACTTGAAGAACACCTTAGATGCGACCGCGCAAAAGTTTATGTTTCACATACCCTGGGGCCCCACATTCAGTTCCCCTCCCTGATTCCGCGTTTGTCTCTATGCTTGCAGCACGATATCACGCAACTGGCAATGTTCGTGTGCGTGCGCACCTGCCCATGCACACACGTCCATAATTTGCCTCAGCAAGTCGTGAGACCACGCCCGATGATGCTGCTGATACTGACGGCAAGGCCTGATGTAGGAGAGACATGATTTATGATTGCGGTGCTGGGAAGAGAGTGTGAATGGCCACTGAGTGCGTTTGCCGCTTCGTTTTTAACTACCCTCCCCTGATTTAACAGTCGTTGGTCCTCCACTTCACACCTTGGAACACTATTGCATTGCTCTGATCATCCATTGCAACAATATCATGCCTATTAATCTAAGAGAGTTATTATTGCAAACTCACAAAAGACCTAGTTCATCATTTCCTTGTCTTTACTCCAAAAATATACAGACTAAAGCATTGGAAGCTGAATGGCAACTGAAGGAAACATTATTCATTCACAAAAACCTCCTTCCTTGCGAACAACATCCGACTTCGCCAGAATGTCAACCATTTTACTTGCATAAATGCCTAAATGTACTCTGCTAATTTTACACAGCTCCACCCTTAGGCTTGTGACATAGAATTCACTTCTAATGTCAGTTTTCCGGTCCTTCTGCGGGTTGCTAACATGATCTTCGCAACGTATTTGGAGAAAAGTTCGTTCCTTTTAAGCTACCACTTTTCAATCAATCTCCGGAACCATTTTATGATATTGCCATTGTAGTACTAACCAATGTTTCGTTTGAGTTGGGTTGGGAGGACATAATTAGGAGCTTACAAGCTGATCGCAAATCCTCGATTATGCCACTGTGAAGCCGTTGGCGGGCTTACTGACAACCCCTGTCCACATTGAGAGGTGAACAATGTGGATGCGATGCGTTCTAGCCTGCATAGACGGCAATTAATCAATGAAGGGGTCAGGATTTGAGACTGTTAGCCAGGGAATCTGGATGTCACAAGCCGAGGGTACGACTAACGGCCACAGTTCAGTGGACCCTCGAGGCAATCAGGATGAAGCTAAACTTGTATCAGGACTAAATGCTGACAGGTCTTGAGAAGCTACCTCCAACAGGCATAAATGCTGACGTCCTTAAATATCACTTGTGGAAGAATATTTATTCGAACAAACTCAGTGGTGGTTTTGCTAAGTGCGATTGAGATGTGTGGAAAATTTTAATTGACTGTTGTTTAATGCTGTTGGAGGTAGGTTTTAGCTTGATGAAGAAGGTCTTAGAATGTAGGTTTTTAGGGTAATGGGCATGAATATTTCCGTTCTCCTTCATTGTGCGGTGCATAAACGGCTACGTAGTCCAGAGGTGTTTTCTAAGTAGCCAAGAAAACGTCTGTTCAGAATGTGTTTGTGGGGATAGAGGCGTTTTTAAGGGAGTTCCTTTGATAGTTCTTCTCAATATAAAGCATGTTATGCTTTAATGGCGATTGCAGTTTATGCGGAAAATAAAGCACTCAGTTTTGAATATTGCATGTTTCAATGTAGAGCAAGGACTGGATCAACTTCATCTCCTTTGAGTAGAATACACCCACCAATTGTAGCAGTATTTTCAAGTGGCCTGACTGCGAGTTGCGAGTAGGGGTTGATTATTATGCAAGGCAATTTAACAGCTCTAGGATTTGCACACCAGTCGACATGACAAGTGCTCTCACGTTTTACTGGGTAGCTTCTAATGATCTCCAAGTAAAAATCCTTGACTTTGCTTAATGCACTTCTACTCGCAATGACTGTGTAGACACAGGCAGGTAATCCAATTGGCAGCGCTCAATGGTGGAGCAGGAGAAAGAATGCCTACTTACCCCAATGCTCTCTGGATGTCTTGCTCGTTCAACAGTGCGACAACAAAGGCAACAGTGGAGTTTTAAGATATGCACTGAACTTGCCTCCTTTGGTGGCAAAATGATTGCTTGTTTGTAGTCTCTTCGCATTTTGTTAACCTGTAGACAGCCAAGGGGGGCATCAAAAAATCAGTCGCCCAGCTCCTTACCACCGCCTTAGAAACAGAAGTGAGGAGCACTTCGCAAAACTCGTGTGATATCATGCACAATCAAAACAATGCCTTATTTTGGGCATTGTTTTCAGCATTGTGTAAGCAGCTGTAAATTGAGGACTTACAAATCAAATAGTGTTCGAGGATTCCATAGGTCTCGTCTTTTACAAACTTTACTAAATAATCAAACAAGGTCTCAAATGAGTGCAATTCATTGCTATCTATTAAAATTTTATCTTGGTTTCATTCCTCATTTAACTTTCATTACCACGGAGGCATTGTCAGGAAAATTCAACGTTTATGGTATTGTAATAAGAAACTTAAGCTTGTTCTTTGTAGATCACGCCAGAGTGCAGAGGAGGGTCCTTTTCGAGTCTCTGCAAAATCAGTCACCCACGCTATATTGCTCATTCTAAGTCTAAGCACTCTTCAAAATGACAACGAATTCGATCCTCTTTAAAGGGGGTAAGGGTGCTGAGTATATCTTGCCGTACTGCTGCTAATGAAGCGCTCGAATTACCTTTGTAGACGTCACAAGACACATGAGTGTAAGAGTAGCTTAGTTAACGCAGAGAAGAGTTGTTCAACCTAATGTAGTTATGAAAAGATAGCCAAATCGTGGGAGACTGAAGAGGTCTGCATAATACTAGGTGTGATTAAAATAAGTACCGCCAAATTGCAGGGTAGACTTGCTGAAATTAAGTTCTGTTGACCATGAACACTGGGTGATTCGTTAAAAGTGACAAAAATGGGAAATATAACTGTGGGAACTTCAAAAGTCTTCACAGTTGCCTCCTCAGTCCCTTGTTCTAAATGAAATCTTAAATCATTAAATTAATTTAAATAATGCTAGAAATGATCTGACATTCCACCACTCAGAACTTAAACAAATTACCATTTGTGTGTGTCAATCCCCAAAGCTGTCCACATGATGCAGGTGACTTTGGCCAAATGCTAGTGGGATGAGGTAAAGGTGAAGGAGTGTCACGATTGGTTTCCAGTGTCAATCCTGCCATCTGGTACTACATTTATTCAAATATGGGGGCTGTCTGAGGCTTTCCATACGCCAAATCTATCTGGAAAGCTACACTATTCCCTCATTTGCCACCTTAAAGTGAAAATGTGAGAATGAAAAAATATCACCTTTAATTTGATGAATTCGGATTGCTTTTGCTTGCCAAGAATGGGTGTCACAGATCCAGATGGTGTGTTTCAATGAAGACTTATTTAACCTATGTTTCTTAGTTATCCTGGAATAAAGAAGAGTAGGTTTAGGTAACATCATGCGATTTTAGGTGTTCGGTCACAACTTATCGATCATCTTTTTTGTGCAACCATTATTGTGATAATGAGATCCCACAAGTTTAACTAACCACAAGGGTTGCCTTTATTCCATTCATAATTGGCGATCTATTTGAACTTGGGTTTCCTTTGTGGAGTTAAAAATAAACTATTGCCACCTATTTTAAATGAAATTTTTTGATTCCGCAATTGTTTAGTTTATTCCAGAATGAAAATTCTGCTAGATTCCCTTTAAAGCTATTCTTTCAGTTGGCAAGTCCAATCACCCGACTTCATGTTTTAGCCGTCTGGACTTCAGTAGACGAGACGACGTCCAATTGGAAGCGGTCGTTCCATGACATTCCTAACGGCAGAAAGAATATCATGGCCTTGTCCTAATGAATCACTGCCGGTAAAATGCAGCTATCTACCTGCATTGAACGAAGATGAAAAAAACGTCTTGCTCCGTAAAATGATCTTTTAATCCAGTTTGGGATGTAAACCAATGCGAATGATCATTTTGCCTATGAATGGGATATAACTAAGTACCTAACTATTATTCGATGCTCTATTTTGCTTCATACGTGCCACAACCACCATAGTTTAGAAGTAGAACCAAGTACTTATCTTTGAGTTACATTTAATAAAGATGAGTTCAACCACATCACCTGTTAATGCTGATTATGATCTTTTGTCTCATAGTACATTAAAATTTTCAATATTTCTAGCTAGAGAAGTCACACTTATGAAAGACCTTTTAATTTGCTGCATCGGCCGGCATCTAGTCTATTGAACTAGTACAGCCCTTAAGTAAATTGGATAAAGTGAACAAAAGGAGGGAGAAGGAAAGAGAACAGTTCGTGTCTCATAGACAATGATTCCATATGATCGTTGAACGGGTTTGCTGCCTTGAAATAGGGGTATAGATCACTTGCCAAAATATCTTTTTTGTCGGCTTGAACGACAATTCTGAGGCTTTTAGTTAATACTTTGGTAGCGCAGGAAGATGGCTGACAATCCGAGCTCTTTCAGGTTTTGGGGAGGTTCCTTTTTAATCTCTGGTTAAAAGGCCTTTCTGTATTGCCGAACTCCTATGTAATCCAATTTTATCACCTTGAGTGTTAACTTTTTAATTTTTTCTGCAAATTTATGCATTTTTTTAATGCGACCCCTTCAGCTATTATTCACCTGCTTCACAAGTCTATTTTGGGTTTGTTTCTTTGATCCATAGACTAGGCGAAGGAGAGAACCCGGGGCACGCAAGCCAAGAAAGGCGAATTTGCGCCTTCAAGAAAAGTGGGGTCCTGACACGCTTAGACACGACCAACAACCACTACCTTTCCTAACTTGATTTTATTCAGCAGAAATTAATGCATGTAAGAATTTTTCCAATTCCTCGTCAGCAATAAGGAAGGATTTTTTTAGTAGCATTACATACTTTATCTGGCAATACCCTTGTAGTGATTTATTCCAAATCCAGCCATTCTCTTTGGTAGCTCTTGGTTGTTTTTAGAACAAGCCTTTCTAGAATAGTTATTTGACGGAGTGCTTATCAAGCTAGCCCAAAACTTTGATGCTGTTTGGTCATCAACCATATTCGCATGCATCTTTCCAAAATAGCTGTGACATTTTATTGCCTCTTTTTATAAACACAAAGTGGTAGCATAAGGTAATTAAAGTTAACTTTGTGCTTTGGCATCACGTGCTTCCTGCTAAGGATTGACACAAAGACCGAGGTTTCAAAGTGCCACACACACACGCACGCACAAAAGAGCGCGGTTCTTATTCCTCAAGGTCACGCTGTCTACACAGATATGCTGCATTATTGCGCGATGTGCGTTCAACGCCGAAATTACCACATTATGTCCAGTTTTGTGTCAGAGCGGCTTAGTTACCTTCCCGTTTGTGAACACGACTGCTGGTGGAACCGTTCCGCGCAGCATTCGCTTAAGTGCACTAATCTGTCGCATTAGTGCTATCCTAAAACTAAAAGGCCGAATCCGATCATAATGAACAATTTTTGGGTAAGCTTAAGCGTACTAACCAGGAAAACATGCGGAAGGCTATTTGTTCCCAGTCGTGGGAATGAAATTACATGCGTACGCTTCGAGTAATCGATCAATAAAACCCTCCCGAACCCATTATTCTTACTGGCTATTTTACTTTGGGTCATTTGTCTGTAAATCAGGGCGCCCATCCGACCATCGATTGTCTGACTAGGAGTGCATCAACATGAGGCAAAAAATCTCGAACGCAATTCGATTCGCGAAATCCTACTTTGAATCATGAGATCAAATTGAACAACTCCTTTTGAAACTACCTCACCGAACTAGAACGGAGACATTTCCTTCCCATCTACCAACGAATCGCCTCTTGCCCGACTGTGGAACGTACGCGTGGGCGGTCTCAGAAGCGTGGCCGTACATACACACGAAGTGGGTCAGAGGGATGAACCAATCAACGCTCCCCTCTCATGTGATTGGCTATTCGGTCCGCTAAGCGCAAAAGCATGCACACGCGCGAACGTGCGTACATACAGACAAATTGGCTCAAATAGGTGTGCATGCATGCATGCGCACACATCGACGCACTCGTGTTCGCGTCACATCTACTGCTACTACTACGTTTACCGTGGGTCATGGCTGTGGCTGAGTTTGTGTAGGCCTGTATGTGACATGCACGCGCGCACACATAAACGCATACGCACTCGCGCAACGCAAACGCTCACGCACGTACGCACTTCACAGGAATCACATCACATCGCATCAGAACGGTGCGAAACGAAACGTGGAGTTGCTCCCGCTTGCTAGCTCGCTCTCTTTCTCTCTCATAGAGCAGTGAATTAAAATCCACTCCCACGATCGTCTAAAAGAGGAGAGAAAAGTCCACGGCTGGGAATTCCCATCATCCCCTCTCTCTCCACGACTCCCAGATGTCACAGATATCGCACCGCACTCGTGGAGTCTCTCCACTTCGATGCTTTTATCCATTCCTTCTCTCTCTCATCCTCCTACTAACATCGCTTCCCCATGGTAAGTCAATCCCTTATACGACTGATTTTCAAATAATAATCAATCCTTCCCCATTTGGTCTGTGACCTTTAATTCTATGCATTGACGAGTACAGGTCATGTGCGTCACTCTTAGAGGCCACAGTACCCCTCCTCCATTTAGCCTTAGTCGATTTCATTGAGTATGGAGGTTTGTTTTAGGTTATTCCGAATTCAAACGGTCAGAATGACCACTAACTTTGTTGCCTTCGTGCTTAATAATTGATCAGTAAAAAAGTAAGCTTCTGATGAGGTCCAATCTATTTTGCGTTAAGTGTGGGGACTTGAAACACCTGCACAATAAATGTGGTAAGTGCTCATTAAGTTGTGTTTTTTTTCTTTTCCACAAAGACTGATCTAATTTGTTATTGACGGCTGTTGTCTTCTTCACCCACCTCCTCTTCCTCCCATACCCTTGGTAAATGTCGGGGGCCATATATAACCTCGTAGCGATTCCGCACAGAATTTTCGATGACTACCCACATAGCCTTCGTAATGGTCATCTTCCCATGGGGGAATACAGTGCATCCACACATACAAAGTCGCTCGCATTTATGCAGCTGTTTTGTTAGAGCCGAAAACTTTTAATCTGGTTGTGGCCAAAGCGGTAGCACCAACAGCAGCAGCAGCAGCAGCAACTGGTATTGCCGGCGCTTTTTTACATTATCCACGAACACTGCTAGTCGGCGGTGTTATAGACTGAAACTTCGAATCATTTTTACTATTCGACTGACAAGGAAGCTCAGTAGAGGTGGATGTCAGTAATTTTACGTGTCGCCGGAGCTTTCTCAACGTCTATGGTGTGAAAATTCTGACGACTTTGCAATAGGTGATATGGACCACACGATCCAATAGATTTTTCGATGTTGGCCTCGGTTGTACACATCGCTTGTAAAGCCGCTTTCTAATTTATCGATAGCTCATTATGTTATTCGCGAGAAAACAATATGGTACTTCACCAGCTTGATTCGTCTACGTCACGTTGCTGCTACAGCTCAGAGGTGTGCATGTCCGAACAAGAGTGAAATACCAGTGACTCGCGAGAAACTACTGCTGTTGCTGATGCTACCATCACCATATGGAGTCTCGATTGGCGGGTTCACACCGTTCAGCGATCTTTTCTCTCATGCGGAGCTTTATAAATATTTCTCTTCATCTACCCTGAAGAGAGGGTTGGTTTTTCGTTCGAGAATTGCCAAGCGTAGAGAGCGAGGTTCTTGAGTGGGGTTCAATAGTGCCCTCTCGTCTACCGATATTTTGCAATTTGCCAAGCGAGAAAGCCTAGTTACGTGCGGCACTTCCTTCGAGTTTCATAGAGGATGTCACGATAATAGCACAGGACCGAAGTAGCCTTAATTTTGGTCGTCTCTGTAACGATGCTTTCTCTGATCTGACATTTTGGGCTATTTCCTTCCCATCTGTGGAACCATTAGGAGCTTGGTGTGATGCCTTGTATAGCGCCAAATTCACAGGAACGCTGCCTGTGTTGGGGTGGTCCAAGTACTGCTCATTAGGCCCTTAGTTCCAGTCATCACCAAAGCTTCAGGGCGAGTTCGAAATGAGCTAGTTGTTTGAGCGTGACCTTTGGGAGTTGGATGTGGTCTCCATCGTTGTCATTGATGGTGGTGGTGGTGGTGGTGATAATTTTTCATTCGCTGCTCCCAACGCCGGTCAGGAAAGTGCTTCCCACGTTAATCATACACGCGTGCACGGTTTGCATTGAGGTCAGTCAGGATATGTGTGCGTGTGTGCGTGCGTTTGTCCGCGTCCACTCGCACTCGTCCTAGTGCGGGAGCGGAAGAGAGACCATTTGTTTTTTTTGCCCCATCCACCCCCCTCCTGCCTATTTCATTCGTCAAACTCTCCTTGGCGGATTTGAATTGCCGAGTTTGAGCCATTCTTGGGGAACCGTCGAATTCTTTCAAGACTGGGCTTTATGTTCCTCTACTTGTTACACTCATCGAATTCCATCCGATCGTATCATATTTGGTCTCCAGTTGAATCGCTTGTCTTTATTTTTACAACTGGGTAATAAAGTGTGCATTTAGACTTCACTACATTAGACTATGATCTAAACACCAAACGAACTATCCCGAGACGAACAGGACTCCTTGTGGCACTTTCGATGTACAATTCTGGTTCTTTTCCAATAAAAATACTAACTTCTGAGAATATGATCCTGTCTGTTAGAGCGTTTGCTTTCCTGCCATTTAATTGCTTCCCCATACCATTCGCTAAAATTCCCTAAAGGATTGCATTTGGGAAGACTAAGTCTTAGTGAAGAGAACTACCGAAAATCCATGGGATCAACGTCAAATTGCATCCCTGTGGCAAACTTATTTAAGATTTCGAAGAAAACCACATCTATTAGCATTGTTCGTTTTGCTTTTTGTTCATAAACCTAGGTTGAAGGTCTTAAGAACATGCCTTTTTTTTGAATGCTTGTATCTGGCTTCCTAATAGAACCATCTGAGAATGTATTTGAGACACCGCGCGAACCAATTCGAGGTAGATGTGAAATCCTACAATTTACGCAATTGAGTTAAACTTCCTAGTAATTGTTTAGGCTTTCAGTAAAGTGCCTTTCCAAAGAGAACACTGTAGACCCTGACGGTGTGAATCTAAAGAATTATAACCTTTACCCTTTTGCAAAACTCCCGGTGATATTAAGGGAACGATTCCATTCAATTCTGCATATAAAAGTAGGCTGATATATGCTCCCTATCCTTCTGTGTACAACATGTTGGACCTCCGGGGTAAACCGCCCGGTTTATTTCTTAAGCTTCACCAAGGAATTTACACGAGCAACAAAGCTTATTTGGATACTAATAATAAGGACACAACATACTAAAGAAAGTGGAGTGATTTACCCTACTGTATGGCTAATTTTTACGTTTTAATGAAGATAGTATTTTCGACAATGCAATTCTTGTGGGAGGAGATATTTTGTGCTTATTTTCCTCCTCACCTGCAAAAATGCTCTGACGAATTCAAGCGACTGAGTTAGTTCACTCTCGCGACCAGGCTACGAATTCCACGCTTTGGAAGGTAGGTCGTGGTTTAGTGGAGTTGAACGATGGGCAACTTTGAGGTAGGCCATTTCTCTCTGTAGTGTGTTTGCAGAAAGGCCCCTGACCTACTTTCAATTCCGTACTCATCAGTGTTAGACACTTTTTTTTTTTTATGTTTATGTTCCATATTTTAGTTCCGCTTGGTTTCAAAATAACACACAAGTTATCTCAAAACAAAGGGGATTTTTGGGATTGTTTTTCTGATCTTGGTTGTACGCTTTGTAAAGAGTACTGGGCTCTTCGAAACCAACAAACGTTTAGGCTTTGTTTTCGAATGAAGGTCTGATGGAGACAATTCCTTCAAGTGTTTACCACCTCTTCCATACCTTATTTCCAGCGCCACTTAAGTAAAGTAACTACTTGTTACAATTTTTTCTAGCTTTGGAGCGGCCCATCTTCCCTCCTGCGTGAGCTCAAGTGGCTTTTTTCTTTGACACTTCAAGGACCTCGTGTCTCAACCCAATAAGCCACATTGGTGCTATAGTTGCACTAAGCCAACTTATGTGGTCCTAATTGGAGTTGCCTCAGTACGGGGTCACGCACACACAGACTCCCCATTCGCCCCCCATACAAACTTGTGTCCTACTGTTAGGACGACAGAAACATTGAGGGAGTCGCAGAAATTTTTAAGTGAGAACCCCATCAGACAATGCCCCATTCGCTTACTTGCTCCCTCTCCCTTACTAAAGTAATTCGATTGATTTTGGTCTCAAGTCTGTGTGATACCATCAACTGTTTCTCTGCTAGGGTGTCAGAAAGAAGGGGGCCTCTGTAGCCCATATTGTGTTGGACTCACGCTACCCGACTTACCAGTCCACACAGGAGCAGAAAATGTGCAACCCTGCCCCTAGCCACAAACGTCTGCGCCTACTTTGTTCTAAGCTCAAGAAATATGGCTGTCATGGTTTAGCACAATCAGTTATCATGCGCCAACAAAAAGTACGTCATAATACACGACATTAGGATCAAATAAGAAAGTAGAGGTTTCAAAAACATGCCAGACCGATTGGTTTTGTCATTTACGTGTGTTTTCATATCTCTTTGTCGACTGCCCGGTTGTTGTCGTTTAGCGTCTGCCAGATAGGTAGCGGCAAATGCAATTGTTTTCGTTTTGACATTAAATGCCTGTCGGGGAGTTGAATAGCAGCAATTCGTAGAAATCTCCTGAAGCCAAATCGGCACTGTCAATAGGCGCGTGTCCTTCCTCAGACTAAAGCCGTTTTTCTTAAAATTTTTTGTGCTGACAAACAGTTAATGTTTGTCTTACCATTGCATACTTTCACTGCTCTTTGCTCAGGGCCGAAACAGGAGGCCTAGTTGTATGGACTCATGTTGCTTGCTTTATAGGAGTTAGCAAGTTCCAAATAAGATTTGTAAATAATTGAAATCACGTGTAAATACTTTTTTAGTTGCCTCTATCGACTATGGTGTGGATCATTGCCATTGTCGATGCTATCGAGTTTCCAGCATTAAGTGTTTTTTCTACTTATAAACTACTTAAACTAGAATCTGGATTCTATTTCTGCCCAAACTTATTCAGAAGCTTTGCAAGACGACTGTGAGTCAAAATAAGTGAAACGAATTGTAGAAAAACATTTTGAGATCACCCTCCTATCCTTTCTAGCGTCAATCATTACCATTGTGAGTGATCATTGTGAATGGCAAGCCTTCTCAATAACGAAATGGAACTGAATCATAACTGGAAGCATTGGGATCACATTTTGCATTTTACTAAAAACTTCCATTATCTCTGGACTGGAACATAAACTGAGTTCGAAAATTTGGCCTTGTCAGACATTTTATGCTCAAAATACAGAAAAGACGCTGTAATGGAGTTTGACGGTTAACTGGTCCCACTGGCGCCCACGTTTTCAACGGTGAGAGTGGCGGTGCTCTTCGAATGCAAATCGAGCGCACACACACGACGCGGCATTTAGACGTCAATTGTTTACTTGATTTATCACGCAAGTTCACGTACACGAAGTGATGTAGTGACGGCTTTACTTACGGCCGATGCATCAATGGCTCAGCCTGGGTACGTGTCTTGCAGCACCATACCACACACAAAGGCCGTAGAGTCACTACAAAAGGCCTGTGTGTCGCCATCTTTCATACAAACTGCTAGTGATTGCGACTAACACGTGTCTCGTGACTCGAAGACGATGGAAATGTTCGTGCTGAACCTGGCCCATGGCAGAGGAGTTCCAGTAAAGGCTTACTTTAACCTTTTGCAAGAGTCTTCCACTGTTTCATAATCTCTATGATTGTTTGTGTAGTACTAGGTGAGATGTTTAGTAAAAAATTGTCTTCTCTCTGCAGGCGAAACTTCCTACATTTTAACAGATCATTTTTAAGCCTAATAAGACAGGATTGACGCTTTTTATCTGTTTATAGTTCTGAGTATACTGGCTTCATGAGTCATAAAGACTTGTGAGAGGGAAAAAACAGTCCATTGTCAGTTGCGAGTAGCACCGGAGAGGTAAAGGTGGAGAACAATCCCGAGTCTAGTTAATCCACTCCGCCTTATTTTTTTTTTCAAATGAGTAAATTACCTTTTGTATGACATCATAACCTAGAATCAGCCATTAACATAGGGATGTTAGCTAATTAAAGGAGCCGGTGGCCGCTTAACCAGGCGATGTTAGTGTTTATGAATTTGGCCACATTACATTTACAAAAGAGCTAGTCTAATCTAACACACTACCATCAAGCGGGATAGGAGTGAATTGATGATGGCTTTTTAGTGCGTTCAAGTTTAACAAAACGCATTTTTCTTCATGCTGGCACTGGGTCTCAATCCTCACATCCGCTGTCAACCACCTTAACATAGTTGTGTTCGCTTTCCATGCTTTAGAAGCAGCGGCTGCCACACAGTCACCCTGCCTCCTGAACCCTTGTCAAAACGGGGGTAAATGCGAGGTCTCTAAAGATGCTCCAGGCGGCTACCAGTGCATCTGTCTCGAACCCTACGGCGGTCATAACTGCACCATTGAGAATCCCACCTGTATTGATCAACCCTGTCTGAACGGCGGTGCATGTGAGGATATGCCAAATCAACAGTTCAAATGCATTTGTCCTCCTGGCTTTGCTGGTGGGTCGTTGAAATCCTCTTCTTTCTACTTGTACGAAGTGGAGAGACGTTGAAATTTTATCTTTGTTTTTGCAGGTCTAAGATGTGAATTTGAGGATCCTTGCCTGGTAAAACCGTGCAAAAATGGAGCTAGGTGCTTTTCCAACAACCTTGGCAAGCGTGAGTGTCAGTGTCCAGTCGGTTTTACGGGCGAAGATTGCAGTGTAGACGTAAATGAATGCGAGGTGGGAGAAAGATCCCCCTGTGAACAAAACGGCACCTGTATCAACGAAGTAGGCATTTCTTTTTCTCGATGTTGGTTTGGATGTAGCCCTATAAACAACTATTTTAATTTATATGTGCCCGATATGCTTCTCATGGTAGCGTCCGAATTATGCTTGAAGATGCTAAGGGGCATATGAACCCAGAGGTAGCTTAATCACAGAGCTTTACATAGGGTTAGAGACCAGCATGTTATGGCAAAGGCTGTATGCTACCAGAATGACGTTTGGGCTAAGTCGGTTTCTCGTCTTGCTGTCTAGATAAGAGGCCTATGCATACATATGATCGGCACATGTATATCCTCGTCCCATCAATCACTCAATCAATCCGGGATTAGTCTTCTCATAGAAAGCACTTCTCTATCCATGTGTTTGTGCATGTGCGCATACGGCTTGGGTCCCACGTAAATCTCCACTCGCTTTTTCCACATTGCGCGGCCCGGATCGTACATATTTCGGTACTTGAGTCATCTACTGCCTTACAGCTATTGTCTTTCTTCTACTTGTAGCCTGGGGGCTATAGGTGTGAGTGTCTGAACGGCTACACAGGAGCTCGCTGTGAAACCCTTGTGCTTAACTGCAAACCCAACCCCTGTCTGAACGGTGGTGTCTGTGACGACAAAGGGGATCACTTTGAGTGCCTCTGCCCACGCGGTAAGTTCTTCAAATGGCACCAAAGGCGGCTATGATGGTGGTAGTAGAAGCAGCCAGTATGAGATGTGTCAAAACGATACATGCAAAGTGACGATGGGAGCAGGGGAAGAAGGAAGAGAAAAGGCGTACCCGGTGGTGCTGTACTGTACTGTCCGTATGCGTATGGTGATGGCGGTAGATTTTGTTGCTCCGCTTACGAGACAAGCCCACTGGGCAGCCTTACCTCATCACATCGAATAGATTCTTGTTTTTCTTGCCTCTCTCCCACTCCCTCTGACTTCTATTCCCATTGGCGTGGGATCGCACCGCTTGCTTAGCCCACACACATCCACACGAGCAGTGATGCCAACCAATTGTTCAACGTAGTTGTTCTCAACTTAGACTTGTGATTATTGTTGATTGTATGCAATATGCGTCAGCGGAGTAGACGTATGCACTTTTCAGCGCCCCCGAGCCATGAATTCAGGTCCCTGTTTTGGGCTTTCACACTTTCCCTCCGCCAAGAGAAAGGTGGAAGAGTATGGAAGAAAGGCCGAAGCCCATTTATGCACTTGAAACTGATAATTCGAATGCTCTTAAGTGTTGCAGGCTATGCAATACCCATCCCTCTATTGATCCTTTGAAAATTTGAGTTAATTGAGGGGCACAGAGTGGTAGAAAGGTTGAGATAAGGTTTCAAAGTCGTTAAAAATTCCACATGTCTCATCAATCTTATCCTGGCTAACTGCTATCATTGTCTCGGCTTGCTTCGCCATGACCTAACTAAGCGAATGAGAGGTATCAAAGAAGCATAAACAAGTCACTCTCTTGCTTCGTTTTGCCATGTATGCACTCGGTGTGAGAAAGGTAGACGTGGTATCGAAATACAGTGATCTCATATTCCCACTATCTATTTATGTTACTGAAGGCAGATGCTAACATCCATCAAAATTTTTAATCAGGAAGGAAGCAGTGGCAACGAGATTTGCGACCGTAAGATTAAGATAAGAGGGTTTGATAGTAGTCGATAACACCGTATTCCAAGTCTTTTATTTAAAGGTACTGGAGTTTTATAATGGAGAATTTAAAACAATGAATCGACATGTTCAGGACCTTGCATTTCCCTTCTGCTCAATCATGCACTGCAGCAAAGGTCGGACGGTAAAGCGGAAGAACTGAGGTCTCGCGTTTACGCGATCTATTTGTGCTATTGTTGACGGTAATACAGGCTACAGGAACACTAAAACATTCTGTGAGAAGATTGGCAAAAAGTGGGTGGCAATTTTCACTGGATGCGGTAGAAAAAATAAGTCGCATAATTTTTGAGAGTTTCGCATTCCCACCCCACACAGGTTAGAGTTCACTAGTTAAGGATTAAAGCCAGTTTACGAGTTCTCTCTCCCATCTGTCTCAACGCCTTACTACAAAGAGTCCAAGTTATCACTTTTGAGGACAAGGACCATTCAATTTTGGACGTCATTATTCTTGTTGGTGGTGCTGCAGGTTTCGAGGGAAAAGTCTGCGAGAGGGAAATCAACGACTGCAAGGGGTCGCCGTGCCAGAACGGCGGTGTGTGCGAGGACCTCGTGGATGACTTTCGTTGTAACTGTCCTCCCGGCTGGAAGGGTACCTTCTGCGAGCAGCCCATGCTGCCGTGTGACTCTTCGCCCTGCTTAAATAATGGTGTCTGTGAGAATACCCCCTCTGGCTACGTCTGCCATTGTCCTCCAGGTTGTTCTAATTTTCGCTCTACTGTTTTATGCTGATTTGATTGAACACCAGAGAGGCTATATATTATCGTCCATGTGAAAGGAGTTGCCAAATGTCTTTTTGGTTTCGGGCAGTCGCCAATTAAATGCCTTTTAGCGCTGCCGCATTCAACAAAGAAGCAAGCTAGTCAATTCTTATTTTAGCATCCTTTGAAATTTTGGTGTGTTTAATTCGACAACACATCGAGCAGGGTGTTCAGTTCCATTTCGTTGCCTAGTTAATGGGAAATAATATACCTTCATAACGAAATAAAAACATACCCTCCGCTTCAATTTGTTCCAAAGTTTAGCATAAAAAGATATTTCCATGCACGATAATTCAAATCGATCTGCCGTTGTGTCGATACGGAATGGAAGAGATTAGGTCTTCTATGTATTATGAATTTGTATAATTAAAACCAATCAATGACTCAAAATTGATTAATCTTAATGTAGAACACGGTAGATTCTAGAGGAAATGAAGGTATTCTGCTTGCCCCACTACTGAAATTTGTTGTGGAATATCTTGGAAAATTACATATGGAGGGGTTCCTATCGATCCATCTTCGAGTTAGTTCAAGCAAAAGTAAATGCATTTGATACAGTACAGCGTCTTGGCGACTCGTTTGGACATGGTTTTTGCTTAGCTCTGCTCCTGTCACTGAGCTAGCTGCTTAAGTAGTGTGGTGAGAGATCTGGAAAGACTTTGTACTAGGAATTTTCCAGCTTAGAGGTAGGAAGATCCGGCCTTACTTTTACCAAAAATACCACAACGCGAAGTGCTTGGTTCCGTTGTCGCACTACCGCTGATAATTTGTCCTGCTGTTTGAGAGGATGTAGTCTTTGTCAAGTACGCACGCTCGGCGCGACGCAGCACAAAATGTAGGGGTGGGTTGGTCGGCCAGCAGGAGTGTCTGGCCGCCACCAGCAGTAGCGCAGTGCGTACACCGTGTACCAGGCGCATTGTCATTTTCATTGTCGTAGTCTTCGTCTTCACTGCTCCCTCTCTCCCACTCTCTGCGCTCCATTGTAAACTGTGACCGATTAAAGACAGTCCTTTTTTCAAAGAGGTCTCTGGGATGGGGCGCCGCGGTGGTCCACATATTAATAGGGGGTGGTGGCGCTGACCGGCGCGCGGACCCAGTGGGAAGAGTGAAGGGGTGTCCATTTGACAAACGGCACCTCCTGCTCCACCTCCGTCTTCGTGCCGCTAACTTTCTTCCGGGTGACACACTTTTTGTGTGCGTGCGCTAATGTTAAAATGGATGTGTGCGCTAGAAAGTGAGCGCAATCATGACGGCATCTTGACTACTTGTACTCTCAACACTAACCTTTGAGACATCGCCTGTCCACTTGAAAGTTGTCTGGTGGTTTCTTCATGGAACGCATTCCTCCCTCCATTTGTCCCAGAGCTAGTGGCTTAATGGATGTATGAGTACAGGATTTCCACTGCATGGTACTTGACCAACCCAAATCACAAATCGATTTTGGTTGAGCATGGTCTTATTTCTAGTTGAAGAGGTGTGAGGCAATTAGCTGGTAAGCGGGATCTTTTAGAGACCCGAATCAAATAACTTGGTTTGCGTTGGTCCTTCCGTTTATGCATAGTTTTTTATTGCTAAGAAAGGGCTTAACACCATGCGCCCCTTGTACTGGTTTGAAGCTAGTCCACCGTTGTGTTGACAAATTAAACTCGGTGTTGCATACGTTCATCATTGGTCTCAGCTGTTACTATTCCACTTTTAACTCGCCTCGTCTTTTACTTACTACCTGTCCCTCCAAGATGCCCTCGCGCATTTCTCCGAGCGCCGCTAATTTTGCCTTCGTTCGTAGTAAATTTGTCAGTGGGAGCAAGATGTCTTACTTGTTCACCAATTCAAGGAGTGTAAAACTCTTAGCCTTGGGTCTGATTTCATGGCTCTTTGAAGAAGTGCGGCATGAATAGTTCGTAAGCGAAAATGTTCAGGTCATCAGGATCAATTCACGGACTTTTTTACACTTTAAGTCCCCAAAAAGATCGTCTGTGGGCTTTTAGTACCCTCTATGTTGGTTAGGCACAACGTCATTGCCGTAGACACAAAAAATTATTATTTGCAAGTAAAATCTCACGAGATACATCCATCAAAGTTCTAGTGAGTGCCTTTTCTGCAGTATGTTGGTTTCTGCCATCACCCGTCCTTTGACCCACCTTCCACCCTAAGGTACCACCCCTCCTCTCCACGGAAACTCATTCCCTCTTTCATCCATTCTATGCCTTACTCGTACTGATGAATGTCAACTGTAAATTCTCCTCCCTAATCCACAGAACTCGTTTGTAGGGCCTGTACACCCATTTCAAAATTAAATGTGATCCTATAGCTGATTGGAGAAGTGTGGATCAATTAGTTTGGTGACAGATCTGCTTTTTTTCTCGTTTACATTTGTTAAAACCCATCCACACTAAAAGACAACGTGAGTAAAACCATTCTTTTCACTTATGTTGTTGCTTATAAGGCACCACCGGATGTAGTTACTGCGTGCACAGAAAATCGTGCTATTGTTTACGAATAAGATCGACTTCTGCACATAAATCAAGCGAAATACGCATCTTTTGTTCCGCCATCTCACTAATTTGCATAGCTGAGACAAGTGATAAACGCACAGTACCCTCGTTTCCGTTCGCCATGTTTACGACTTTAAGGTTTAATTGACATCGCACCGATCTGTTGCTACCACAGGGAGGCGTTTGGGTGAAAAAATTACAACTCAGGCCCCATGAATAGGAGCCCCACCACGGCGATCAACGGTGCTGTGGAAAATACGAAAAAAGTTTAGTGATGGCGAAAAGACTGGACAAGTTATCCCTTCCGTTAGGGACCCCAATGGCTAAAACAAAGCCAATGACACACCCGTACCTTTACGTCCATGGGATGTAATGGGCTAGTGAGTATTAAATGTTGGATTTTTATGGGTTCTAGCTTTAAAAGCCTAGAGATCTCTAATTACCGGCTCTACGGCGTTGACCCCCCATCATTGCAATTCATTTGGCCACTTTCTTACTAGGAGCATATTTTTATAGCAAATCTTGTAAAATATGGCTAAACAAGCTAAAAATTTGTTTTTTTTTTAAAATGTTGCACTATTTAATCAGTGAGACAGTGCCGATGCTTTTGAATTGTCTAATTATGGCATAGAATTTTAATTTTAGTTTTAAGTGTATCAGAAACGCAGTGGGCCTGAATTGAGGTAGAAACGGATATTGTTGACCTAGGAATACATGTAATGAAAACTGGTGCATCTTGGTCTAATTCACTAACATCGATGAACCTGACAATGTCTGCTTGATGGTTTAAACGAAAAGGAAGACTTGGGTTGAGGCCAAGGTAGTGGGAAATACCTACCTAAAGCCAAGCGTAATAAAAGATGGCGCGTTATGCCTAAGAATTAGTCGCGAAATTTGGAGTGGGTGTCATTTTAACAGTTTTGTGGTCCTTAAGATGGTTCAACAAGACAAAGGTACAGGACATTGGTTAGGTGGGCAAAGGCATGTGAGCTAAGTGGGAAAAGTCGAAAAAGAGCTAGCCCAGTTGCCATAATCGTTCCTGAACTGCATGATTAGAGGTTGCTGACTCAATTTGAAACGCTCAAATGCTTGAGAATCGTGGAGATTACTTATTCTGTCCATAGTTTGGTGCCGTATCGGTTCCTCTCGTTGTGCATTAAAACCGGCACATTTTCATTTATGAAGGCTTCAACGGTTCTCGGTGCGAAGTGAACATCGACGACTGCGTTGGCGTCTCCTGCCTCAATGGGGGCTTCTGCGTGGACAGACCGAACGCCTGGTTCTGTCACTGTCCGGCTGGGTACTCAGGACGGCACTGCGAGTTGCACCAACTCGGACCCGTGATGGGTGGATTAAGCAGCACCGCAATAACCGACTCAGCCATCACCACTTGTCGCAGTGGCAAGATCTGCCTTCACAATGGGATCTGTGTACGTCCCAATGCCACCTCTGATGCTATGAAGGCCTTCTGCGACTGTCCCTTGGAGTGGCATGGCGAGTTCTGCGAGATTCCTGTCTGCTCGGAGGATGCCTGTGCTAATGGGGGACGATGTCGGGTCTTGCTAATTCGTCCCGGCGACCAGACGACTCCTTCAAAGAAGGAATCTTATTGTGAATGTCCGCCAGGATTCTTTGGAGAACATTGTTTGGAAAAGGTACTTTCTTTGTCCGCAATGATTAGTCCAGCATTTGGAGTTGCTTTGCATCTACAATTCTCACTACAGTCGTGCCTGTTATGCATGCTTGGTGTGTTGCACTCTTCTTCAACACGATATGATTTATGTGGGAAAAATATGCAATTTGGCACTGAAAGTTTACTAGCACTGGTTTAATGGTGCGGAAAATAGTTAATCGTGATGTACTGAATCTGTAAGAAGATCACAATTTGTCTGCATCGTTCCATTTTTTGTTTAAATTTTGTTTTGCGGTAGCTTCTTCGAATGACTCCAAACTTATGCTGAGTAGGCGTGATTCGCACAGTTGTTAGTATGACAGGTGATCTTAATATTTAGGCAAATTGTATCGCGTTCAGCTAGAATTATGCAAATTGCGGTGGAAGACTTCCAACTAATCTGTGCAGCTACAGGCAGTTTATCGAGACATCTAGTATTTCCCTCACTTTCGTAACTTACACTATGGTTGTTAGACTGATGTGAAATTCATCGGTCAAACCAAAATTTGGGTATTCACAGACACATCAAATTGGTAGCCAAATAACAAGAATAGAACTTGTTCGTATTTCTTCCACTCTTCACGTCCTGGCAAAGTTTTGTCTAACACCATTTGCACTGCTAACACGATCCGTTCTACGAGATTCTTCCAATTTGCCACGAAGTAGTGAATGCGTCGGGGCTTATTCGATTTACCTTCATCAACAAGGACCAATGTTCTCTAGAAAGGCTGATAAAAACAAGAATTTAAGTAACCCAGGTCCCACTTATCCTTTAATTTGTGCCACAAGGAGGTCCTACGGTTATCGAAAAGAAGTCTTGTGTTTTGTGCATGCAAAACAGAGATTTGAGGTACTTCGGTTTTAACCAGTTTTACGCATTAAATAATGCTCTTTTCAAATTGTTAAGATTTCCTGATTCACCCAACTGGTGCAAACATTTATGCCTCCCTTACCGACTCATAAAGTACTATGGTTGTAATTTTATCCATTTCTATCATATTACACCTAGCTTTTGGCATGCTTAGACGCTGGTTTGTGTGGTCAGTAGAGCACACGGGGTGCACTCCGAATTCGCTTCGATAAATCCTGAGGCTGTTAATGTCCTCGAGATCTGGCATTGGAACCTGGGATCATGGCACCCATCCACTGTAAACTAGAGCTTGGTCCCACGTTCAATTGACCGGGTGGCCGTATCCACAGATCCACCGAATAGCTTCTACCTACTCGTTCTCTCCCTCTAATACAGGTGGAAAAGTGCAGAGTGGATCTGTGCCAAAACGGCGGTGAGTGTACCGACTCAACGGGAGACGCGTGCTGTCGATGTCCTCCTGGTTTTGGTGGTGTTCGGTGCGAGCGCGCCCTTCGTACATGTCTCGAGACGCCCTGTCTCAACGGTGCCGAATGTGTAGACACCCCCCTCTCATCCGGGCGCCTCTTTACCTGCCAGTGTTCCTCCAGTTTCCAGGGTTAGTGAGAAAATAGTTGTTTTTGTGTTGTGGAGCTCAATGCGGGCCCGTTAGTTTGATTTGCGAACTTTGTAGGAAGTACCGGATCCCAAAATGGCTGTTTAATTAATTTTTGGCCTTCTTTGGTTCGATTAAGAACCCTAGATGTTGATGCCACTTTGCGAAGTTCAAGCGGATTAGTTCAGTTCACCAATTTGTTTTTACACTTGTTGTTCAAATCCGCCTGTGCGTTCCCTTCTGTGGGACATTGATGGGATCCCTAATTTTACCAGGTTTATAATCAAGAAAATCAGATCCAGGTGCCAATTGAATAGTCCGATGGATGGTAAGCATTAAGGGAATGGAGGGATGTTCTGGAAGCGCAATAAATATCTCTTTATTTTGATCAGGTTTGATTCCGCTGGAATACATGGCCAGACATGGCTATGGAAATTGTTCACGTTATGCTCAATTCAACGTCAATCTACTCAACTGTTTTTCGTCCTGCTCGTAGCTTTTTTTGCTCTACTTACTGTCCACGCCGACTGTTAATTCTCGTAAACTAGATGGGAAGTTGAAACAAACCTCAATTTGCATTTGAGCTGCGGCCAACGAGGGCTGGTTTGATGCTTGAAGCCGACCATCAACCGGATACTGATAACAAATTGGCGACCGAGATCCGACCTTGGCGGATGCCATTTAGCTAATTAGTGACAGGTGGTGCCAATCACTCCAAAATTCGCTGACAGTGAACCCTCACCCGGAATTCGATACCTGCTTGGTTAAAACACTGAATTAAGAAATCAGAACTAATTTAGCCACTCCATACGCTTATAAGAGAGGTACTTGGATGGATATGTGCCATCCTCCTTCCCCCTTAGTATCCTCCCGATGTGCATTTATTTAGATGGGACATTAGGCGCTGAGTAAAACGCCGGATTAGTATGAGTAGAGGTAGTTGTGTGAGATTATTGCATAACTGATTCTCTACTCCTTAACTTCTCTCCACTATCAGAGGAAGTATTTTATCCTATCTTGTTGAACGCAAGAACGCCAGAAAGAACGGGAAAGAAGAAAAAGAGGTAAGGGGCCAGACGCATAGCTCCCGAATTTTCACTGGGAAAAAACATGCACACCCACACACACATGCAGACAAACCCAAAAGCACGCGAACAAGGGGCAACGTTTGGTGTCCGACATTGATAGATTG
Organism: Taenia solium; assembly: GCA_001870725.1. Lineage (NCBI taxonomy): Eukaryota > Metazoa > Platyhelminthes > Cestoda > Cyclophyllidea > Taeniidae > Taenia > Taenia solium. Next base: position 166,977 of record MIEF01009491.1, on the reverse strand, counting down.
AAATGAGCGGCGCCAGCAATGCAGACAGTGCCCTGGGTACGCTTACACATGTGCTTGTTATTCAGTCGCAACTGGGCGGCTATAACAGTCAGTACATTCCAACACACAACAGCAACACCTCGCTGCGTCAAGTTATTTATGATCGGGCTTGCACTGGTTTTCAACTGCAGCTCATAAAAGGGTAGCACTTGATCTGTCTCTATGATTGTTGTACATGTACACATCTTTCCCGTCTCGGTCGTAAATATTTGTTTCCTGACCATGATGTGTCGATAGTATGGCCATCTCCATCCATCGTATGTTGGTTAGATGAAGCAGCGTATTCTTATGCTGGGATGAAAGAAAGTTAGCTCGAGCTAGACTGTGCTTATAATGTGATAGCTCACCCTCAACTTGTTTTCTATCACGGAGACTGTCTCCAAAACAGACGCTAAAGGACGTTCTTAATGGAATTTGGTCAGTCTGCTAGCTGTACCTTACAAAGCAACAACGGCTTTGGGCGTTTTCTCTGGAATAAAGATGACAGATGGAATATCACAACTACTAGCGCTCAAACTGAGCATCGACCGACCACCTCGACGATAATTAAAAGTGCTGGATGAGTTCCGATTAATGATTTCCTGTAGTTTCTTTAAAACTGTTTTTGCTGTCCCAAAGTCGACGGTTCCTGTGTTCCTATGCAGATTACAATTCCAATTCGCTCTTTTTTAGTAGAGGTGATCAATTACCCTTAAGATGGTACTCAAGATCCGAGGGCCATCAAGTAGTGTGACAGTAGATTCAGCTCTGCAGACGAACTAAGGCGCTCCTGTTTAGGAGTGTGTTTAATATCAAAGAAGAAGAGAGCTGGAGGTTTAATGTCAGTGGTTTATGCCATCGGCTTACAAGTCGATTCGTGGAGTACTGGCGAACCTTGTGCTTATAGATGCACCTATAGATCAAATATTTATCCCCACCAATAGAATGTGGATCTTGAACGTGGCTTTAAAGTGAGCTTCGCGTCTTGGATTCTTGATTTTGTGTGTTTACTCCTAGCATCGTAATTGCGTAGCCGTCAACACATTTAGTGCCTGGTTTGTGAATGCTTTGCAGAAGATCCGAGTTTGTTTCTCATAAGTGGCAACGGACAAGGGAACAGGTTCATTGTTTTGCTGCCAATGCAGCATGAGTCACGCCTGCCCCGATGTTGGACACACAACGGTAACATCTCTTCCTCCACCTCCCCCCTCGCCCTCCCTCCCCGCCTCCCTCCCACCTTCCCATTTCGTGACCTCACACCAAGGGGAACTCAAAATACACCGCTCCTCTTATTGATTTGCGTGGGATTCTGCTGAGATTTATGTGTCTATATACAGCTGTTTCCTGTTACCTCGCCTTCAACACGACGAGGGAAGGAAGGTGTGGATTTTGGTGGGTGGATGTAGGGTCATGGAGCTATCACTTTGGTATTCCTGGACGTACGTGCAGATGTGTTGTGCGTATGTGTGCGTGTGTGTGTGTGTGTTTTTGGTAGAAGATGAAATGACTGACCCCATTGGAAGCCCAGCACCGTCAACGGCTTGCGGTCTGTGTGCGAACACACAAGGAGGAACTAATCGCATGTGGCATGTGTGTCATCACCATACCATCTTTATCACTACCACTTCTAATTAGTTATTTGGCTGAAAAACTATGAGAATCGTCTGCTTTGAGTTAGCGAGCTGAAAGTGTCAATAATTTGGCCCTAGATATTGCAAGAGAATTTTGTCTTTGCATTGAGATGTCCTTGAATTCGAATATGATAGAACTTCCGTACAATCTTCCAGAGTGCCATTTTTCTGTTTAAAGCTCTAGCATCACTCACGTAATTTTGGTTGTTGATGAAATTCTAGGGAAAAAGAATGGAAGTTTGTCCGCTTCTGGTTGGTGCGAGGACTAGTACCATAAATCAACCGGATAATTTAGTGTCCTTTGGAAGTTGTAGGTGGATAAACCAAGCTGCCTTAGCAAGAGTGGTTCAACATATCTTCAAATAAATGAAGCTGTCATCAGCCTTGACAGGCCTCGGGATCGACTGCGTGGGTTTTATTCAGACATTCATTCACACTGGCCATAATGACCTTAATAGCAGACGATAAGGGGATCTCGGTGCGGTGATGGTGAGTGGCCTAGCTGCCAATTATCTGAGGTCACTAGGCTCAGGAATTCAAGTTAGTATAATCAAATAGGCAAGCTTTGGAATCAGGCAATATGATGATGAATGTGCTCATCCATAAATGCCTAAGTCGTGCATGACAGGAGGACTTTTGCAAAAACGCCTTACTCCATTTCTCCTTAGCATGCTCCGGTAGTTGAAAATGCAACGTTCCTTCGATTCGTGGCATTTGTCCATTGTTCCTTTTGCCTGTTGGATCAACCCAGCACTTCTCCTGATGCTTGGTCGTCGGTAGTGAGATTGCTACAAAGGAAACAATGCATTTGTGATCCGTACGTTCTGATCTTAAACAACAAAAACTTCGAGGCAGCATCTAGAAAAGATGCAAACCTCAGAACCACTAAGTTACCGAATTAGGTGGTGATAACAGGGCAATACTAGACACAAAACATTCTAAGCGGGGATTTCTCAAGAGTAATAAATTTCACTTGGACCTTTGTTGTTGTAGAGGTTCTACTCTCCATTAGCTAGTTCATTGTAATACTATTTTCTCAAAAGTGTGAACTTACATGAAGTAGTAATCTACGTAATTGCTGCAAATGAAAGGTTTTCAAATTACCACCGGCTTCACGAGTGCTAGCACCTCACAGTTCGTCTACACCATGGGTCGTCTATAGCAGATGGGATGATCAACATCAGATGTTCCTAGCCGAAGGTGAAATTCCAGAGATTGGGCGACGAGGTTCCATAGTGTGGTGGGCGAAGGAGAGTGTATACACACACACACACAAATCGCACTTCTAGAGGCTTTGCGGTTAGAATGACGCTGTGTGCACACATGCAGTTGGCTATTGTGTGGAGCTGAAATAGACTGATGAAACAATTAGATGGCCTAGTTATGGGGCCAGCGTTGTCAGCGGGCTGCATCGCGAGCACTACTGCACACATGCACGTGTCCAGGTGAATGTTCCCTTCGCTTTTCATGCATACAAATATGTAGAAATATGTACTTGTCTTCGTCTTAAATTAGTCAAGGCGTCTGTGGAGTTACAAAACAATCTGCTCAATGATGAGGCGTTTGAGAAAGATAGTCCACTCAGCATCGATGACCACACCGCCTCCGTAAGTATGAAGGTGTTACGACATGATCTGGGGGTGTGGCAGGAGAGAGATTGTTTAAAACAAATATTCTTGGCTTTCAACCTTCAAATGATGCCAGGGAAATGCTTTCTACGAGAAGCTATTTGGATCAGACTGATAGAGGTTATCAATGATCCAGTCTAGTCTTGTGGAACACCCAGTTACTAGGTTGCGCGTTTGAAATGCATTAAAGTGTCCTATGTTATTAATCAATTGTAAAAGCTTATTGCAATGCAGTCTCAAAATATCAAGAAATTCTACGCTATCGCAGTATCCTGTTCGGTGGAACTTCGATTGCTCTCGTAATTGGAGGATATTTATCAACCCAAAGTCGATTCTTAAATGATCTTTAGGCCTTTCCGTTGTTTGAGGCTCCCTCGATTAATACAAGAGAAGGGCGATCTAAAGAAGACGCGTGAGTTGGGTTAAAGGCTGCTCTTGGCCGAGTAGTCACAGAACCACCCCAGAGATTGATCAAGCACCACAGTTGTGTCGTGCGACATGTGATTTGTCTTACGAGGGGATCGTCCTGCCTCTGCTGGATTAATCTCCCAATTGGGTAAATAACAAAACGACAATGCGCTTAAAGTGGCACTTATGATTTACCTTCACCTCAAAAGAAGACCCAGGAAAGGCCAATGTGGAACCTCATATATTGGGTATTAATCATATTTGAGGAATTTGGGGCGAGTGAGTAATTATATTCGAGCTGTTAGCAAGTCTAGATTCCTCAGCTTACGAAGGCCATTATTCTTGTTGCTTTGAGTCGCGATTTTATGCCATTTGTCAAATTGGTTTAAATTAATTCCACCGCTGGCATTACGAGGTCTTGTTTGTGCCATAGGTGACTTCTGTGAATCGCGAGTGGCCTGTTTCGGACTCGACTGTGGCCCTCACGGTCACTGCGAAGCCGATCATTGTGTCTGTAATGCGGAGTGGGTTGGGCCTCGGTGCGATTTACGCATGTTGGACTCTGTGCCTGACCCACTGCCGCCACCACTCACCTGCGACAGCAAACCCTGTGCCAACCATGCTCAGTGTATGCCTTTGGTGAAGCCCACTTTCAACGGCCAGTTCTTTCGCTGCCTCTGCGACACTGCACTTGGGAACTTTGCCGGTATGCATTTAATAGTTTCATTCCGTCCCGTGTTAGTTGATCGAGAGCCTGTTTACTTCAGTTGTCTCTCTTGTTATAATCTAATTCACGGACCCCTAGTATTATGCCTATAAATGCATTCATTAGCCCAGTCTGGCTTTACGATTCTGATAACAAAGTTGGTAGAACTTCCTCTTTCTCTCCATCGGTCTCTAACTTTCGCACCTGATGTGGCTGTTTGATCAGAATGAATTTAGGTGCTACGTTTCAGGACAGTCTATCATCTCAGGTCATGACACGAGGGTCTATTTTTTACGATTTCTCATGTGCGACAATTCCGGTCCGACGCTGTTTAACCTATAATTGTGTAAATGTTTACACCAGTTGGGACGACGGCTTACTGTTTACTAGCATACACTTGCAAAATTTGGGCACAAATTTTAGGTCCGGCGCAAAACGCGTATCCAAGTTTTGGAAACCTTTTCAGCATTTGAAAAATGTCAGTCCGGCCAAATTACCTGTGAAGGGTTGTGGGGCGTGGGAGTCTAGGAATAGCTATATTATGTGCATACAGGAAAGCTAATGAACGAGGGCAGGTTGCACGAAACGTTATGATTATACCTCGATGAACAAAAAAACATTGAATACGTAAGTTGCTAAAGCCTCGGGAGAATATTGAACACCTGATACAGATTTATTTAATCTCGGAGAAGCGTCGACAATCTCACGAAGTTTTTCAGTGCTAAATACAACCGTACATTTTGAATGACCATGACATAATTTTCCACCTTACCGGTTAGTGCTTCACCTGAAAAGTTAGACTTCCTTGAATTCAGGTCTCCTTATATCAAAAGGTTATCTATTGATGGAGGAACTCACTTCGGGCCTTTTAATTGAACTCATATCCCAAATCTTGCCTATTCAAAGATTTATTGTAAACTACTTTAAGACAAAAAAATATCCTATTAATGCCCATTCACCACATTGGATAGTTAACGTCCTGCCTCGTTAAATTTTGGTGCATTTTTTCCCAGTTACAAATAAGCGCATCTACCGTCTGTGTTTATGTATCCCCTCGCTCTGTGCAGGTTGTACTTAATGTGCTTTGACGACGTTGCATGATTATTAAACCTACTGAAATTCTGTACGACTTATCACAGGGTGACCACATAAGTTTGTATGGGTGTTTATGACAAAGCAAGAGGTTCCAAAAGACCTTGTACCAAGCCCTAAAATAATCACCATTATGGTCTTCAATCTAATCCCTTCGCGAGATGGGTGCAGGCTTGTTGCAAATACCACTTTGCCACAGCACATTTTGCCCGTAGAATAAAGGAAAAAAACAACCCAACTCTGGCCACCTCCACCACCACACACAGTGGTCTAGTGCCAAGGAATGGTGCTGTTCCACTCATCACTTGGAAAGCATCGCGGGCAATCCGGAAGTTGAGGAGGGGAGTGAAGATGGAGCAGTATGGACTCCTAGTCCCAACCAAGTGGAAATCTTCTTATGAGCAAACTGTAGGGCGAAACGGAGGATTGGGTCTGTGTTGTCCTGCTAGACCAAGAACAGGACCTTCTTCTTGCTGAGTGGCCAGATCAGTCTTGAGTCGTGCGGGTGATTCTGAAGGGGAGAGTTTTGTGGATGGATTTAAGCGGCTCGAAACCGCTCGGACCTCGGAAAGTGAACGTGTCAGGGTGATCAATGTCGTCCTCAGTCCACTGCACGCACACACATGCACACACACACACACACACACACACACAGACACATACACACGAAGTAAGCATAGTCATTAGGGCACGAAGTGGTGCGCACCTCAGAACCGTAAGGCGTGCTACAGTCGTTTGCTTAACTAACTGTATCATACAGTGCAACGCTGAAGCATGCAGATCAGTCATTCAGTTAGTCAGATAGGCGGCAGACAAGGTGAAATGCACGATGAGTTGTCGGAAGGTGCGAGGAGGGGTGAAGAACGAATTGTCTGTCTCCTGTGAACGTGTGAGATGTGAGTTGGGACCATTTGGTGAGCAGCGATCACCACGACCTACACTGTCCAAGTGATGTGGGTGTGAACAGGTGATTTCATCAATCACGCAACGTTAAGCACGAGTGTTCACGTCGTTCACGTCATGTCGAGCCTGAAGGACTGGAACGCGCCAGTAGCGACGCATGATTGTCTGTGACTACTAGGAACAGAGGGTGGTGTTGAGGGTGGTGTGTGGCATCAAATTTTGAGTGATTCATCACCAGAGTGGAGTTGTTGAGAGCATTTCTGGGTGGTGTGCTGTACCACCACACACACACACACACACTGCACACTCCACCCTACACTACACCACACCACACACCACATCACACCTTGAAATGCTATACGACAGTTGATAGAGAGATGACTGCAGGCTTGCAGGGTTGAGGTTGGGTAGGGTTTGTGTAGCGAGGCCGGCAAGGTGGAACTTGGAACCGATCCATCAGGTCAGACCGAAATTTGGTGGGATGAGGAGGGTTTGAGGCGGAGAGGAGAGTGGTAGGGGGAGCAGTGAGGAGCAGCAGTGTCGAGGGTGTGATGCGCATCGGTTTGTGCTCCGTGAGGCAGGCTTATAAACAATTGTGTACATTTAACAAGGCTCCACAAGTTGTGTGGTGTCATTGTAGCTAGCCGTGCTGAAATCATTCCAACACTGTTCCGTTACCCAATGCCACTATTTCTTAGAACTAGTTTGTCAGTGATTTTCCTTTTTGAGATGAAGTATCTTGTCGTTCTGATGTAAAAATTGCTCTAAATTAGTGGCACCTTTGGGTGCATTCAACCACCAACTCTTGAAAAGCCGTAATTGATCCACAACAGGCATCATTTTAATGATGTAATGTTTTTATAGATGAAGTTGTAGAACACTGGCCCATTGAGAGTGGGTTGTGTAAAGCAGTTTGCGATTTGACCTCCATCATATGGGCCCTTATCATTCGAAAGCTGGGGTTGCCCTTTCCCATTTTCGATTGGGTACAATTGTTTGCCCGAGCAAAAATTGCTTTGGTAAACGCCTCATGGACGCTTCTTCGCACGGTTAATCTAACTTGCATCATAAGTTTGTGCACTTTCGACCAATCTCCATTTCGCAAAATACAGCTGCACACGTCGACTTATTTATTTATTCATTAAATGTTCGTACTTTTAATTAGTTCCTTTTTAAAATTTCTGGGAATTCACATTTTACAGGCTTGCACGCCGTTTATGGGAGGCAGAAGAAGTTGGTAGAAAAAGATGGCTAGTAAATCTATCTACATTGTACACATTTTTTAACGGTTTGTAAGAACCCACGTAATACAGCATGGGCAATGACCACCCTCTGCACTGCATTTAGGACCAACTTCTATAAACGCCTTCTGATAAAGATGGTTCAACTTAATCGGTTACTACTAGTCCTTTCTTTATTTTGGTCCTACTTACTTTTGAAAATAAATTAAGTTCCTTGACTTTGGTATCTTCCTTAAACATTCACCAACAACACAAAATGAAACCTACGTTTAATGTTCTGACAGGGGTCTTCGAGTATTTACGATAATATTGCGAATGTTGGTTTGGTATTGCCTGTCGTCACGCTACCGGCAGACCATAACCGATTTCACCTCGTTTGTTCACCTCCAGTGATTCGACGGAACTCTTGTCCGTCAAAGGCTCACAAAAGACTGATCTTGAAAAGGACAAGTAAAAAAATGAGAATGATGAATCTAAAATCAGAAGTGGGATTGATGTTGTCTCGCAGAGTAAGTATTTCATAATGAGTGATCTAACATTGAAGGTGCGCTCTGTGACGAGGACATTGACGAGTGCTCCGAAGAGCCGTGTCGTAATGGTGGAAAGTGTGTGAACACTCCCGGATCCTTCGTGTGTCGCTGTGCCGTGGGTTTCGAGGGGCGGGTGTGCGAGGTTCGGGTGGATCCCTGCGACGCTACTTACGGACCGGTCTGCGCTAACGGTGGCGTCTGCATCACTGTCAATAATCGTGCCACCTGCCGATGTGCTTCGGGGTTTAGCGGATCGCGTTGCGAGGTATTTCAGCTCCCTATTGGTTTAGTTTTTCTTCATTCTCTCCTTACTGACATCCATTGCGTCTCCTCTCTTCGGGGCACAAATTAACAGTCTTGTTCAATCACTTGAGGCCAACGAGTCGTGAATACTATTTTTTTCATAATATTTTTGAGGTAAACAGAGATAGTCTTACAGATCTTCTTCGCTCCCAGCATAAATGTCGATGCTTTAGTTGGGATGGTAAATCTATGCTTATTCAGGCTCTAAATCAAACATTTCAAGTTTGGCGATCTAAATAATTGGGCATGTTCATAGAAGATGATGCCGTCGTAGCCATTTGAAGTTGGACATTGGGGAATCCTGTTAAAATTCTCAAAGTGCTGAGAGAAACTTAAAAATTTATTTAAATCTTATGGGGGACAGGCCAAAGAAACCACCGAATGCTTGAATAAGCATTCTCACTGTAGCCAGCTATTTCCAAATTTTCATGTCCAATTGCATTTAGGATGCCATTTGAGTAGAATACGAATTTCACATTATTTAATGCTTGTAAATATTGGCAGAATCGGATGCTTTGAGATTTTTGGGCTAAAAGGGGGCCATGATGTTGGGAAGACTCAAAAATTGTTTGTGGAAGCAAAGAAGTCGGAGTTTATCGCTCATTCTTTCCCTGTCGCTTGGAAGGATAGCCAACTTTGGCTATACATAACCACATTCGATTTCTCTATTCAGGTAAAACATGTATTCTGTTATACCCTTCTAGTTTGTCAGGGTTCAGCACAAATCTCTCCCATCATGATCGCAGAATTTCCACGCCAAAGTTAATAAAACTACTTGAAAATTTCCGACCTTCTACCCCCAATTGCCTGGTAGAGGCACTCAAATGCCCTTTACGCGCAGACATGAAATGGGACTGACTGCCCATTTGAGGGTGTTTTTGTCGGCTCTTTTCTTCAGACATGACGCAGTTGTTACCATATCACCACCACCATCACCCACGGCGAAAAGTGCAAGCACTTATGCGCGCACACTGTAAAAGAAGTTTGTTTTATTTGCGACTTTTGTTTTACTACTTAGGCCGCCCAATGTCAATCGCCGAACAACTTTTACTCCTCTAAGGCACACATACATGCATAAATGTGCACGCGTTTGCTAGACTTGCAATTAATCTCCACCTCTAATAGCTTCCAGCAACAGTGTGCATGTGCAGAACTTTCAGTGGGCAACAGCGGTAAATTTACTGAAAAGTTGAAAAAAAAGACCATCATATCGGACACTGAATCGACTAACGGATTAGGTGTCGAGTAATCCCCAATAGTCAAGCCCACGATAGCCTTTTTGATACCTTAGGAGCACGGGGAATTGCTAATACCAACATTTAGCATATAAGCCCATAAGGTGAGAGCCAATGAAATCGTCACTCACGTCTTGTAGAATGTGGTTCTATAGCGATTGGGTTGACAAAACTGGTAAATGCAGTGGGACAGATGAATAAATTTACAAGTTCACGTCCCGTGGTTGTTCCAAAGAAGGGTTTGTGAGTCTACGTTTTTGTCTGGGCTAAGTCTTGACGGCTTTATCATAAGCTTCCTTCCTCAAATTTGTAGCAAAATGCGAGATTTCAATGAGCTTATTTGTCCTGTGAAATGGTGACAATCAATTCCAGCATAAATCAGGCTTGATGTGCTTGCTTGTGCCTGGGCGTTCCACGTTTTTCATTCCATTTATCCATCCTGTAGCCATTTAGATAAGTATTTGTCACAAATCTACTTGGTACATGATTCCATGGCAATATTCTCAAGAAATAACTTCCGTAGTAATGAGGCACCACGCCTTAGTGCCTATACATCCTCTGCCCGATATGAGAACGGTGGCGTTGAGTTAGCTGCCCCAATTAATTGCTCTCATATTACAGTAGCTCATCCAATTTTAAACGTATATTTTGCAGTTCAAAAGGTCCGCCCGCTGGCCCACCCAGCCATCCATCTATTGTATACATGCAGCCGCATGTGCAGTACTCTGGGAATAGGGCGGCGGAAATCAAACGCAGTCCTATTTCCCGTTCCCATGGATCCATTTGCATACACGCACACGCACACGCACACACTCTTCCGCATCCACTCAACAGCAGATCGTAGAGCTTTTGGGTACTGGTCTTAACAATGGTCCTTATGATGCTTTCCAGGTGGAAGAGAACGAGTGCTCCCGACGACCCTGCCTCAACGGTGGGGTGTGTATGGCATTTTTTGGCTCCTACGCTTGTCGCTGTCCTGCCGACTTCTCTGGACGCCACTGCGAACGCTCCCTCGCCTTCTCACCCTGCTCAAACCAAGTATGCCTTTCTCTCCACTCTACATTCGTGTGGGTGTATGCATGTGAAAATTGGCCAAGTGGTTAGTCACGGTGGCCTCCACGCATACACGCTCACTAGTTCTGCAAGTACTAGGGCGGTGGTCGTGCTGCTGTTCGTCGTCAAGCCACCAGCAGAGCCTGTTCAGACTCGATTAGCACGGTTTGATGTGTCAATCTTAGCAGTAGTATTTGTAGCGAATGTCGCTCATTGAGACATCGTCTAATCATTTTGTGGGTAAAATTTAGCATATTTGTTGCCTACTCCAAGAAAAGTTGATCTCTACACTCAAACGCCTCATTCCCTTAATATGGCGCCAATTGGTTTTGTCCCGTTTTCTTCTCTTCATTTGATTAATTTAACCAATTGGGTCAAACCTACGTGGTGTATGGATTCATGCAGGGGACTCGGGGCACCACACATGTGACACTGCAAGCAAATATGCCAAGTCAGTCTCTGCAGTGCATAGCTCTTTTTTGCATCACTTTGTTGACGCCAAGACATACACTTTAATAAAGTTCTAGTTGATTGATCACTTATTAGTGTCCAGTTTAAAATATCAGTACAGGGAACCCCATTCTGTACGACGAGTGCTTGTAACCCAGTTACGTAAAGGAAGGAACCGAGTTCCCTATCTTAAACATGGGTATTTTTGAATAACTGAATGTCTGAGAGGACTCTTATTAATGGGAGACTTTATTTTTGCCAACAAACGACTTCATGTAATCATGCAAAAGCGATAATGGCTCAAGTTCAGCATTGTCATCAATTCTTGCTTTAAGCTTTTCTTATTTGGTAACCAATTTCGTGAAGTCCAAGCGAAACACCAAAAAAGCATTTGTTATCACTGAGTGCGGTTTTTTATGGAACCATAATGGGGTGGCGCATGTAAAATTTCGAATTTTCATTAAGCGAAGTGTTAAAGTGCATTGCTGCCGCCAACCAACCCAGAATTTCGGTGCGACGATTTTTAGTGATTTTGGTTATAAGTTCTGGTCTGATGCACAGCTGAAATTCTCTAAATGAGTTATCCATATGGAAGAATCCATTAGAGGCCAATTTGGAAGAAAAACCACGATTGAACTGGCGACGAGGTGAGGGGACCCGATGAAAAATCCTCCCACGCATGGCATATCATGTGATCATGCATGCATACACACAGAGAATGTGCCAGTCACAAGACCAGAAAATGAGAGAATTTTCGCCACCAAGGTCATGAATTGCAAAGGCGTTAGTGTGCATCGTGTGTGTGTGTGTGTGTGTTTGTACATGTGGACCATTCAGATCATCTGACGACATCATCATCATCATCGCTACTGCCACCCACGTAGTTCATGATTCATGCTTTGCTCCGCTTGCCCACTGAATCTATTAATCTTGAAAATGCGTCTTCTAGCCTCATATAGTGGGGCACTTTTTCGAGACTTGTGCAATGCTTTTTTGAACGTTATAGTTACATCTATTGTGCCATCTACACTTTCGCATCACATTATAGCAACATGAACTTGTGATTGACGGGTTTAGGTGTATTCAATTCCACCATGTGTCAATGCACAAAAGGGATGTGGGGCAGAAGGAGGAGGGAGAGATCCAATGTTCCTACTTTCCTCCCTCCTTCCTACTCACTCTGCTCTTGTGCAGCAGTGGGTGCTCCTCATTGTTGTGGAAAAATGCATATCGCCACGACGCCAAGTCTTACGTCACTCATTCTTTCGCCTCCTCTTTTCTCCCTTGTTGTGTTTCTCCCTCTTCACACTTGTGTGAGCCAGTAAATTGTGAACTAGTGTTGTTTTTTTCTTTTGGACGCCAAAGTGACATCTGAGTTCCCTGCTAGCTGGTTGTGTTTTTTTCAAGTTTTCCCCCAACGTGACTAAAATTTGTAAACTGGCCTGTAGGAAGATTTTGGCACTTGTGAAGTTGCCAATTTAAAGTCAATTTGTTGGAAGTTCAATCATTCGTAATTCGATACAAAAGTTTGATTGTAAGCAACTTTTTTCAATTTGCAGTATTTCACCTTACGGGAATCAGATTTGATACTATGGGACAGGTATTCTCCACTTTAATAGACTTCTGCAAATCGGTATCAAAAGCATCTAATTAGGCATTTCCCAGCTCCTTTAAAGTTACTTCTGAATTCGCAAACCTTCCTCTTTTATTTCTCTTTATCCAGTTAACTAGTTCCTCACTAGCTGCCATTTTGAGTCCCAAAGAAGCACTGGTGAATAAAAATTGATGTAGATCCCGAGGAACTGACAAGAAAACTGTGTCCATCCAGCGCAACAACCCACTTGTAATTACACTCTCATACGTCAATTCTAATTTGCTCTCCTTCTCAGACCTGTCTGAACGGTGGTTATTGTGCAGGCGGAAGCATCGTAGAGGAGTGTCACTGCCCGCCTGGTTTTTACGGCCGCTATTGTGAGGTGACACTCAACCTCTGTCACCAGCTCCTCGAATTCAACCTCAACTCTGACACAGACAGCAGCAGCAGCAGCCTAGGTCGTCTCTTGGGTGGCAAGCACACCCTCTCTCTTATCGCTGCTACAACCGCCTTCTTTGCAGACTCTGCGATGACGGCAGCCACGACAGCAGAAATGCTGAACTCGTTGCACCTCTCGCGCACTGCCTTGGGTCCCTGCTACCCTCCGGGGACTCTACAGTGTTTGCCGCAGCGTACTGCCGAGGGCTTTGTGTGCCAGTGCCGCCATGGCTTCGAGGGACGCTACTGCGAACAGTGGAGGGACTTCTGTGCCGAAGCCGGTCTTCGGCTTGCTGGTGGAGGGGTGGGCCGGCTGTTTAATCCCTTGAATAGGACGTTCCTGTAGCCTCTTGATAGACATCCATCCATTCTCTCTGGAATTAGTGAACTCTTATCTCGTAGCACCAGAACACACAATTTAATGCATCTCCTAGAACGAAAGGAGGCCTATTTTGTGAACTCGATCATAATCGCGTCACTAGTGGCTGTGTCCCATGCGACATTCATTTAGAATAGTAAAAATTTAAGATTGGATAGAGAAGAGAGGCCGCTGTTGGATTCGATTAATTTATCTTAGTGGCGAAGTTTTGCATTTTCTTGCATGAATGTCTTGTTGATTTGGGCCCCAGGAGAAAGGATTGTGGTCCCCGTCAAATTTTGAGGCCCGCCTAACAAATTATGTTATCACTCTCTGAGCATTGTAGTTTCATTTCTTTCATGCTTTTAAATCAATCTATGAGACTAGAAGTTGGTCATTTTATGCAGCTTATTTGACATTTCTCACAGAGTTGCCTCCTAGTCATTCCGGGCATATGTGCCTTGAGTTAATGACTCAACTCTGGGGGAAGGGGTAAATATATCATGTGAAAATCCAGATCTCCAGACGGAGTTTAGCACACGAACGTCATCCTTAATAAATCTTCAAGTTCTTAAGAGGCAGTGGTTTTCGGCAATTCCTGTCACTTCCTACCGTACTGTTAAGTTGCCATGTCCAAAATTATTATTTTGAATGATATGGGTAGTTTCCGTAACCTCTGTCAAAATTGCATTAGTTGCATTTCAGATTTACTTCCTGTGGTAATTGTGAAGGTGGAATTATGAAAGAACCTGGCGAGTGAAACAAAAAATTAACTGCTACAGAAAACAGGAGACATTGGGACGAAGAGATCAAAAGGCCGCCGCGCAATCAAAATAATATTTTGTGATTCCACCTAAACCAGGCATGAGGCCTTTTTTTTGTAAAATTTTGGCTAACATGTGTCTAGAAAGGCAAAGACCAAAATCTTGCTTCTTTGACGTCACCTCAATCTACGTTTTGTGGGATCCAGTCTTCAGAATCCTGGGAGGTTTTCTGTCCGATGACAACTCATTTTCATCCCCAAGGAAGGGCTCTGCGACGTGTAGATTCAAAACCTACCTTCTGGTTGTTGGCGCTCTGAATCAAGTCTTTCAATCATAAAACATTCTTTTCCCTTCAAATTTATTAGGAAAAAACTATCTAAAATATCATCCCAACGTACCATTAAGCGGGTTAAAAGGGCTCTGAAGTTGCTTTAGCCAGGCGTTCTAAACAACTTGGCGATTAGTTTTACATCCAAACCTCATTTGAAGGACCTTGCACAGCTCTAGAAATTCTCATCTCCCATAGTGTACACCGACTTCTCTTCCTTTTTTTAGAATGTCTGTCTCAACGGAGGCCATTGCATAAATCGTCCCCAGGGCGTTGAAAAGTCCTCATCTTCCTCTTTCACCAACTTCAAGGACGAATTTTTCGTTTGCCAGTGTCCCACCGGGTTCAGCGGTCAACGCTGCGAACTACGAACACCTAGTTGTGATGATGTCAATGTTTGCCAGAACGGCGGTATTTGCACCGGTGAAGGTAGCCGTCTCAAGTGCATCTGTCCCCGAGGTCTTGGGGGGACTTTCTGTGAGGTGGATTTAATGGACGAGTGTGCCCATGCTGGAAATTGCCTTAACGGGGGTAAATGCGTCGATGGTCTCGGGAACTACACCTGCGAGTGCCCATCCGGTTCGTTTAAAACGAAAAAATACACCTGATTTTGTGTGGGTGTTATATGGACTTATTTTTTCCATCTGGGTCTAGACTACTGTGGAGAACGGTGCGAACTTAGTGGATTTGCATGTGCCTTGGAAGCCAGCACAGATCCTCAACGCTGGCCTGGAGAAGAAGCCGAGGCTCGACTTTGTGAGTTAGCGGAGTGCCAGCTTAAGGCGAATAATGGGCGCTGTGACCCTGAGTGTGATCGATTCGCTTGTGAATTCGATGCTGGTGAATGCCTCTACTCGATCCAATCTCCTGCTATTCCACTCACACCTTATGACAGCAAGCTGATCAAAGCCTTACCCTGGGCCAACTGCACTGCTATTCAAGAGGAAGGAATACCCTGTCATCTCCGGTTTGGTGATGGAAAGTGCGATCCTGAGTGTGACTCTGAAGCCTGTTTATTCGATGGCTGGGACTGTCGTGATAAATCAGTTCAAGTATGCAAAGCTTTTTTACCGCCTATTCTACTCTGCTTTCCCGAAATTGGGAATTAATGTACTTTGTGTTTTTGTCTTTTAGACACATGTTGGTCGAGCATTTACTCGGATGCACTCTTTAACAGAACCAAAGAAACCGGTCGAGGGAAGCCTCATCCTTCTTTTTGCCGTTCCACCCTCCCAATTACTTCCAGAAAACGAGGAAAAGCGTGATTTAGAACGTCGAATTCTGGATGGTTTGAGAGCTCTTTTGCGGGTGAGTCTACGCATTCGAAAGCAACCAAAAACGGGTGCTCCGATGGTCTATCCAGTTCCCCTAACTACTACCCAAATGACCACTTCAAGAATCGGCTCTCAAAGACGCCCCCTTTGGTTCCTTCATGAGACCGGCAGAGGGGTGAATGTCTCTATTAGTCGACTTATTATCGACCAGGAGATGAGGGGAGGGTCGTCGTCAAATGCGGTTGCCAAGCTGAGTGAGTTGCTTACCCAGCTTACCACAATAACGAGTTCCTCAGCAAAATCCACCGGTTCAGTAGCTAGGCGACGTCGCGAGACTCTTGAAACAAGAATTGGAAGTCGGGTCTTCTTTGAAGTCCAGAATGCCGGCTGTCAGCCATTCGGTAGGCAGTTGGTGGATGATCTGATTGAAATGCACACACTTAAAGTGTGTAAGCATGGTTGATGCTTACAAACGCATTCTGCTCCCTTGCAGACGGCGAAGGTTGTTTCCACAACGTAGAGACAGCAGCGCAGTTCATTTCTGCCGCTCTCCGTACCCGTCGATACACACCACCAGTGGATATTCTATCCGTAGAAACGGTCTCCCCAGAGGCACTACAACAGATTCTCTCCGAAGAGCCATTAGGCGGTGGTCATGGTGACACCGTACTTCAGCGGCTGGGATTGCGCGGAACCCTAATCTATTGTCTTATCGCTCTGATTTGTGGTCTTGTTCTGATCTCTCTCATTGGTGTTCTTTATGGCATCATGCAGCGTCGCGCGCAGGCCCAGGATATGGAACCTGGCTCCGGATACGGACAGAAGAACCTCATCAAAAAGGTTGGTCAAAACGTTGCGTTTTGGGGAAAAGTACTTCCGTTTTTCGTTTAAATGAGCTGTTTTTCCATTAGATTAAAACAACGTCCATCTGGTACCCACGAAACTCCACTTCACGTGAGGGCAGACATCAACAGAGCGGTGGAGGCGGTGGCAGTGGCAGCGGTGGAATATTCGGAGGCTTTACGAGCCTTGCAGGTGGTGGAACGACTACCGCCTCACCCACGTTGGGCGTCCACGCTCGCTCTCGTACCATGGCAGCATCACACGGCTCTCATCTGCCTTTATGGTCACGAGAACGTGCACTTGCTGCGGCTGGTGAAAAAATGGTCATGCGCTCCTCCCCTTATCCACCACCACTGGTTCCATCCTCAACATCGGCGGGCTACTCGCAGGTTTGCGCTACTACTAACGTCGACGGAAGTGTAAGAGCGAGCGGTGGTGAAGTGACACTTACTTAAAAAACATAGTAACTATTACTATTTAAATCTTACAGGTGGTTACCTCAACGGATATATCGTCAAACACTCCACTGCTGATGGCCACTGCGGCTCAAATGCCACAAGTAGACGTGAAAGCCTATTTTACGAGTCTTATGGAGCATTTGGTGAGTGGTGATGGTCTTACAGAGCCCTTCAACGAGGGACTGATGCAGAAGTTGGAGTATTTACGCAACATGGAGATGCATCAGTCGGACGCGTCAACAATGTACCACAGCGGAAGCGGGTCTGGAAGCACTAGCCAGAGGCACGGAAAACGATCCCAGAATCACTCTCTCCTGACTCAGCTTCTGTCTAGCACTTTACCGGAAACGGGAGAGACACTACTTCATCTAGCAGCGCGGTAAGTCAAAGAAGGAGAAAGCCATTAGCCAAAATCGAGGAATTATAAACCTAGCACCTTTTCACACAGCTACAACTGTGCAAGCGCACTTTCTACACTGTTGGATGCGGGCGCGGATCCCTATGCAGTGGATGCACAGGGCAACAGTGTTCTTCTCACAGCGGTCAATGCTTCCGCTGTGGACGCCGCGCGCGCTCTTCTTGTCTCCAGTCAGGTTGCTGCCGATTTTCCACGTCTCTTTGTCGCTTGTCCCACTGAGGACAAAACTACCGCGCTCATTCAGGCCGTTAAAGTGGCTGACATCGGTACGCTTTTCCTCTTCTCTTTCCTTTGCTTTTTGAGCCATGCCACGATTGATTTCCGCTCTTTTTCCTCTGTAGAAATGGTCGAGTTATTACTGCAGACAATGGCCAGTCTGATTCCTGAACCAGCGCCGTTGCAGATGGTTCCACCTGGAACTGGGATAGCGAGCTACTCCTCCTCCTTGGTGCAAAATCGACGTCCTACGGCACTCGATCCGAGACTGGGGTACGCGCGTCTTTATCCCACAACCACTTCTACCAGTGCCGCTACTGCCCCCACGACGACGGTGATGAACTGTGGCAGTGCAGAGGAGACTGCAGGCGGTGGTGGGGGCCTATCGACCAACTCCTTCGGTGTAAATGCTGCCGATGGGGAGGGTCGCACCGCCCTCCACTGGGCTGCGGTAACTGAGCAGCCGGCGATGGTGCAACTACTCCTTCGCGCTGGTGCCTCCCACGACGTTCAGACGATGCACGAGGAGACGCCACTTACTCTAGCCGCTCGTGAGGGTTCTGTGGAGGCCTGTTCCATGCTCCTTGCTGCTGGCGCCAACGTCGAGATCGCGGACTATTTAGACCGTACGCCTCGACAACTGGCAGCACAGAATGGGCACACAGAAGTGGTACAACTCCTTCAGGTCTATTCTTCTGCCTCGCAGTCCCTTCAGCCCCATCCACCACAGCCTTCTTCCAACGTCTCCCAACATCAACATTACGCCCGACGTACCACCCCTTACACCCAACCGACCTTCCTCCAACAAGCAAACCCTCCCCGATACCACCGACCCCCCCCTGTCACTTCAGTTGTGAGGAACGTTTACTCCGACGGTCCTGTCTACGAAAAGCGGAATAAGTACGAACCCCCAGACTATTCAATCTGTAGTGGAGGGGAGAGTTTCTTAATGCAGCTGGCACCAACCACCACGACAGTGGTCACAACTACAACAAGTAGCAACAGCAGCAGCAGCTCCACGGCTGTCACCACAACAAACGCCTCGACAGCGCCGAGTGATGAGGGAGACATTAGTGCTCTCACCACGTCGAAGGCGTATTTTTTTGACCAACCACCGCCACCACAATTCTCGGGACTGGAGAGCTTGACACAATCTTCAGCTGGTGGTGGCGGTGGGTATGGTAGCGCGGACACGAGTTGGACTGTGCGTGGACAGTCGTCAGTACCTGTGGGAGCAGCGGGGATGACGAACGGACACACTCCGAGTTCAGATACGGAGTCGCCGGCTCATTGGTCGTCGCCCAGTCCGACGGCTATTTCACCACCTTTGGCGCCTCCAAAGATGACGGTGGCGAATTCCGGTCAATATCAGGTGGTGCGGGGCTCAACAAATAGTATTAACGGCACCACCTGCTGTCTCACTGGCAACCATGCGAGCTACGCTGCGGCTCAGCCAGCCACCTCTGGCAGTGCTTATACCGTGTCCTACGCTCCATCGGCAGTTGCGGACGACTGTATCAAGTTGGAGCCGCATGTGTTTTGAGTCGCGCCTGTAGAAGCAGCTACGCTTGTGTACAAAAGTCTATTCTTATTTCTGTACCCTTCTTCGATCCCCTGGTACTGAAAAGCAACATGTTTTTGCTTCGAAAAATTCTCTTCGCCAACACCACCAGAAGCAGCATTCGCATTTCCCTGGCTCCAATCTCATTCTTACCTATCCCCTCCATCTCCCTCTCTTCTGCTCGGGAAAGCAGCTCGTGCGTCTTGCGCAGGTCAGAATAGACGCGTATGTACATTGTATATATTATATTCTACTACTGTAACAGCTACCATTGTGCAACAGCGATCCTGCCCTTCTCTCCCTTCCTGCCTTCCCCACCACGCGTGAGTTAATACAAAGGGTAATGAAAGCTCTGAAGGTGGAAGGTTTTAGGTTTAATTTGTAGTTGAATGTGCATCTGGAGGAAAAGCACATGAAAATCGATGGCAATAAATGTCAAGTTGGCTGCGCAGAGTAGTAAAATTATCTGGTTCCTGTTGTGGTTCAGGAGCTGTGCTACTCCCGTACCTTCCCTTAGGTGCCCCTTTACGTACTTTTCCTTGCGGCTAGAGCCTTATAGGAGCCCATCAGCAAAGTGGTTGTGGATATCTATTGAAATGGGATTTGTAGAGGTTCGGCGTCACATTAACTCTAAAAAGTAAGATGACTGGTGAATGGAACTGTGACATGAATTGGCTGCAACTTTGAGTTGTGCATTTTCTGGGGCGTGGAGCGCTATTGCTGGTTTATTTATGTACTTTCAATAGTTCGCCATTAGGTCTTGTACTTGGCATATTTATCCCGCTTGCGATACAAATAGTAATGATGTAATAACGCTAAGCGGTAAAAATGGTCACAATCGGCCCAAGGTTTCGGTGGGGTTGGGCGGCATCCACTTCAAATTGTGAGCATATCATAAAAGTGATCGGAATACTGACACTGACCTGACATTGGATCATCAGCAGAACTCCCTCGAGAACAATCAAAGCACCCCCGCTATGCTAGATCTAGGATGCTTGAAGGAGTCGTATTTGCGACAATTTATTCGGAAAATTGGCAAAATGGCAACCACTTACTTCGGTGGTAATCTAATTTTCTGTCTTCCATTTCGTTTTAAATGATGAAAAGTGTAGGTGTTTGAGGAGGTAACATTGAGTGTCAGTTTTGCCACAAATAATCAAAACTTTACGATAGAATGTGGGTTTGTGTTCCAATCAGGGTTTGGTCGTATTGCCCATGGTTACATGGTTACTTGCTTCCAAATAGGCGTAGCGCATAGCTCTCCTTTTTGGCACCATCTACGGTGCTTCTCCCAGGACTTGTTTCGTTGTTTCTTTTTTAGATTTTGAAGGCAAGTAGCCTTTTTCTCACGTCTAACCAGTGATGCATCCTTACAAATGCGTAGTTTAGTATGGTGGGCCACTGCTGACTGCGCACGGAGTCGCGTATGCTGGGTTAGTTTTTACGTGGAATGGTACTCATCACTCGAAGCTCATCTTTGCTTCGGGGGAGATGAATTATGTGGTGTAGTCGGGGTGATGGAACAAATCTAGGGAGCTGTACTAAATCTCTTTGATAGACGTTCGATGACTTTCTGCGTGATCTTAACTATTCGCCCTATCTCTTCGTTTAATCTCAGTAAACCCTTTGGAACTTTGTGATTCGGCACTACGATGATTGGTTGGTACTCTCATCCGGAGGCCGGTAAGCATTTTGGATGGTGAAAGGTCGGCGATTGCATGAGCTGCAGCTTTGTATGCAGACAAGATTTCAAAATACGGGAAGTAGCTTGGGCACTTACTGTAACGTAGAGCAACAGAGGGCATGCAAGGCCAACACAATAACGCGCGAATGCTCGGTGTCCTTATCACGTTAATAGTGCAGCCTAGTGAGTAGTCGATGATTACTTCTCATACTCCTGAAAGAAGCACTTGTTACGTGATCAGCACCACACCACTGCCAGCTCCTTATTCTGGTATAACGCACTTTTTTTCACACAATTGAGCGTGAGCAGTGATCAAGACGGCGTCACAGGCACGCATCGTACTACATGAGCACCCCTCTCGTTGCTTGACTCCCGCATAGGAAAGCGGCAATGAGCTCTTCACATTTTAACAACAAAGCCACTTCCAGACTTATATGCACTGTAACGTCTTGGAGCAAACTCAGACGTCATCTACGGTAGGGGTAGTGCGCTAGAATACGCCTCCATACCTCTGCTCGACGACGCACCGCGCAAGGCCTAGACGCTCAACCGAACCGAAACCACCGGAGACTAAAGACAGCCGAAGCACTTCCTAACCCCAGCGAAAACTAGTTGGAAGTGTGAATATGCAACTTTATTTACAGGATGCAGTGAGTTGACAGGGAACTAGGGAATCGGAGCGTCATGGGAGGTGCCAGGTACCGCTGCTTCAGGCTTTGCATGCTGCTCCTTTTCACGCATACAGGCCTGACGCTGCATTGACACCAGTTTGATCACATCATCCGCTTTCACAGGGTACTGGATGCTTTCCATTATCACTGGAACAGAAAATAGAACATTGGCATCACCTTCGGGCGCTCAGACAGGTTGGAGGAAGGGGGACTCACGTCGGCCAACGGAGAGATAATTGGGCTCGGTCTTGTCGGTACGCACCCGCAGCACTTTCCAACCCCGAAAGGCGGGGTCCAAAGAGCACTCCACGATCTTGCCATTGAGGTCCTGGTCCCGCGAGGTCACACGCGCCAGATATGCATTTGGCACCGAGGAACCGCTCAAATACAACTCCCCGACATATCCACTCAACTCCCTGAATACGAATAACACAGTGACAACTACTTGGGCTCCTCAAATGCCTCAATTCCTGCGCTTCGACAAAGAAATAATAATGAACCAAAGTGAAATAGTATGGTCCCGTAAGAATAGAATCAGAAACAGATCCATATTCACCAAATAGGTGCTAAATAGGCACAAATATTTGGCATCAAGTTTCGGCAATGATCGATGAACACAAAGCACTTTAACTGCATTTTGCCATTTTGGAGAAACTTGATACTTCAATAGATTCAAGTGAACTCATTAGTTGTAGTAAAACCATTTCATCCCTACTACTTATGACGAGGCAAAGAGTAAAAAATGCAGACCATCCGGCCGTACAATAGGTGGCTCCCAAAAAGTAGCTAAACATGATCACATTGACTCCGCAGCTGGTCAAGGGATACACATCATTACTATTTCCAAAAGCAAGTGCCAAGTGAATATTTGTGGGGCTTGAATAATGATCACCCTACCAGAGACCAATGTGCATTGCAACGAAACCAAGTTCAGCGCAGACGCAGTTGATCAAGATTCAACAAATACTCTAGGTTTGGAGGTAAAGGCACCGAAGTAAAGATAGCTAGAAAAGCCTATCCACTTTGTTTGACCGAAGAACTGGCCGAAGACAACAAAGAGAGTTCCTACCAAAAGTAACTCAGGAACCACATTGGTGGAAACAGGGTGAGATACTGCACAATACCATTAGCCTCACGAAGGATGCTTCCATTTCAACGGTGCTTAACATTACATAAACTGGTTTGTTAAAATAGAGGAAGAGTGACTACTGTAGAATCCATTCGAGAGCCTGATGAACGCATTTCAGAAGCCCAGCCCCCTTTCCCCCCATTGTAAGAATTTGGACACAACCAAAATAGATCGCCAAGGAGCATCCAAATGACAACGAAGGGAAAAAAAGGAAAGAATTCAGAACGGTAGAGGAACTAATAGCTCACATTTCACCCATTTTTTTGGGCATTCAGAGCTATGCACATCATAACTTAATCACTAGTAACTCCATGTTCTAGCAAACTACAAATTTTCTAGGAGGGAAAGACCAAACCCTTTGCATCAATATTAAATCTGCAAAAGTCCCACAGTAAAGCTGGAAACGCACCCAGGCGCAGTATGATAGCGGACACGACAGCGAAAGTCAATGGTATTAAATTCCGGCGGCTTCCACTTCAGCGTCTCATTGCAGGCGCCTAGCACGTAGACGTCCTGTGGTCCTGCTGGCTGGAAGATCAATCCATCAGTCTCGTGTTGTAATTCTTCTCGATTAGGATTGATAAGCTATGAAGGGAGGAAAAACAAGAGTAAGCAATAGTGCTATTTTGATCCAGGCCACCGACGTGGTCAGTCATTATACTGGATCGTGCAGACTACTGAGCCGAGGGCGGGTAAGAACATGACGCAGAGGTCATCAAAAACCAAATTTTGCTTCTCAATGGTTTTGCGGTATTAGATGCCCAAATGAGATCTGAATTTCCATAAACGACTGTCAGAACGAAACTTCCAAAGCATCCAAACTACGCTTCATGCATTCGTTCACAAGTCGTACACGTTGATTGTGTTCAAGCTTGAATAAGATTACAAACTACAAAGCCGTCTCGAACTTGGATCACTTTCAATAAATTGCTTGTCAAGCTCACCTTATAAACATATCCCAACGGGTAAAAGATTTTCTTCCGCACAGAAAACGTCTGTTTGGCAAAATTCACAAACTCCTTGTGCCCCGCATCATTCCTCGGTCGGATGATGAACCTCTCAATATAATCTAATCGACTTCCAAACGACTCTCTGCCACAAGGATAGCCCTGAATTACTACAGCATCGAAGACCAAAAACTTGATCGGTCTATCGGCAGCGTTATCGAAGGCCACGAGTTCACCATCTAGCAGGGTATTCACCAGGTGCCCGCCTGGTTCGGTCATGAAATCAGACGGTGTAGCATTGTTCTGCCGAGCTTTCAACGCCTTCTGCAACCACAAGACCGTAGGGAACTCTAAACATCCCACCTTGTAGACAAAATTGCCTCGATCAATGAGGTAGATTCGCCGGGGGCCGTGGATAAGCATGAGATAGCGAGTCCCATCCGACTTGTATGTCACCACGTAGGGACTGTCCACAATGAGATGAGCGTTGCGGCGAGTCATAGAGACAGGCTGGCTGCCACGAAAACGGAGTGTGGAATCACAATTAAGCGGGAGATTGAGAGGCTCACGAACGATGGTCTCAGAGAGGCTGGAGACGGGAGGATGCAGAGGTTCTTGGTCTGTGCCCTCGCTGCGAGGCCGAACACCACCCAGCCTGATGAGGTAGTCGACCACAGTCCGGACAAGATGTGCCTCCTCGGAGGCCTGGTCGAGGGTTTCCACGTCCGTCACACCCTCCATCAACTTAGGTTGGCCCGGTGGTGTTGGCGGTAGACGCGTGGTGAAGGTGGAGTTGGAGGAGACGGCAACCACCCCATTTTCGTTGCTGCCATCGCCAGTAATATCCTCACCGTCGTTTTCGTCATCGACTTCATTACCTTGTTTTAGTGGACCGTCAGGGTGCTTGCGCTTCCTTGAAGGTGTGGAAGAGTTGGCTCTTTCAAATGTTTCGTCTGCATTAAAATGTTGGAATAGTAAGACAGTCTTTACCGACTACTTGCACTCTTATACTAACAGAGAGAAGCAATGTAGCGCTGTTTCATCAAACAACTTGCCTTACCGCTTAAATTTATTGCGACGTCTTCCATGCTAATTGGTAACTTGATAAGTGACCAAAGAGCATTCTGGATAAAAGATCTCTCACACTTCAAAACGATTATTTCAAAACGATTTCACGTAGCCCAATCGCTCCATATGCTTCAAGCAGAGCTGTCGCGCTTAAACATAAATGAAGCAGATAGAAAATGTGCCACCAACGCGCAAGTTGGGTAGGTTCAACTTACAAAACCGTCAGGCTTAAAAAATGGATTCCATCCAGTTGTCAGAGTCAATATAGTTCATGTGAGATTTTATTATTCATTTATTGAGCAGAAATGAAGTCTCAATGGCGAACTTTGCGGCCAAACGGTAAGATTTCTTACCATAGCACCAGTCAGGGAGTTCCGGGGCAGGAGGACAGTCATCAGGATCATCAAATCGTTTGTAAAGCTCCATGAGATAATCTGCCTTGTAGATCCCAGGAGGGCGAGCATCTGAGAATAGCTTCAGGGCAAGTTCCAAGCTGGATGGAAAGAGATGAAAAAATGAGCACTTAAGACTCACTCGCCAAAGTAGCAGCATGCACTACCACCGACACGTGATCGCACCTGTAGTTACATTCGAGAACAAGGTAAGCCACTATCATGAAACCCGTTCGGTTAAAACCATGAGTGCAGTGGACGCCAATCTTTTTCCCATTTCCCTTGTTCTTTGACACGAAATTGTTTACCACGCCGATGAAGAGATTCACCTGTTCTTCTGTCGGACACTTCTCGTTGCCCTTGCAGGCAATTTTCACATAAGTGCAGCCGCGATCTTCTATCTCTTTCCGATGGTAGAAGCGGGTCGATTTGGTAAGGTCAAAAACAAGACCAAACTGGTACTAAATTAGCGGGAAAACAGCACAATTAAGGGATTCTAGAAGCATACTTCTATGTCCGAATAAATAACGGAGACAACTAACCGGTTTGACGTAGTCGAACAAACTGTCGATATCAAAAAGTTCACCAGAAGTAATGAAGTCAGCGTACTTATGATCAAGAGGGGTTTTGAAAGGAATAAATAGATCAACGAGAAGACCCCCCACGCAAGGGCATTTTAGCCACCTCGGGGGAAAGAAGAGAGCCTGACGGGTGCCCATATTCTAAAAGAATAATAAATTGTGCAAATAACGTGTGCCACTTTACATGTTTAACTTCTGGTTTTGGTTTCAAGGGCACTCAAAGCTCCACCCCGTACTCCCACGAGGGGGCGTGACCTATGGGCCATGACAGTAGCCCTCGGCCCTTCTGTGCTTCTACAATACATATTCCCTTCTAACATTATACCTGGTTTCATCTTCAGATGAACGCAACGGAGCTATGAATATACGCAATTATGGTTAATTTCCCATACTCCATGTGTGCGACATTGCTCGAATTTAAGATGGTGTCTAATTCACTGGAGAAATTGGCAGCCATTGTGACCTCTACCAAAGACTTCAAACCTGCGATGCCTACATACGGAAGAGGTGATAATTTAACCGGCAGACTTTGGTATAAATTAGCAGTTGAACCTATAATAAGAAGTCGATGCAGCAATGCTAACAAAAGGGTGAAACCTGAGTAGAGTTTTGCCGGGATCAAATGGGCAGCTATGAAACAAGACAACTGAGGATTATTTTACAGCACAAAGAAACGCAATATTCACTAGGCAGGCTTTGCCAACACCAAACCAAACCCCCAAACATAAAACCGTAAAAAGACACTAACCGAACTCCACCTACCAAACAAACCGCTGGTACTTGTTTTAAGTCGTGTGCCGGATCATTTACTAGAGCTTACTATACATTTACTTATTTAAGGTAAGGTACAACACTAAAATAGGACGTTGGATATTGGTCATTTCTTCTGTCACATATTAGCCGTCAAATGGGACAAATGTTGCATTCGTTTACCTCATGTTTTCCTAAAAGCAAATATTTTCATAAGTAATAGATCATCATAATGGAAAAGAAGCGGCAGCCATCTCGCGTATTTGGACTCTATGCAAAGACATTCACAAGAAAGTCATACTGGATTGTTAGGCGATCGTGTTAGCAATGTCAAGCCCTAAAATTTACACAAGTTTATCCCATTGCCTTCATCCCCAGTATCATTCACTCGCAGGTTTTCAACAAAATATTGTTCCTGTTTTCTGCTTTTACTACCTCCTTTTGCGAACACCTCAGGGACTACTACAGTCCAATATTTCTCACAGCCGCCTCTGACATCCATAACGGTCCGACAGAGTAACTGCGTTAAGAACCTCCAACGCTGCTCGATCTGGAAGCCAGAAATCTTCGGAGCGCAGCACACCCTAGTCTTCTCATAGTGAAAGGCTCGCACAACCCGCACTCCGTCGTCCCGCCCTCTGACTCGCCCCATCAGAGCCTACTCACTCGCACCAACCTTATTGACACACACACCGAAGCGAACCTCAACCACAGTCAACCGCCTTGGTACCATGAACAAGAAGGGCCCACCCAGATACAGCCCCAGGCGTCACAAGCCTCCACACCAGAAGAATTTGGTTTCACCTGGATATGTGGTAAAAACTAATGTACATACACAAACGGGGCAGCATGATTGCAGTGGCTCATGGCGGCAGCAATGGTAGTGGTAGCACGATCGAGTCTTCACACAGTTGGCATAGGACAGAGCAGTAGCAGTGTTGGTGAATAGCAGTAACAGCACTGGTAGCATTAGTAACAATGGTAATAGTAGTGGCAGCAATAGCGAAAAAGAATTAATGTATGAACGAGGAGGGGGAGCCTCAGGGGAAGGGGCTATTATACACAATGGAACCAGGTCAGTCTCTACAAGCACACACGCACGCATGAAAGGAGAAAAGGAAGGAGAAACAGCGGCAAAACCACACGCAAACGCCAAGACGGGTGCTTCCAAGAGTCTAGAACCACTGCCGTAATGCGTTCGTGTGCATTCACGCAGACGCACCCGCTTTGTTTTCCTTTTAAAGAAATCGCTAGAACAAGGAGAGTGAAAAGTAGAGCGTCATCGTTTTGGTGTGAGAAAGAGAAGAGCATGTACAAAAGGAGGACGAATGGAGGTAGGATCTCCGCACGCGCGCAAGCAGACGTGTGTGTGTGTATGGAAGTGGTAACAATAGCAATGCTACAATATGAGAGCTCCGATGGTGGAAACGGAGCCATTGATGTTGTTGAGACGAAGAAGGATGAGATGTACACATATGACGCAGGGGGATGTCAAGATAGGTGTGTATGCTTTCACGCGCGCGCAGGAGCAAACATGCACTCTAGAAGACAACTGAGGCGATGCCTTGAAAGAAGACGAAGACCAAGAGGAGCTAGGAGCGGGAACGTGAGTGGGTGGGTATAGACAGATACACAGAGGTAGTGATTACTGTTGTCGGAGACTTGAACGTTGCTGCTGCATTTGAGAGGTGGTGGAAAGACGGCAGAACGGGGTTTGGTGGAGGAGTGGTTGGATGGATCGGACTCATTTACCGTGCACGAACACGCATACACACGCATGGACACGGACAAACGAGGAGCTAGAGGGTGCACACGCCGCACGGCTTCTACCGCCGTAGATCCAGTACAACCACCTAAAAGTAACAGAAAAGTGTAAATCCACCCACTGATGCACGAACACGCACACGTTAGACGCAAACGACTGCCAACTAAGTCTGCAGCCAATGGGCTCGAGGTAAGAACTGTTTCAGCAGCAAGTGAGAATATCAGGTAACCTTATCGGAAATGCAACCTACAGAGCCGTCAGAAGCACTGGCTCCCACTTTATCCCCTCGGGAATTCCAACAGACCTCGAAGATGCCTCCTGTGCCTCGGTACGTGTTGATAGGTTCACCAGTCTGAAATGGATCGAAAGGGCGCTCAAATTGCTGCACCAGAGGCAGATATCATCAGTGGCACGGGTAAGAGAGTACCTAATTCTGCTGCCAAGAGCCATAAATGTAGGGTATTGCATCAGGTAGTGTTAAGCTACACGTGTAATCTTACCGAACACAGACAGGTATAAATGCATACACACACGTAAACATACACACGCAAATAACTAAACACATGAGTGTGCATGTGTGTTTGCATGTGCGAGTGACTGCAAGTTCAAGAACGCAAACTACCGCAGATGCCGTCGCATTAGAGAGTTAAAGGTTACCAGTGAAGTGCCAATTCACCTCAAACCCAACCTCTGCTAACCTTTACTAGGAATACGTCGTCGACCTTCATTCACCGATGCTTCAACAAGAATTTTACTAAAAGAGGCGACTGATTGCTTTAGAAAGACACCTCTGATGCAACTGTGGTAATTGCATTAGCAGTTTGGTAGGTACCCACCGGTTTTAGGTTCTGCCCTATGACTAGCAAGAGAAAAAATTAAATTAGGGCGAAATTCTCCAAAAAAATCATACTTTGTTGTGTAGCAAAAAAAGAAAAAGCTACCGACTTATCAAACGTTAAAACAGTAGAAAAATGTCCTAAATGCACATCTTCAAAACAATTTGCTAGCAGGAACGAAATATGGACATCACCTACGTCTGAGGGAAAAGCACCAGTCACCGGATTCGGGATCACGTTCGTTTTGAAAGAAAAGTGCCATGCGACCTTATCGCTTCGAGTGAGTGCGAATATCGTCGAGAGTGGGAGCAAGTAGCAGTGTGGCAATTCTTTTAGCGCCTTCAGCCCGGCAAGAACCTACATTTACTTCTGTGGCGAAGAGCTCTGCCTGCGCTACCTATAGAGCTGGACTATCACTCCTATACACCTTACAAATAAAGCTCCATCCAGGCCTGCGTATCTCATAACGGCGTTGGAAGCCATCTACATGCGATAAAGCAGCTGATGGGTAGGATTCACTACGGTAGCAGAAGTAGCTCGAAGTATCAATGAGAAAATGAGGTGAGGCAATTTCAAGTGGGAAATAAAGAGGGCAAATCAAGTGCCAGAATCGGCTCCCCAAGAGATAGTTCGCGAAATCCACCAATGTCAGCCATACTACTGCTCTCTCAGCCTTTCCATGTATACTTGATAAGCCTACCTCCAGACTCACATGTTCTGTTCTATTCCCAAGTCTACGTGTGTTGAATTGTTTACACGGTCAAGGTCCGGTGGAATAATCGCCAAAACTGTGTGCAAAAAAAGAAGAATGGCAACCAATTTGGTTGTCCTAAAACAGGGTCTGAGCGAGGGAAAGTCCCACGGGAAGAGCAGTGAGGGCGCGCAGACGCGCACGCACGCACGCGCACGCACATGTAAGAGAGCTTAATGGGGTAGAGGGCCCCAAAAGGCGCATGACTAACGCGCACGGTGAATGAATGACGCATAGTGTGCACGTGCGATGATTTACGCATGCATGCACACACACACACAGAGAAAAAAAAGAACGGAGGTGCGAAGATCGAGCAGCCGGGAGCGAGTCAGCCAACCAGCCAGGGTAAGCAAATGAACATGGTGCTGGTCACACTCACATCGACGTTCCAGATATGGACACATTGGTCGAAGGAGCCGGTGGCGAGGTAGCGTCCGTCGGGACTAAAAGCCACGCTGTAGACAGGCTCCGTGTGTCGCTGCAACGTCTGCCGACACGTTCCCGTAGTCACATCCCATAGGCGCACTGTCGAGTCGAAGCTCGCGCTGCAACAAATAGACATCGAAGCTACATTCCTATTTGGGTGACACTCGTCAATGGTACACATAAGAAGAAATTCGACACTGATTGCTAGCAACAACAACAACAGCAACAACAGAACACATGTGCCGCATTCAGTTGACATTCCTAAATAATACCAATCAAAGTCCCGCATGGCGACTGGAGACAATGGGGCTGCTACTTTCACTCTTCCTCGGTAAATAGGGGATGAGGTGACTCATCGATAACCGCAGAACTGAATAAACACACGGTGAGAGAGAGAGAGCCAGCGAAACAGCACAGCAAACCCGCATGATTAAAATTGACCTTTGTTTATAGCCACACTAATTGTGTGGGGTTATGGCACTGCCAAAATAAACCAACTTTTCATCAACCACCTCTTAACGTCCGGCCCGCGGCGGCCGAGAGGGTGCACAAAACGCAAAATTTAGAAACACTAGGCAGCCATTATTTGGTGGAGGTGACTAAGCACGTGCACGACCTTGAGGGAGGAGAAGGATGAGGGCTGTGTCCGCAGGCTGCAGCACTAAAACGGGCCTAAATTAACCAGCCTTGGGCAGTCATCGCTGTCTCGTTTGGGTGATAAATGAAGCGAGACTGCGGGCGGGCACGCACACACAGACGTGATGGTGTGCCGAGGTCTAAAGACCCACGAAAGTAATGCAAGGGGTGCTAAAAGTATGGTTGGCTGTTTTCGATACCTTGGAGGTGCGAAGCGTCATCGCCTAAAAATAACACGCGCACAGACACCAACGGCACAAACTTTCATGTGTAACAAACGCCCCGGTTAATGGCAGAGACGCGTGCACACCATCTACAGATCATTTCAACACCGACGTGCGAATGAGAAATCGTCTCAAAGTCGAAATCACTGCGCTTCGACCCAAATCTCCTGACCTCTCGGTGGGCTTTTAAGCGTGTCTGACCATTCCAGCACAGGTAAGACTATGGAACAAACCTGCAATAAAATTGAAACACTTAAGGATAACTCAGTAGTACTTCTCAGCCTTGAATGGAAAGCTTCGGAGATGCCAGTGCTATTGAATTCGCCACCTGCACACGAACGCCCCTGGATCTTTTCTGTCCACATGTCGTTGAGACACAAGCCCACATAATTCCTTTCCACTTATTGTACGTGCTAAGGTTGCTCTTCTGAATTAATGTGTCCAGCGCCTCCGTGTGAAGCTCGTCGTAGTTTCACACACACCCATGACTACTTTTATGGTTTCAAGTTTTACCGAAAAAATGAAATCGTGCTTCATCTAGTGAGAATTTTAGTAGTTTTACGCCAAATTTCTCGTTTTGTCCTCATTTCTAGGGTCCCTTCGTGCCAAACTGACCGTGCTTTAGAAGGCAAATTGGACGATTACGTTTAGACACGACTCGGAGCCATTGCGGAATTCCAAATCTACGACTTCCGCTATGCCTTAGAGACAACTCGATGACTTTTCGGTTTCAAATCAGTCAACCGAGAACGAAGCAAGGATTTTAACGACCATGAAACCGGCTGTCCGCAAGACACGCACCGACAAGAGGGGCAAAGGGATGACTACCAGCATGGCCGAGAGGGCGATTAGTCACCAAACCGGTTTGTGCTTGATGGCCGTGGCACACATTGTGGGAAACTGGGTCATCATCACCGATGTAAGCGTACGTCATAGGAACATGCGCACATCCATATGCACACGCAACATCATCACAACATGGACACATGTTCCGACAAAGAAGAGAAACGTGTATACAACGAGAACGAACCTCGCGAGCCACAATTGGGCGTTGGGATAGGCGGTGCCGGGACCTGTAGGACTCCACTTGATGGTGTAGATCTCTTTGGCATGCCCTTGTAGATCGTGGATGCATTGGTCACTGTTCATGTCCCACACCTTCAGCGTCCGGTCGTCCGAACACGAGGCCAACAGTTCGCCGTTGGGATCCCACTTAATTGCATTCACTTCGTTCTGGTATGGGGATAGAAGGTCAAAGTAATCTTCAGTCACATAAGCAATGCTTCTCGCCATGGCAACGAATTAAAAAATCCCGGTTATTAAGTCCACCATCGGTTGTTATGACTACGAGGGGAGAGGAGGAAGGAAGAAATGAATGACCTTGAGACAGAATGACCGCGTTATCACAGAATGTACGTGCGCGCGTACTTGATGCTAACAACGCTAAGAAGAGAGGGACGCGTACACGCACGCATCATAAACATACAAAGCGCGCGCTCACGGCCGTACACAACATACACATACACAGACAATCCAACGTCTCTCTCCGCCCTCTCCTCCCACCCACCCGAAACTGAAAATCCTATTAATAGGCATGCGCAATCGATGGAGCCTGTCGGTTCTCGGTTATACGCACAT
Source organism: Taenia solium (assembly GCA_001870725.1). Classification (NCBI taxonomy): domain Eukaryota; kingdom Metazoa; phylum Platyhelminthes; class Cestoda; order Cyclophyllidea; family Taeniidae; genus Taenia; species Taenia solium. The sequence goes on along the minus strand of MIEF01009491.1, from coordinate 134,029 downwards.
ACACCCCGGAGCCAATGTAATAACGCGTCACTGCCACTGATACTACCACTGCTCGCAGAGGCCAGAGGAGAGGAGGTTCAGTATGTCCACGCTCGCCATGACAACGTGGCAAAAGATGGCACAACAGATCGGGTGAAGGCTAGCACTGCAAGACCCATGACAAGGAGACAAAAGGCGGAGGGACGATTAGCAAAGCCGATTATGCCGAGGGAAAACAGTTTTGATGCTTCTCAAGGACTATGCCCACAGAGAGGTGTGTACATGCGAATGCAACCAAGACAATCCATCATCGCGCCATGGCACCTCAATTGAGACTGGTTACGCCAGATTGAAACGGAAATTACACGAGAGCTAGCACAAGTCACCGAAAAACAAATCGCCATACTGGGCTCTGCAACTGTCCCTCGACCAAAAATGAAACGCTGAAGCAGTTGGGAGAAGGAGGGTGTCCACCACAAAGGCCAGTTGTTTGGTCCCATTGGCACCATAAAAAATGCACTCATTGGGCTCTTTATGCGGATGGAGTTAGTATCAATTGTCCCAAGGGGACAATTAATTGCTTCACCGCCGGGTGATCCTCTACCAAGGCATTACAATTTAGGGACTAAATCTTCGCAGAGGAAAGCCCACAGTAGTGATGTTCGCACTCCCACAAAGGTCTAGTCAGCAAGCAGTTGTGCCCTTAGGTATCAGAAAGCAGTAATGACACACTCGTTCTTGCCTAACTATAATGTACTTTTATCTCGAATTTCATGCAACGGATGGTAACGTATGCGTATGCGTTTTTTGCATTCCACAGGAGGGTGAGGGAAGGAGGCTTTGGCCCATTCATCACTATAGAAAAACATGAGAGCACGAAAAGAAGCGGCCTCGGAAAAGTAGTGAGCTGACTTATGGAGGGTACACGCGTGCGCATCGACAAGCCCTGTTGCTACGACCGCTTACCTCCAGCGTTTCACACACATGACGCTCAATTTTCCAACTGAAGCATGCGCGTCAAAAGTGTACATGGCCTTTAAAAGATCGCGAAGACCGGTTTTACCAAATTGTGTGATTTTGAAGCAAAAAAAAACAGATACAGGGAATTTTCGATCCAATGCAAATTACAACTTTTAATTACTGAGCAGGATTTAAAATGATCAGTTCAATGATGCAAATGGTGGCGTCAGTCAAATAAGCACAAAACGCATGGACTACAAGAGCCAATTTCCCCTGACACTCCGGGTAGCTATTGTGTAAACCCAAACCAGGTGTGGATATGGATGTAATTGACAGGGGAACAACGCGTCACCCTGATGACGGTCACGTACACAAACAAGCCGCAGCCACGAAGGCGCCGAAAATAATAGGTATCTACGAGCTGTGATGTTGCAAGTTCAAGAGGTGGAAGCCTCTCACACGTTCGATGGAAGCACACATTTGCACCCACAGAAAGTGAAATGCGGCTCAAACGGAGCAGCTTCGACTAGAAGCGTTTGGTAATGTGCATCCGGCTTTTCTGTTCACTTTCACGTGAGCTGGAGACCCAGGCACGAAATTGCATAAATCATCCGCACACTGTGTGCGAGTGCAAAAAATAACTGCACACACACGCACGCGCACAAGATTGCGCGTCTAATCGCTGCGCTGGAGGAAAAAAACAAGAGGCCCGAGACGATGTGCCAAATACCACAGAACTATTATTGAAATAGGGAAGTGGGTGATAACAATGGCATTTTACTCGGCAAGAAGTGACATACACGCTTAAGCGCATGAAAGCAAAAAATAAGCCCTACCAGTTTGTTCGGAAATGCATGCCTTGGAGGATATCCTTTACCCCCCCCCCTCCTAGGGAGGGGAGGCAGGAACAAAGAGCCTGTGTGCGTGGGTGTGTGGCACTTCTCCACTCTGACTTTCCGTATGACAAGGTAGAGCAGAGGCGTATTGGCCTTTCTTACTTACAGATGGCATGCTGGCAAGCTAACGGGCGTGAGCGAGCGAACGGAAGGTGAGCGATAAAAATAAACCAACCCCCGCCCACGCACACACACTGGACTGCTCAAAGAGGCAGGCAGGCGTAAGGGAGCATAAGTAAACGGACATGTAACAAAACTAAATGGGCAAAAAACTCACTCCATGCCCTTTAAAGGTCTTCAGTGGGGTGTCAACCTTCAGTTTACACACGTAGATGTAGGTGTCGGTGGAACACGAGGCAAAGGTGTCTGCCGACTTCCAGTCGACGTCCAAAGTAGGTGCTTAAATGTCAAAAGTTATTTCCGAGCGCAGAGGAAGCAAAGTCAAGTAATCTTAATCAAAGAACTGAGCTTACCTTGATGAAAGGCAAACTGCTGGACGATCTGACCCGTCTGAGCCTCCCAAATAATTGTGGTCTGTAAGGAAAGATTGCGTGCATGAATAATGGCCTTCCCTGCATCGCGCAATCCAGTTGCCTACAAGGTCATACTAATGGGGGCGCGTTGTAGGCGTTATAAGCTAGTTAAGGGGGCTTTGTGCAATAAGTGACGAGTGTCAGCGATGTTATGAGACCTCCCATACGTGTTGGAAAGGAGATGCAGAAGCACAGGTGGTGAGACGCGCCTACCTTATCGACTCCTGCAGTGAGAATGTAGTTGCCTTTCCGGTTCCACTTGAGGGCAAATATAGGGCCTTTGTGCTGACCCAGTGTCTTTTGTAAGTTTCCTACAAAAAGGCCAAATGGGATTTCAAAGAGCGACATTGAATTGAACTGAGCTGAGTGAGATCCTCACGACCCAAATTAAGCAAACCGGTGTCAATATGCTATGGAAGAAAACCTACATTAGACTTAAAAGCTAGCCTTAATACGGCCTACTCATGCCTGGCACTACGCCCAACCAAGAGGCACAGGCCAGCCTCGTACACTCAAACGCTGGGCGAATTATGACACTAAGGTAATGCTTGGGGGGTTGATTATTCATCTCAAAAAAAGAGGAAGAGCGAGAGGATTTGAGTGAGACGGTAGTAGTAAAAAAGGGGTTTAACCAGTGCATAGACATCGATTGAAGGGTAGGGGAAGAGAAGGTGGAAAATGGGGCTGCAAGACGATTGGGTGGGGAGATGCGCGCGCATGAAATAGCGCTCTCACTGCCTCTCTCGCGCCTCTACAAGCAGCAGCGGCAGCAGTAGCAGTCAGGCACGTGTGCACACACAGAGTGACGCGCAAACAAACGTCTCGCTGCCGCAACAACACTGCAGCACGCAGTGCCACGCCACGGCATGGGCTCGAGGCGAATTGGTGCTGCGTACACACCCACGAAGTGGTGCTGTACATTCGGGCACCCGTCTATCTTGAAAACCCACGCACCACTGACATCGGCTACAGAGCTTACTACCACCAGGCTTCACACCTGTGGTGAACTCTGCTCTACCTGTAGTGGCAATTACTGCAACCGCCGACAGGCTACACTCCGTCTGGTGGCCCATGAGAGGGTAGAAATGAGGAAAGTGGCCAAGGTACAGGATGCGATAGATCGTTATGCTAGAGGAGGTATAGGGACCATAACTCGCTCGCCCTGGGTGACTCCTGCCTGAGGAGAGGAGCAATGCACAGAGGCACACTATGCCAACAGCAAAACTAGCGGAGCCAAATTTTTCCAAGAGGGGACCAAGGGAATGCAAGAATGGTGTTCGCGATGTGGGATGAAGGGTATCCGCATAGGCGAGAAAAAAGCCAAGGCAAGACAAATTACCCTCGGTATCCCAAACTCTGGCATAGCCATCGTAGGAGCCAGTTGCGAGGAAACTTCCATCGGACTACAAATAAAACCAGTTTTTAATAAAGGAGTTGATGATAGGTTGGGGGCATACTAGTTCTCAGTGGAGGGACGTGGTCCACCTCCCACTGAATAATGCACTGGTACAATGAGACGAATGACAACATCCCACCTTTCCATTAGGTTACTAAAATACCCCTTTTACTGACAGGGTGTACAATAAATAAGGTGGAGGTTTACAACAACTCCTGGGCGGAGTAGCGTACATTCCAGTCCAGCGAGGTGACATCCTTGGCGGAGAGGACAGAGTGGCCGTCACGACTGATGCAATGCTTTAGGATGATGGGAGAACTGCGGAAATTTGTCGGCGATGTGTTCTCCAAATTCCATATGCGCGCTGTGGAGTCGCCGGAACTGGTAAAGACGTAAATACAAAAATACGTGCACACTATAAACCCAAGGGGACCGAACCTTCCCAAAAAACGAGGACGGTGGTGGGGGCGACAGCGGCAGCGATCAGACGTGCTTGCAGAAAAAAGGACAGAATCTAACTAGAACTCATACAAACTGAGCAGAGCGACTTTGTGCCTCAGAAAGGACCTTTATTTCAAACGTAAGAGGCAGTGGACACTTGAACTAATTGGATGGGAGAGGAGTAATTTACGCGAAGTTCCCAGGCAGGTAGCAGAATAAACGCAGCACAAATGCATACGCTAATGTGCGCTCGCGTGACTGCTGACTTTCTGGATGCAATGACGCAAAGCAGCCACCACACACAATAAAAAGGTAACTAGCGGAAACGGATCGGCATCCATACATGGTGCGTACATACACACACGAATTGGGAGGATCTCTCTTGTTCTACACATTCACGCGTGTGCATTTTTGCAGATGCAAAAAGTGGCCAGTAGTAGCTGAGGCATCTAATACACAACTACAAGTGCAGTTCCATTCAAAGGAGCTTCTAGTAACTTGATTTTAACAACAGAGTATACAAGAAGGCTAACTACAGATGTAATCTTAAACTACCCATTTAGGGCACATTTTTTTATGGAAGCGAAGACAAGAACACCCCAAAGAGTGGGATTTCACAGACAGCTGGTGTTGTTTAGGATAGGGGAGTCAAGACATGGCATAAATAATAAGTAGCGGGACGCACTTATGCAAGCGTAAATAATTCCCATTGCGGGACCGTAACCGCGCAGCTGTCAGAAGAGGCACACGCTTGCACGCAGGCAAGACAAGCACATGATACACGTGTTAAACGACACCGCAATATCTTTACCATTGGGTTTTTCATATAAACCAGAAGGCTACATAACGAGCAGTTCGGATCTGAGCGTCGCGTGCACATAGAGCTAGTCACAAAACACGAGCTAATAGGGGGAGTTCATTAAGGTATAACGGCTCTGGGGCCGCGTCGAAAAACATGCAAGGCTCAGCATGCTAAAGGGTGGAGTTCGGTGCAAAACAAGCATGTTTTGACAAGTCTGGATAGCTCGAGCGCTCCAGGTTCTAGGATCTACAAGACCCACTTCAGAGTTATTAGTTCACTCATGCAAGTGGAAGTGTTCAAGCCTCGAACAAGCAATTTTGACTGATATCGGGCGCACGAAGTCATGGATAATTGGGGACGTTATGAACTTGCTAAAGTGGCAATGAAGAATGGAAGTTAGGGAAACGTGGGCTCACCCAGACGCTAGCATGTCCGTGCGAGGATTCCAAGCACATATAAAGACCTCCGAGGTATGACCACGAAGAACGGTGATTCGGTCTTGAGGAATGAGGCCGGGATCTGGGGAATGAGCGGAGGCGTTTGGAGGTGGTGCCGCAGGTTGGCCAACTGGAGGCTGATGAGGAATTCTGTCTACGTCCATGCCCGTTATTCCCGTATCTCCGCTCGGGCGGTAGTGATTGACTACATTACAATTTTCAACGGGAAAACATGAAGAGCAGCGCGGCTGACGAAAGGGAAATTAACATTATTTAGATGGCTCAGCCCTCACTTCGAGGACATAGAGCAATTGACAAGTTTATAGCCTTCAAGCACATTAAAAGTGCGTAACCGCATTCCAAGACATGCCTTGATCAGTCATCCTAGCAATACCGGAAAGTGGGAGAAAAAGAAGCAGGGGACGATGGAAAAGGGAAGCCCGTGACCTCACGTGGTTAGCTATTATCCACTGATTGTGAAGTCTTTTAAAGTAAAATAATTTGATAACAATAACGTACCGTGGCCATTATCGCCATTAGTGTGCATTGGAGGGAGCAGGACCGAATTAGGGACAGGGTGGCCGGAAAGAGCATCCTGTGAGGCGACAAAACTCTTGTTTGGCAAACGTAGATGTCCCGTGTTGAGAGGACTACCGGAGTTAAATCCACTCGTGGAAGGAGGAGACACTGCAGTAACAGCTGACGGGGGTAGATGCGGTTGCTGTTGCTGCTGCGCAGAAACTGACGCGGCAGCGAGGTTATTGGGTAAGAGGATGCCACCAGGATTAATGCAATGTTGTCCACCACCACCGCTTTCACTGTCCATCGGAGTAGGTGTATTTACAGAATCAGAAGCAGTGGGAGGGAGGTGGGAATTGTATCCGTCGCCACCACCAGAAGTGGCTATGGAGTTGGATGCGCTGTTGTACTGTTGCTGCTGTTGTAACTGACCGGTTGAAGAGTTGGAAGCAGCGGGACCCGAGGGATGATGTTGCTGGTGCTGCTGTTGTTGCTGTTGCTTCAACGAACTCTTTCGCTTCTCGATCACGTCGGGAACAACAGCGTCGATGAGGGAAAGGGACTCAACTACCCGCTCACTGCCATCTTCGCCAATGCTGATTTCTGCCTCAGTGTATTGTAAACCCTTCTGAATTAAACTCAAGAGCGAACCCGGAGGCACTAGGGAACCATCCACGTTCGACTGACTGATTTCACTTTCTAATCCAAAAAGATACGCAGAATGGCAATAACCCGCCTCTTGCAGGTATCTGTAAATGAGGAAGTTAACCTCATCCGACGTAAAGGTCATCCCCCTTCGATTGTTTCCTTTACTTAAAAAATATGCTGATCTGAAAACGAAGAAAAACACCAAGATGACAGTAGAAAGCGCGAAACTAATTGTCTTAAGGAGGAGACAAACAACCGTGCTGTAAAAAGCCAAGGAATGAAGCGAAACGGATGCAAGACACATTCTAATAATATCATAAATGAACGAGCAAATGAATTTCCCTAAGGGTGAATCACAGATGCTTCGACGTAATGTGAGAGTGATTTCAAGTCACAGTACAGGGAACAAGAAGATTAGCTTAGCAGGCGGGATGCTATAAAGATAACGGCTTTACGACATTTCTCAAATCAAGTAACCGGGTTTTGGCTTTTTCAAAACAAAGCGAAAATGAGGTGACAGTTAAAAAAGAAATTGAGATTTTTGCCATACTGAAAACATCAATCTAGAAGGACTTCTTCATTTTAAATAAGGGACATCCAAACAACCCGATAAATCGATGAACAGAACAAAAGATGACACACAGAAACTGGCCAGAACAGGTGCTAGAAACTGCTAGGCATCATAGAGACCATGCTAAAGTAGTATACCCCCCAAACCAATGGAGAAAAGCGAATTACCATCCACGAAATACGGCGGTCGCACAAAATTTTGAAAAATTACCTAATTTACCACTTAACACAAACGAGTCAAATCCCCCTCGCACACAGTTAAAACAAGGTGATTCAACTCACACGATTTATACAAAAAAAACTTTAAGTCATTTGCTTTTGTTATTTAGTACTTCGTTTGTATAAATCTAGGAATTTAAAACATATATGCAGATGAACTTGTCGCTTCATTAGACCAACGATACGCTCATAATGCATGTTTACTAAAGCATTTTCGAGCAAAATTTTGTCATCGCTCTTTATTGCCTGCGAAAAACAAGCATTACCGCTCTGCGTTGTGAACTTCTCTCAATCATTAAAATGACTTGTTTTCATGTAGTTTAAATACCTGCGATGGATCACTCCTTTCAAACCTGTTTTATTTCAATATCGGCATTTAGCCTAACACACAAATGATCACTTTTATCCACGGAAGTGAGACTTCATAACCTATTATGGATTTGCATTGGTTTATTTCGACGCACATGGATTAGCGCCAAAACCTTCCACTAACATATCCACTGGCACAAACCATCAACAAAATAAGTGGTTTAACAAGTGAATTGGAAGTGATTGTAGGCACCATATGCTCTTATCCACCCGGGAATAAAGCGATTTCGAAATGAATTGCGAGAACGACTTCTAAGTCCCCTTTAAATTTATTAACACTAAGCGTAGCGTCCCGAGGCCTCCTTTGAGGTAAAAGAAGGCATAGTACCGGAGCAGAGTATACATTTTGGAAACAGAGGGCTTGGAGACTGCTGGCACGGCCCAGTTGCCGGCCAACTGGCTAGCACAATATGGCCACCTAAGTGACCGAAACCGGCAGTTCGAACAAGCAAAGTACTACACTAAGATCATCAAAATTTCGTTCATAATCTTCCTAAAAATGGCACCAAAATCGTCTTACATGTCACCTATTTGTAGCGTTGAATTCGACTACAATTTCGCATTGTATATCGACTCGCATTCTTTCAGTAAATGCTTATAACCGGAGGAAAATTAATGGCAAAACAGTTTTAAACCTATGGAACATCCAGCCCGTGATGAGCCCTAGCTCTTTCGACCTCTCTAGCACAGTTCACGGTGGGGTTTGCAAAATAGAAATTGACCTTTCCATTCTGAAGAAATTTTGCTATTTGTGTGTGCCGAAATTGACCAAGCATAGGGAAAAGAATGTAGTAGATGTGGGAAGGCATTAATGAGCAAAAACGCAAGTGCTTTTCTAATGCACGCTTCATTTGCTACTTCTTAAACCAATAGCAATAAAAAACGCATTTACAACACTTTATTTACACTTAATACTCTCGTGAATAACAAGTACCACCTGACTTGAAGTTGCATTGACTACTCACATTATTATCATCGCCTTTGGTTTCAGCCATATCTTTCAGATATTCTCGGATTACACCAAGCGTCTATTGCCCGTCAATCTCTTTCTCTACATCTGCAAGGCGCCGTTCTTTCTTGTCCACATTAAGAGAATTTTGGTCCTCTTAAACAAAAAAAATTTAGTTCCAGATGTAGATAAACCGCATAAGCATTCTTCGTCTCAAGGTAACATAAATTCCAGTTAATAAAAAAATGATTTTCACTGAAAGCTAGATGGGAACAGGTTTATTAAAAGTTTGGAGCATGGAGCCTCTAAGTTTAAGCAGAATCTTACCAAATAAACCAAATTTAACATTTTGAAAATGTGCGATTTGGCTTCGAACAAAACGAAAACAAGGTTATCCAAATGGACAGTAATCCTCCTTAGGAGAATTGATATCCAAGCTGCATTTTACATTCTTCATTAAGAAAAAAGCAGTCATGGAAGCTCTTACGTCCATCAACAGGCAGTACGTTGATAAAACACCACCGAGCTGACGAGGGAGAAGATTATGCTTGCTCCTCTGGCTAACCTCACATCATACCAGGAGGTCACCGATACAACATTCAAGGGGTGGTTAGGCAATTGGAATACTTTCAGAACAGGGTGGCGTAAAGAGTGTAAAACAGCTCGAAGCCAGATAGGAAAAACGGTTTGGTGCCCCACTTATGATCATCAACTACGCAACGACAAACCAGGGATCTTTGTGGGAGATCGTGATGGAACCCAAAAGAGTTCGTTCAAAACCTAACAAAAAGCGCTCAACTCGATCTTTCTAGTATGCTATTGCCGAGTCACATACAAACCGAATGAAAATCAGGTAAGTGTGAAACCCATGCCTAAACCACTTTAATCTCACCTCCTCCTGGAGCCCATATGGATGCTTGTATCAGCTTTTCCCCTGTTAATCTAGAAAATAGTAGAATACGGAAAATCAAGTTTTTAAAGTAGGTTTAACATTGATTAGTGATGTAGAATTCATTTGATCTGGTCGTTTGCAAAACAAGAAATTAGAGTAATAAACAAATACGAGTGGTAGACAAAACGGTTTTCAAATGTAAGGATGAGAGATGGGTAGAACAAAACTCTCCGTACTCAATGCTTTAAATGCACGTCTTCGAAAGCAATTTTAAAATGTTGACATACTCATTTGCACCACACAAGGGCTTAGCTAAAGTTGGGCAATTTAAATCAAAAGCACACGAAGAGCGGATGTGCTCTCCGGATATTTGAGACAGCAGATACAGCATCTCCATATCCGGCTCCTCTTGCGTTTTCCAATCGCTTGCGGTTTCTGAATAAAATATGCTCCGGTAACATTTTAGTCTATTTGCGTAGATCATCCGCTTAGTAACGAACTCACCCTTCGCAGCCCCAACTAACAGGTCCGAGTTACCGCATTCAAATTCACTTTCAGATCTTACATTGGGACGCAGCACATCTCGCCTATTCTTTTGCAACAGTAGTTTTTCTGCGTAAGACATGACTGGTGCGAAGGTGAGATTTTCTCCAGTTAAAGATAGCTTTGTTCGAAGCGGAGATTCCGTCCCAATTGAACTGCAATTACTCGGGGTTTCTTGTCGTCGATTAGTACTTTCTACCTTGGTTTCTGCAACTGCTAATGCCTTAATGAGGTACAGGTGTGAAAGAGTGATATACGTAACCACTCTTCAATCAGATTGCGGTCACGAAATTTGGGACGCGTGGCGGAAAATTTACGTAAGACTACATAAGAAATCACTGAAGTGGACTCGCTAGCTCACAATAACATCTTTCCTATGTCAAATTCAAAACCCTAATTCCATAGAACTTATTTTCCTTAACTGCATGATAAAAATTCATGCAAGTGCTCGCTACAACATGACATCCTTCTGCATTTTTGCAAGATAAACTAGGTACCTTTGAAATCACTCACTAAATCTTTTTGAGGAACATGCTTGAACGCCTTCAGAAGACGCCAATAAATTTGATACGTGTATATTTGATACGTTCAAAAAATTCAGACCATTTTTGGACATCTGTATTTATGAACCTCTGTTGGTAATAAACTTTGTAGCAAGCACTATTAAGATCAGATAAAAACACGATAAGCATTCGGCACAAAATTCCCCACCACACTCTTGGTAAAGCTAGTACACCTAAGAAGTGAAATGGATACCATGGTGGTGGACACGTCTTCACATTGACCACATGAGCTCCCAAAGTTAGATACTAATTGTCGCTTTCTAGAACTCTTTAATGCGCCATTATTCGCGATTTCTAAAACCATTAAATGCATGGCCGGTCTCACCACTTGGACGCATCGTCAATATCTTTACTTTGGAGAGGTTTTTGACCTAAATTCCAAAAATAAAAGCACGATTATGCTACAGACATCAAGATTGCTTTTTTTGTTGCGGTAGTTAACTGATTTACTCGACTCCCAGTGCACGCCTTTGCTAAAATTGTAAAATTTTAAAAGAAATAAGCTACCACATTTCTTTGTGGCGAGCGGCTGATGTTTTGAACTTCTCCAGTATTTTGGCCAGTTGCTCCATATCTTGTTCTATTATACTTTCGTTTACCTGTTTTGATTTCCTCGTACCTCAATAAAAAGGAAAAACCACGGTACCAATACTCTGTCCGCCTCATTTCAAAACACCTTGGAGATTTGCGCAGCCATAGCAACCACTAAGTAAAACAACTTGTTTTGAGTTAGCGAGCTCATGATTGATGTCTGCTTTTTTATTACTGGGCAAAAATTGACCCTCCTGCAAAATAAGCCAATTTGAAGTACCCTGACCACGTTTTGATGGGGCCCAATATCCAACCGCCTAACGCCTGCACGTGTAGTCGCAGACGACCATTTCAACCAAAGTATAGACCTAGTGAACGCAACGCCCAGGACTCGCAACTGCGAAGTCGCGGCCAACCCGCCAAGCAGCGATGTCAACTGACCAGCCCACACTAGCCATCGGCGAGGCCCAGAACCCCCACCTTGGATCAACTGACGGCAACCAGAACGCGCAGAAAGGGCCAACCAGGCCTGCGCGGAAACAGCTTAGCATTGCATACCCCGACGCCACGGCAGCGTCACAGACACGTCGACCAACGAATGCGATACAAAGCTGGTGGATGGACAACCCAATGCCCCAATCACAGAGCGTCTTTCCGTAATGCGCACGAAAACAAGAACCAGAATAATCAAACCACAATGAAAACACCTCAAGTTAAAGTGTTGTAAGGCGTCATCTTATCTGCAGCAAGCTTCTCAAGGTCATCGAGGAAGGGATGCATTCAATTTTGACCAAATAAGAGCAAGTCGGAGCCTCTCGGGCACATCACAATGGACATCAGTATTCCAAATCACCAATTTCTCTATCGGCCCACCGACCACCCTCATGACACTTGGCACTTCCTCAAGAGAATGCATATCATCACCTTGGACAACCAGAGCCTCCGAATCCGTTGGTGTTAGAAACACCTTGCCACAGAGTTTCCTGCCTCGGAAGTGAGAAGTGTACACTGTTTCAGAGTCGCTGTTTGGTACGCTGCAAAAAGTAAGCTCTTTGACAACATGATATAGAAGCTAAATAGAGCAGATATGCTGCATAGTGATGTCATTAAGCAGATTACTTTGCTCTAACCCATGACCAGGACTCATGGGAGAGCCACATTATAACTGGTCGTAGAACACTGCCGAAATACAGTGCTTTCCAAGGTAAAAACAAAAGCGCAAGTCAGGAGTTTAATATCCTCTGACTACGACATCGTAACTACAGACTTCAATACACATATCACCTAAAAAACCAGACACAAGCTTACCCAGCTTTTGCGAATTCTTCCGAAAGCCCCAAATTGGTCCCATCAGCGTCGACATTTGCGGGTAGAGAGTGTACAATGGAGGGTAGTATCGACATTTGAAAGAAGGCCCACGATACACACGAGCACAAAACATGTGGTTCTTTTAAATGCGCGCCGATCTAGTCTGTAAAGCAATACCCTAAAAAGTTTACATAAATGCAAGAAAGTTCTGAATTTTATTGGATTTATGCGCACTATGCTTGGAAGATGATTAATTTTCGTTTTTTGCACTAGTTCGTAATAGTCCCGCCTTTGCATTTGATTGGTGCGTCATTCCCTTTTCGATTGGCTGCTTCTAACTCATCCCTAGAGGCTGATTACCCTTCTTTGTTCAGCTGTTTTCGTATTCTTAGTCCGATGGCAACGTCTGCAGGCAGGCGCGGTAATTTCTTTGGGAAGGAGAATATAACTGCGCCTGACGCTCCGAAAGCGTCGATGAAAGATGTTATTACCGACAAGGTTCCCAAATATGACCAGGAGAATCTCCTCAATGGATTAAAAAACGGTTCTGCCAACAGCATTCCTGATTCTTACGTTGGTTACTCAAATATCCCGAATTACGTAATTATCTAAATCTAAATTGACGCCACGAAGGCTTTTAGGCGTGCCGTGCGGCAAGGCTTCGACTTCAACTTGATGGTCATTGGAGAAACTGGACTGGGCAAATCCACATTTATCAACACTCTCTTCTTGACTGATGTTTACGGTCCTGATTACCCAGGCCCTTCAATGAAAGCCAAGGGTGCAGTGAAAGTGCGTTCCACTACTGTCTTGCTTCAGGTTTGTCTGCTTCATGATACTCTCAATTCCTAATGTAGGAGGACGGTGTTAGTTTGCGTTTGTCAATCATTGACACTCCCGGGTTTGGGGAATGTGTGGACAATTCTGAGTGCTGGAAACCTATTGTAGAATACATTGATGCCAGGTTTGATGACTACATGGCTGCGGAGGGACGCGTTTCTCGCGATTCAAGAAAGATTGCAGACACGCGTGTCCATGCTTGCTTGTATTTTCTTGCTCCGACAGGTAAATCCAACCTAGTTGAGTGATTACGTTACATGTAGCCTGAGTTTTTACCCCATTTAATGTCTTTCAGGTCACCGACTCAAGAGCCTGGATATCGAGTGTCTCAAGCGGATTCAAGATAAAGTGAATGTTATCCCTGTCATTGGCAAAGCGGACTGTCTCACACAGGAAGAATGCAAGGAGTTTAAGAAAAACATTCTGGCGGACCTACAGCATCACCAAATAAAAATCTACGATTTTGTTGAGGGTGATAAGACCAATGGTAAGTTGTCTTGTTGATTCCATCGAATCTGGAAAAGCCGGGCATCTGCTGCTAAAGCTGGCTCATCGCCAAAACCTACGTTAGTTTCTTAACCCCTTGGTATTTCACCACTTATCGGTTCCCGGTGTCTGAATTCACAGAGGGTGTATCTTCACTAAGATATGAGGCTTTATGAAAAGTTCTACTTCGGTGAAGGAAAATTTGTACACGAAATCGAGTTTTAGCAATTAAAGCCTTTTTCCTCCGTACCACTTTATAATACGCGAGTGATTTCGACCTTATTTTGGAATCAATCTTTGTTACAGAATTTCCTTTTCCTTCACAAGCTAGTTGGTCAGTTTGTAGTAAAATGCATTGGGTGATTTTGGATTTGAATGACACCACCTTAGATTCGAGTCACCAGTTAAATCTTTCACCATTTTAACATCAGAGACTGCTTGTGCCGTTTTGACCATCGTACTTCTACTGTAAAAACAACACGCGATGTACTTGAAATGACTATGTAATGATCTCGTAAATAACGTCAACGCAGGATTGCGCATCTTCAGTAGACATGAGGGTAAACCACTAATATTTCTGCCTCGGAAGAGAATCTTCTTGACTTCTGTTCTTGGAAGAAATCGGGTCAAGTCTGGTGGATTGAGGAATGAATTTGGAATGATCATTTATTGTGGCTTCCGGTAACAATTGTTTGATTGTGAGGAAGGAGGGGCTAGGTCCTACTTGAAGGCTGAGGTCATTTCATCACTACCTGTAATCTTGGCGTTAGCTTGTCTCCATCGTGGCCGGGTCGTTTTCACAATTAATTTCGTCTGGGGAACCATAATCTTGGCACTAAACTCGCCAATCAAACGCATTGTTGATGTTTAAGCTGTCTATATTGTTGCATTAATCAATTTGGATCCCCTTGGTTCATCTGCGATTGGTTTGATCTGGTCTCAAAGAGAGATTGAAAGGATGTGGTTTTTGGAAAGGTGGAATGGTCTTCGCGATTGATGCTTAGTGCCTTATTGTAATCAGGCCGCTTAATCCCATCGAAATGCAGCAGAGGGGGCTTACTACAGGAAGGAGGCTGGTTGCTGATCATGTAGCGATGCTCTTCCTATTCCCTAGGTGAGGCAAAAATGGACTCAGAGCGGAGTCGAATGCGGAGCCTGCGGGACCGCATTCCTTTCGCAGTAGTGGGCGCCAACACCTACATAACTAACACCGCGGGCAATAGGGTGCGCGCTCGCACCTATCCCTGGGGTACGGTGGAGGTAGAAAACGTGGAACACAACGACTTCGCCGTCCTCAGCTACTACCTCATCCAGCTACAGATGCAGGTGCGTTCAACCTATCTCTAGGGCTCCGTAATCGCACTGTAGAGTAATTTGCTCGTCTGTCTAATTTGCTATCAGTCTGATTCAGTTTTTTAGAGAGGATCTCGATTACCCAGTGACATAAGAATTAGTTATTCACGTTGATTTCTCATTGGATGCTAGCTTGATGCGTTGTGGTCCGTCTATTCTCTTTCATCATCGAAAAGATTGTGCTATGTTAATATGCACAGAGCCCGCGCGTTGTCGATTAACCATGCGCCAAAGTGTATCCGACTTACTAGAGCTACATGCTACCCCTCAACACCGGCTCTCGTGGTTTCACCGTGAAATGCTCAGCGAAGTTGCTAATGATAAGTCAGAAAGTGAGACTTCGAATTTCATGTTTACTTTACAAGATGCCTTGGAATCATGTATTATGGCCCTTTATCTACCTGTCTATTCATCTCGGCTCGTTTGACATTAGTTTGATGTATTGACAACCTGATAGCTGGCTACTTAATTCCGTTTTTATTTGATGTCAGTTTACTTTTTTGCGATGCACATTGAAAATTGCGTGGCATATGGCTGAATTTTGTGTGGCGAAAATTGTCATATAGCTGAATTTCACCAGATCTTCAGCATCATCGAAGTTAACTGCTCATAAGTCTTGCTTAGTTTAAGTCGGATGTCTCCAAACCTTCCACAAATCTAGTTTTTTTCTTATCACCATCCACTACATTGAGCTCAACTCATATGGTTGTCGCATTCTCAAAGCAAAGCTCTTCTATCCGTGGGCGAATCCTCGATTCACCGACCAGCGTACTGCATGTAGGTGTCCATCGGCCATCACACTATCAGATAAGTAATTGGTTGGTGTTCTAGGCCGGCTGTGCTACTACATTGATGTCTGCCCCTGCACATATAAACTGAGTTTGATTACCTCAAAATCGGTAACGATTTTAAACTATTTCTTACACGCCCGTTCACTTTATATAGCATGATTCAGTAAGTTCAACCGCATCACAAATCTTACTTGTTTGTTTTGGACGGTGGATCTCGTAACTTGACGAGTAGTTTGCGGTTAACATCTTCGGCATTTGCATTGCGGCTGTTTTATCCTCAGATCGGGTCTCTCTGGTGGCCTGCCGGCCCGCTTTCAAGGTAAAAATCGCCCAGCAGAAGGGGCATCCTCGGAGTCAGTGTCTGGTTGTTAACCAATCTAACTTAATGTTTTTCTCTGATGCTTATAGCTGTCTGCAATTCTGGATAGGTTCCACACACTGACTCGGATTTTGGGGGGCGATGCAAACAACGGTAACTGTAGAGGAAAAGTGCGTATTTAGAGTAGTGGTAATTGTGTACCTTCACAAATAGCAATGTCGAATACTTTGGCTTGGTATATGTTGTGTTTAAAGAAGAAAAGAAGCTACTACGACAAACTTTCTTGTGGTATCACTTGCTTGACTGATGAACTAAAGTAGGGTAATCTGACCATTGCGTATCCCTTCTATCTCCTTTCCCCTGCTGAAATAATACTTAAGCTGAAAAGTAGAGCAATTTACTGCAGTCGTCGAGAGTTGATTTCAAAGGAGGAATTAATGACTCCCACTAATGCTCATGTGTGATATAGTTAGTATTTTAATGTGATCTGTTGTTTGTTTCGTCGTCTTTCTTTAGCAAATAAAACTTGGTTTGCATTAGATTCTATGATCGCTAAATGAGTGTAGTATCGGTCTGTGGGAGGTACTTTCCTACTCTTGGAGGTTGGATAGGACATCCGTTTCGCCTCGCTTTTATGTCTTTGTTTACTATCTTAGTGGTAGCTCGCAAAATTGTTTATCCAAGTTAGTAAAAGTGTGTAGCAGGTAATATTTTTGCCAATTTGGTTAATGCCCTGCTCTATTGATGCGTTGTTGAAAGTTCACTGCCCTTGATCTGTGTCTTCGTTGGTTTTGACTACCCAGAGGTAGTGATGTGTTGTCTGATCCGTTTTTGTGTAAGATCCTGATGTGGCATGGCCAGTGGTTGGCTACTCAAGTTATTCCTGTAGGCTCAGGTGACGCAATCCTCTGTCTTACTGGCGCAGAGAGACTGGATCTTAGGCATTGTGACTCTCAGCACTGAAGTGGCCCCAAATTATACGAGTAAATACCTTTCATCTGGCAACTGGGGACCCAAATCAACTGTGAAGACGTTATGAGGCGCCTATTTCTTATGGAGGCATTATTGCCAACTTGCAGGAGGGCTGAGAGTAGTCGCATAAGTTGAGAAATGGCCTGTTTAGCCAAATATACAATCGTGTTCATTTGGGCCACCTTTTGATTTTAAAGTCGATTTTTTTTCTGAAGCAGCTGCTTAAAAGCAGCACGAGATGGCGTACCTTGCTGTCAAATTATGCTTGCGTAAAAAAAGTAGTAAGTGGTGCTCCAAAGGTGCTTTCGATCCGCTTAAATCTGCTCCATTTTCATCACTGCTTGTTAGGCAGAACTGGATTTTGGAGTATTTACCAGAAGTCGACTCGTTCCCAATAGCTTTTTTAGGGAGTCACCGCTGATTCAGCTATTCAAAACAGATGCCTTGTCGACATTTCAGTGGTTCTCGGACAGCTTTAGGAAAGCAGCTTTGCTATTAACCTAAACAGGGGCGGAGGGACTAGCACTACGGGTGTGGCATGAGAAAAGCTCCGTGTCACCTACTCTGAAGGCAAATCGCGGGTGATTGAAAATCACTGCATAATTCCACGCATAATCGATGTAAATATAATGTTATTACGACAATGGACTATAACAAAAGGACCTCTAAAATTGGTGCTGATTGACTTTCATGTGTTTTACACACCATGATTGAGACTGCACAATGTTCCGTATGTACCTAAGATGCTTTTCACTGATAATTTTACCTTAAAGCACAACCTGTTGAGTGAAAGGCGTACCGTAGCGCTGAGTTTATCCCTGAAGAAGCCATGAGATACGCCAGCCTGGAGGTAGCGTTTTCACTAACGCGGAAAAGGATTTGGAGTGCCCCATGCCTCTGCAGTGATATCCAATGTCAACGATTGGTGTTGATATTCGAAACAACTTGTTTTACGATAAATTAGGGGGAGGGTTTCAGCCTATAGGCATGCTATTCTTGCAGAACCTGCGTGAGGTGACGCATCGTCAGCACTACGAGAAATACCGTGCGGCCAAGTTGTCGGGCATTGCACAGGACAGCAACTTCAAGACTCACGACGGTCAGGATCCTATGATGCTGATGGACGCTGAGAAGCGCGAGCATGAGCAGAAATTGCGCAAAATGGAGGCCGATATGGAGGCTGTCTTCGCTCAGAAGGTTAGTTTGCTTTGTTCTCCACTGTTTATTGAATGGGATTGAATGACAGCCTTTATGAAGTATTCCCTACTTTTTTTCTGAATTTTTTGAACGGAGAGTGTTCAACCTGATTTTTTGCTCAATGCGCCTGTAAATGTCATCCATACTGTCAGGTATTATGACTTTGTCGTAAGGCTTTTATGATGGGATGTTCTCCGCTCTAATTTCCGGATACTTTGAGTCGCAGGCCCCAAGAGTTTGGCCAGTATCCCTGAAAACTCTGACATTTTGTTGGTGATTTTTCGTCTTCTCTTGTGAATTTTTCATTTGAAAATGCAATATGCCGAATTTTCGGTGTTCGGACCATGTCGGAGTAAGCTAAGTGGATTTGAAAAACGTCTTGGTGGCAACTGAGACTGTGACAAATGCAGTTGTACAGTTGAAGCGAGTTATCAAACGTAAGAGATTGTGCCAGGTTTCATTGCGACCCCATTGAAGATCAGTTTTTCGGAAATAATTACCCCGTTACTCCTAAAAGGATTGGACTCTGGATTCTGCCATTTAAATTGTTGAGACGATCTTAGATTTAACAACCTGCACTAATTCATTGCTTCCTTTGTATGCTGCGGTCGTCTGAAATTTTTCGTAAACTATGTATTAATCCGGTTAGCTAATGGCCGATCGGTCGAATTGACAAAGTATTGATTGAACCATTTTTACGAAGGAGTAATGTGGAGTTGAAATGGGTTTCGATGCTTGGGCTAATATGTGAAAGGTTTGGATGGGTGTGGTGTTTGCGTTTCCGGCATGATTGAGATTTATCATGTGAATGAGGGTGTGTGCAGTTTTTCTTTCAAAGAGTTTCTTGGGATTGCATTTACGAAAACCTAGGTACTGGGTAAAAGTACCACTTGGCTTCACGCCTTGTCCATTTTCAAGTCAAATCTGTGCCATACTCACGAGTTAAACTGTAAAGTCTACTTATTTCTATAAAAGCTGAAGAACGATCAAAAAGGTTAGTAATCTGATGTTTAGAAATAAGAAGCAAGAACTCCGGCGTTTCTTCGGTTGTGTTCGATAAAATCGAGGTTTCGCTTAGAACTGAGTGACTAGACGAGTGTCTGCCCACCTAGAGGTACCGTGCTGTGTCGAATCGTGTTAGAAGTCTTTCCAACATTTTGACCCCTCGTTTGTAAGACTGCGGGTTTTGTATTTTCTTGCATTGATAACAGAACTCCATAGGTAACTGCCATTACAATCTGAAGGCAGTGATCGAAACAATATTTTGATAGAAATTAAAATGGATCTTTAAAAAAGAAGTGGTCTTAAGACTAGGTAAGCTCACGTTTTCATGGTCTAATTGGTCTGCTCTTCGCTTGATCGTTTTCTATACATGAGGTAACTCAATGTGACATACAGTCGGAAAGTGCGGGTGTTGCATCAATTATTCTTTTTAAATCCATGCCCTCCCACCCAATATTGCTATTTGGTTAGCATTTTGGTGGCCCAAAAGTTACTCAACTGAATTCATCCTGTATTTGTGAGTTATGGGAAAAGCGAGGTGCGTAAGGAAAGTTAAGGGGTTTTCTACGCCGAACGAAGCTATTTCACCTCTCCTTTTGTCTCTGGAGGTAACGAAGAATCGTAGTTGTCTTTCACCTTGCTGATTTCGCTTCGCATCTGAAGTGCGGAAGGGAAGGGCGATTGATAGAGAAAAACGTACAGTAGCTAAGTTTCTTTTCGCTGATTCATATGTGTAGATTAAGGTGAAGTAAAAACAAAGTGGATTCGTGTCCATGAGAAGCGGCAGGCTGGAGGTGTTCCAAAAAAGTAGATGGTGCTTCTGCTGTAAAAGCAAATTGACTTTACCTCCCCTTTCTTTATGCAGGTAGCGGAGAAGAGTCAGAAACAGAAGGAGTTTGAGGCGGACCTGGTGCGTCGGGCGGAGCAGATGCGAGAGCAGCTGCGACAGGAGGAGGCGGCGCATGAGATGGAGCGTCGTGCCTTCGAGGAGCAGAAGGCGCGCTGGGAGGAGGCCTGGCGCGAGTGGGACATCGGTGCTGACTTGGCTCACAGCGCCGCCGGGGGTGGTCTTGGCGAACGCGTCCTCTCAGAGGTCATTAAGGAGCGCAGCAAGACGGAGAAGAAACGCAAAGGCCTTTTCTGATCCTTCGGTGGCGCTTCCTTCCATCTCAGTCGCATTTATCTGCCTCTCACCTGTCCTCTTTGCCTCTTGTAAATTTGTCGTCGTCATTGCGCTCTTTATGTCTACATTCTCCTTCTGCCTCCCTTCGCATTTTCGTCCCCTTTTTCTGTGCTTTACACGTAATAAATATGACAGGACCGTCTATTGTTCTCCCTCTTGTCCCTTATATTGTACTGCCCGAACTACCTTTGTAGACGTGGATGAAGAGCAGTCTGATTGGAAGGCTGTTAACACAGAGAGCATGACTAAAAGAGGAGGAGGCATAATAAATATCCATGGTCCTACACTAGACCATGAAATGAAATTGACATGCCATAGAATATTGGCAGAGTTTCAGCTCCACTTTCAAAACATGTCTTACTTCGGAGGACACGATGTGGAAGTCTTGCTCGTCCTCCTGCAGGTTATACTTGTTCTACAGTCTCCGAGTTAGCCTCCACGACCACAAGGGATGCATAGAAAGGGGGATCGAGGGAGGGCCAAATCGTAACAGACTGTCCAAGCTAGCGCAGCCAAATACAACACGAGGACAGCGGGCCGTCGCTGAGCGCCGGAGTCTATCGCTATACGTCTTACCTTTGTAGCTCAAGAAAGGGTGTGGTGATACCCAACTCGGTTATCGCATTCAAATTTTTGATGGCAAGAGAAGAGGCTAACAAAATGGAGAAATATGGGGGTGGTACGAAGAAGGCAGGTGGTATGAGGTCTCATGGTTATGCCTTGTGGAACGAGGTAAGGGCCCTCGCTGTTAGTATTAGTTGCTTTTGAAGAGAAAGCTTCCCTTGCACACGCTAGACGTGAATCTCAGTCCTAACTACTATTCCACGCCTAGCAGACGGGTCCTAGCAAACGCACGTGTACATAGCGCACCACACGCTCAAGTTTGTATCAGTCTTAGGAAGTTAGCGGGTTTGCTACCAAAACAGAATTCCTTAAACTGTTTCTCAAACGCCAAAAAAGCGCTTTTAATGAAAAGTTCACTTTCAAAAGCGCGTTTACCTCCATTCATAGATTTTCGAAGCTCAGATCACACCTGCCAAGGAAAATAAAAGGAGGGCAGCAGAACCGCAATAAAGGTAACCGACATTTAGGCTGACGCACATAATTGTTCCACCTTAGAAATCAAAAAATTCCCAACAAAAAACAAAATAAGGTCGAAGTTATGTGGTACGCAATTGTGATTATAATTGCAAAAGATCCGAGTAAATTTCACGTCAGCAAACAGAAAAGGAAATTCAAAGTATTTTTACACAGTTTATCCTATAAAACCAGTTTGAAGGTATCACTTCGCAACCCCATCCTCCACTTGGCTATGGCATTTGTCCATGTGCCTCTTGTGACACCCTTGCACCCTCCCTTTACAGTAGTGCGGAAAAATGACACGCCAAACGCAATGGTCATTTGGTCCGGGGCTAAGGGTGAGGTAGCAACAGAGGTGGCTAAGCAATGTTATTGGCTTTTTGAAACAAAAAACAGCACAGAATTAAAACACTTGCTGCCAACTTGTATCTTGCCGCGAAGAGTCCATATGGACAGTTATAGTATACACTCGAACAACTACAAGTCTCCGGAACGCTTTCTGCAGTCATTCACGTTCTTTTATAAAAAAACTGTGTGGATTCACTTGCTTACACTCTTTGTGCCATGTCTTTTCCCTCATCCCCCGTGTAAGGCTGCAATACATGAGAGAGTCTAGTCCGTTATGCTGTTGCAGGCTTGCATAAAGTTAAAGAACTTGCCTTAGCGGTTCAGCAACTTCAATGAACCAAACAATGAAATGGTTCAGCACTATTACTTTATCTAGAACAAGTAGGATGGATGTTAGCACCATCACTCAGTTAGTACAGTTCTAGATCAATGCTGATGGTGTTACGCACAGAGCAAGGGAGAAGCAGTATCGTAAGTGTTTACTGCTTGTCGATTCCGCAAACTGCAATGTTGCCGACAGCATAGTCCTTACCGATCACCAGACCCTATCGACAAATTTGGTTTACAATTCGTCGTGCTAGCACCCTTGGCTAAGAGGAATTTAGCGCTGAACAGCTGTCTTGAAGGGTTGCAATTGCAGCTGTCCGATACCATCGTACATCAACAATCACACACCGACAGAAATAAAAGCAATGGTAGCAAAAATTCGTGCTAGAGGCATTGTTACACATCACGTTGACCATGCTCTTCGGACTCTCCCACTGAACGCTGCCGGAGTCGACAAATTGAGGTAGTCAGTCTGACAACGTTTCGATGGAGCCAATGGGCCTCTTTGTAGATGACCGAGCCGTCTGACTACCCACCAACGGCCTCGAACCACCATTCCGTCGCCGTGACTCACTATGCATCGTAGAAGGCTGTCTGATGTTTGACGGTTGTGCCGTTTAGTCCAATTCACTATGTCTTATGGCCAATAGCCTCCCCCGCCAGTTTCACACCCGTCCTCCTGGTCTCAGCAGCATAAAATCCGTCGCCAGGGCGTTGTTCCACCAACCACGAATGGGCAGCATTGTCTCCATGCGGCATAGCATCCTTGGCAGTTCCCTTTAATACCTTGGCCTCAATTAGACAGGCTTGGCCACGTCTTCACCCAGACTTTGGCGGCCAATCAATGTAGTCTCCCACCTCATTTTGAGGGTATGAGGTAGCTTGTGTGCCCGCTCCCACGGCCGCCAAAAGCACTGCAAGCGCTGCAACAAACCGTCACCCAACACAGAATCCTCGAGACGTTTGTCAACAGACACACATTCGCTCTCCAACTTTTCACCTCCAGTCCAATCGCCAAGCGGAACAGTGCGTTGAAGCACTCAAAGTACTCCCACCGAGGTCATGAAGAGAGGAGGTGGCTGCCGATCACTTACACACATTCCTACTGAAATATTGGACAACTCCGAATGATTCCTCACGAAACTGCCAATCACAAGCCATAACGCTAATGGAAGGCAAGCTTTCCCCGATCCATCCAGCAATGGTCGCGATACTACACAATGGCTCCAGTGGATAGAGTACGTGTACTAGGAATCTCAAAGAACTTTCAAACCGGGCATTGACGGCCTCACCCGCGAGTACCAGATGGGAAACGGTCAGCGGATCCCTGCAAAGATTTTACGCGAACGCGAAAGAGGCATGCTCAACGTCAATATTAGAACCGGTACCTGGATGCGACTTTGCAAACAATTACGCCTACTGTGTGTGTTGAAGAAGCAGCAACCAAACATGGTTTTCTACCAAGGGACACACTGCTGTCCTGCACGCCTTCCAGATGACCCTACCACCTGTGAACTCTGTTACACACAATATCGTAAGGCGAAGGAGGTAATTTGGTCGTCTCGTGTACCAAGACGGCGGTAGGATAGGCGAAGCCGCATAACGGAACGATTGCAAGTTGACTCCATGCATCGTCACTACTGACCAGTTTTACTAGGGGAGGTGCTGCAACACCAGAAAACGTTCCTGTTTCGATCTCCCGGACGTCGCACTCTTCCTCAGTCCACTCGGCTTGGCTGGTAGCTCGTTTGGATGTACTTTAAGCTCACCACTACTCACCACACGCGCAGCCACCATAAACGCGTGAGGTTAGCCACGTCCTAGGTGGACGACAGTGTCCACTGCCCAACCAACTATCACGTTCGCGCACACTATTTCCCCCTTCAAATAAGGGCATCCGTTTCGACGTCATAGCCATGGCTACCTTGCGTTGGGAGGTCGACAGGATCTAAACTCACACGTACAAACACCAGGTCACAAAACTACCTCATAGGTTTGACTACATTGTCTGCCATTGTTACAAGGTGGACACTCCGATTTTCAGTGTGAAGGATCCATCATCTACTCAGGTGTGCCACTACACTTTCACGGATTGGAACTATTTTCCCAGTTCCTGTAAGAGGTAATTAAGCTTTGACAAATCCAGTCATCGGCCAATTAGAATTGGATCCTTAATCAAAGTTGGTATGGAACTCTTCCTAAACAAAATAACGCCATTAGCTGGAGGTTATTGAACTCACATATGTGAGGTAATCAGTCGTCCAAGCCTGTTACACCTGGTTAGGTGCAAGCACGGAAGCTGCCTGCTAATTTGACTTTAAACGGGAGCCCTGCTTCAACCAATTCCTCTCCACGCGTTCTCGCCTCGCAAACACTGGGCATGACTGGACTGCATGCATTACCACCAGTGCCACTGCTACTGCCACGCGGCAATTAACAGGACTCGCGAGGGAGGCGAGATGGGAATCTGGGAGTGATTCATCGCCCCATTCCCCTAGTCGTTGCGCAAAGCTGCCACCACCCAGCATACGAGAGGCGAATTCGCAAGTCGTCAGCCTTTCTGAGGTTGGAGCAAAGGCGAGTCACTTCTGTGACGGTATATTGGACGGTATATTGGAAGTGCGAGTCCAATATACCGAATTCGCCTCTCGTATGACGTCGAAACGGATGCCCTTATTTGAAGGGGGAAATAGTGTGCGCGAACGTGATAGTTGGTTGGGCAGTGGACACTGTCGTCCACCTAGGACGTGGCTAACCTCACGCGTTTATGGTGGCTGCGCGTGTGGTGAGTAGTGGTGAGCTTAAAGTACATCCAAACGAGCTACCAGCCAAGCCGAGTGGACTGAGGAAGAGTGCGACGTCCGGGAGATCGAAACAGGAACGTTTTCTGGTGTTGCAGCACCTCCCCTAGTAAAACTGGTCAGTAGTGACGATGCATGGAGTCAACTTGCAATCGTTCCGTTATGCGGCTTCGCCTATCCTACCGCCGTCTTGGTACACGAGACGACCAAATTACCTCCTTCGCCTTACGATATTGTGTGTAACAGAGTTCACAGGTGGTAGGGTCATCTGGAAGGCGTGCAGGACAGCAGTGTGTCCCTTGGTAGAAAACCATGTTTGGTTGCTGCTTCTTCAACACACACAGTAGGCGTAATTGTTTGCAAAGTCGCATCCAGGTACCGGTTCTAATATTGACGTTGAGCATGCCTCTTTCGCGTTCGCGTAAAATCTTTGCAGGGATCCGCTGACCGTTTCCCATCTGGTACTCGCGGGTGAGGCCGTCAATGCCCGGTTTGAAAGTTCTTTGAGATTCCTAGTACACGTACTCTATCCACTGGAGCCATTGTGTAGTATCGCGACCATTGCTGGATGGATCGGGGAAAGCTTGCCTTCCATTAGCGTTATGGCTTGTGATTGGCAGTTTCGTGAGGAATCATTCGGAGTTGTCCAATATTTCAGTAGGAATGTGTGTAAGTGATCGGCAGCCACCTCCTCTCTTCATGACCTCGGTGGGAGTACTTTGAGTGCTTCAACGCACTGTTCCGCTTGGCGATTGGACTGGAGGTGAAAAGTTGGAGAGCGAATGTGTGTCTGTTGACAAACGTCTCGAGGATTCTGTGTTGGGTGACGGTTTGTTGCAGCGCTTGCAGTGCTTTTGGCGGCCGTGGGAGCGGGCACACAAGCTACCTCATACCCTCAAAATGAGGTGGGAGACTACATTGATTGGCCGCCAAAGTCTGGGTGAAGACGTGGCCAAGCCTGTCTAATTGAGGCCAAGGTATTAAAGGGAACTGCCAAGGATGCTATGCCGCATGGAGACAATGCTGCCCATTCGTGGTTGGTGGAACAACGCCCTGGCGACGGATTTTATGCTGCTGAGACCAGGAGGACGGGTGTGAAACTGGCGGGGGAGGCTATTGGCCATAAGACATAGTGAATTGGACTAAACGGCACAACCGTCAAACATCAGACAGCCTTCTACGATGCATAGTGAGTCACGGCGACGGAATGGTGGTTCGAGGCCGTTGGTGGGTAGTCAGACGGCTCGGTCATCTACAAAGAGGCCCATTGGCTCCATCGAAACGTTGTCAGACTGACTACCTCAATTTGTCGACTCCGGCAGCGTTCAGTGGGAGAGTCCGAAGAGCATGGTCAACGTTCCGTGTATCACGTTACTTTTCTTTGATCAGGGGTTTGCAATCACTTTAACGAATTCTTTATTTGTATTGTGCTGCGTGCGTCAGCTGTAAATGGGATTAATAACAATTTTTATTTGTGCATTAATGCATCATGCGATTTGGTTTGCTTCATAAGATAATTTAGAGATTAGTAACTGAAACTCCTTTTCTGTTATTTAAATGCATGTGTCTCGCAGTAGCTTTTATTTCATTTTTTTCCTTTTAGGCTAATGCTGACGTCCATGGTTAACATGGTCCTGACGCTTTAGCTCCATTGGTAACTCATTAGTTGCTGCTATTATCAACATTATATGGCATTCCTTCATGTGGTACGCCATTTATCAACAGACGTAAAAGTAAAATCTTTTTCTAAGTACATATACTCCAGATGCTGCACAAATTTTTGAGAAGCTTCCGCAGCTTTTTTCCGATTTAAAACTTATTTTGTCAAATCAACAATCTCTAATAGCACCTGTCGGGTCCAACTGGAGTTTTATTATAGGGTTGAAAGTGACAGCAGATTGAATAGTAAAGAATTATGCCTATGCCTATTTATTTCGTGCTTTTAACGCCTCCATGTTATCAACGAAATACATTTCAAAGGCCATTAATGGTTACAACGAGCTATCCAGACAATCGCGTTATGGTTTCTTCAACCCGGCAAAGCATTAATGTGTTCCATTCTCTTGTGGAGTCCTGCTCCCTTCAGTTTTAATATGCAAAGTCTCAGTAGAGGTAGGTTGGCAAAAGGCGTTCTGAATCTACAAAACCTTTGCCTGATTCAAGAGGTCCATTAAGGCTAATTTGACAGCGTCAGAGATGTCAGATTTGTCCAACGATTTTAGGGCACCATCCAGGAACAGAGGGCAAAGTTTCACGTCTTTCCTGGCGATTTTAAACATTTCTTTTTGAAGGACACAGAACACAAATTCTTGCCAAGATAAGGGATTCGAGAAAATCCTTGGTTTTTTGCATAATTTTTGCAACCTAAAAGTGAACACAGTGATAAATCCAAGGTCTTGTTAATGAAAAATCTATGTTAGTGAGACACATGTGACTGTTTTATAAGTCATACCATTGCAGCAATAAAGGCTGGTAGTGACTATGCCGAGTTTTATTGCAACTCCAGAACACCATTCTTGCTCAACTTTTCATAAGCTCTATGTGATAGCGAATCGCCGAGCCTTATAATCAGTCCTGTCTGATTATTTAAGTCCAGTGGAGATGCCCTCCAATTGTACTGTAGGCTCCTCAAAACCCAAGATTAGTCATTTACCACAAGTGGATGTAAATGGAACCGCTCAGATTCGGACTGTCTTAGCCACAATCTAACCTCTTCCTCATAGCCGTCGCGCATGTGCCTGCCGAACACTCGTCCGATGCGTGCTTATAAGGTTGACCAAGAAGGATATTCTGGTTGATGGGCTCTGCAGGATCCAAACAGCTTGATCGTAGAACTTCGAATCATTGGATCGGCAATCCCATTCGTAATAGTTGTCGACGCATTTTATAACAAGTTGTGACCAAATGTTAGAAGCGCGAAACTTGTACCATATTAAAATAAAGTGGTTTACTTTTATCGAACCAATTGTAACACTTTCATTGCATCTATTTTTTTTTATCAATGGTCAGCGCATAATTCAGGAGCTCCACCTGGATCTTATCGCAGTAAGAGTACTGAGCTTCATACAGTGCTTCTACTAGGCTTGCGTCCCATTGCTGTCGGGGTGATAAGAAGAGCTGCCAAATATGCTAGCAAAGGGGCTTCGGACTACAACAACATCGGTGGAGACGTGTTTAGCGGAACTGTGCGAGGAGGATGCGAGTGAATCACCCGTCCGGATAGCTTCTTTGAAAGGCGGATGCTTTTGGCGCGCAAACCCTAGCGCTCTGGTTTATGGACCAATGGTCGACGAAGACAGGTGGCAGGACTATTTAGTCCAAATTCACAACAGCTTAAACTTTTGACTTTATGTGGCCATGGCAGTTAATACCGCTCTCTGGGACTTTTGATTAGACAGCGATTTTCAAGCTAAAACTTCAATACCAAATAGCGAGGCTCAAATATTTCCGGTCAGGAGGAAAAAAATTGCAATTTGAGATTATTTTGCCGACTTGTAATCTCTTTGTGTACATTTATCCATCTCTCTGCTCAAGAATTTAGACATTTTACTTATGTGAGAACAACTTCATTTAAATATTTTACATCTGTCTTCGTGTTTCTTTATTTAGTACGGGTTGTGCAGGGTGTTGAAGCGACGTCTTTATGACGAAATTTATGGGAATTGTATGTTTGCACACCCATACGACTACCTTTTTTATTATTGCTCCCTTTAATACGCATTTGGTTCATTTGATACAAAAGAACTCATTTTTTATTGTGACACCCTTTCAGAGTCGAGATATTTCTAATCTGTGCCCCGTTCTGTGGTAACTAACTCATAACAGTGATTAGAAAACGAAAACCTTGGTCATAAAGCTGAATCCCATCAAATGTAGCAACGATACGGTACACTGAAGATGCCTCAACACACAATTGCAAGCCATCGTCAAAAATCTGGGGATCATCCCTTTTAAGTCACAAGCATTTAAAGATGGCGAGACTATGCGGTTTTCATAATTACACCTTATCAGGGAGAAAATCATTAGAGGTATCAGTAATGAAAACTGGCAGGAGCTGAAGGACGCGATCACCAAGGCGGCCAATGTACTCCGTGAACTGAAGCTAGTTCGTTCCTAGTATGGCCATACAAGTTTCGATAATCCAGCTAGTCAATTAAAGTAGCACCCCACCTGACCCCTGCTCCCACCTATTAACCAACCACTAAGGCATTAGGGTAGGGAAGCCTCAGAATGCCGAGGTCAAACATTCCTGGTCTCCAAGTTACCCCACGCATCCGAGAATCGGAGAATACTAGTAGACGTCGAAAAGCTACCGGAACTAAACAGTAAAGTCGGACTGCCTCGCCTAGACAGACAGACCGACCTGCTTGCTGCCATGAGGCCGACCCAACCCCTTATCACCAACTCCCACATCAGTACTAACCAACGAACATCAGATTGGCGAGAGCACCGCAAATCGCGCCTCCAACGATAAGGATACCACGTATGCATACAAAGACGACCGCAAACCAGCCCGTTCATGATTCTTAGGCCCAACCAGCCCCACGACCCGGCAGCTGGTAGCTAAAATGGGCGAGGGAAAGGGAGAAACGATGTTAAATCCGCCCATATTCCCGTAAAAAGAGACAAGAACTATGCATCAGATACAGGCATCATAGCAAGATTAGATGGTGGGGAAGCAACGAGGCAAGTTTAAGACTGAGACAAAAACAGCGGTAGAACGGCGCCACAAGTCGACTGCACTTTAGTGAAATAAGACAGAAAATTAGAAGGCCTCAAACATCTGTGAAGCCACGCAGAAAGAAAATCCATCGTATCATCGACCAAACTAACCCACTAAAAGACAAGAGCATTCAGCCATCTATAACCGCGGTATATTTACATGGTTGGCTTGTGTCTCAACGTGCCGCCACAGGAATCTTATGTTTCTCGACAAGGAACTTCCATCCCCGGCTTTCTTCTCCAATATCCTTCACTACGATGCAGGAGGCGGATACAACCTTGCGAGGACATCCCTTACGATCCAATTTGCAAAGGCCGGCCATTTCACCAAGCTGCTTGCCATCGGGCACCTAACGGAGTTACTAATGTAGCGCAAATGCTACCTTAATCAGAGGAATTTCGTGCACACGACAGAGGGCCTCGATGATGTCCGTGTAGTTAACCTCGTCACAGCTCTCAGCCAAGAAACAAACTATTGCCTTGCGTTGCTCAATGGCTTTAGCGCATTCATGAAGGCCACGGACGAGCCCATTGGAGGCAATGGCATTTTTCAAAACCTCCCTCAAAGCTGTATCAAAATCCATCTCCACAGCATCCATTTCCCAAGTAGTAACGCAAAACGAAAGCAGCAACGCCAATATCCCGAGTGCGCTTCAGCCGCCGACGGCACATTCAAACAAACCTCGTCAATAACAATTAATGTTATTTTTAAGGAGAAAAGGGATGAAAAATTCAAGGTATTTATTAAGCTAATATTGACTGAGTGCACGAAAGCACTCTAATGCAACCGCTCTATGTAAATATGAATCTCACTAAAATTGAAGATAAACACCTTCAATATAACGTTCTCGGAACTGCGTCATGTTTTCGAAACCTAGTGCACAGCATTTGCATCTCAACTGAATGTAAGTGCAAACGCAAACAAAACCAATTTTCTGAAATCAAACGTGATCGCAGCGAACTGAGCTAATAACCGCAAAAGAGGCACTGACAATTTTATGAAACGTTTAAGGCATTTTAAATCTTGTGTAATATGATATGAAAGCCCTAGACTAAGTTAATTTCAAAAAAATAATTAAATTATGCATGCTATTACAAGTC
Organism: Taenia solium; assembly: GCA_001870725.1. Classification (NCBI taxonomy): domain Eukaryota; kingdom Metazoa; phylum Platyhelminthes; class Cestoda; order Cyclophyllidea; family Taeniidae; genus Taenia; species Taenia solium. Next base: position 102,952 of record MIEF01009491.1, on the reverse strand, counting down.
CGAATTCCGAATGCCACTTATTAAATATATTCATTGCTTAGATAACATAAAATACGCAGAGGGACGAGACAGTTATAGCGTACCGAGACTTTTCTAATAAAAAAAGGCATTTTAATAGGGCAGGATTCATACATTCGGAAAGTAGAGGAAACTGGGCTGCTGGTACGGCCTGGAGGCTAGCTTCCCACAACGAGATCAATATGGCAGTAATACATAGTTGGTTCGAACTGCCGGTTTCGATCACTTGGGCGGCCATACTGTACTAGCCGGTTGGCCGGCCATTGGGCCGTGCCAACAGCCCTCAATTCCCCTATTTCCAGAATATGTATATTCTGCCCTAGTACTATGTCTTCTTTTAACTTAAAGGAAGTCTCGGGTCGCCACATTGGTGGCAGTGGAAAGCGGACCCCACTTTGACGGATTTTCTCCTACTCCATACCGCTTGTGGCAAACTTTGGCGGTGTGAAAGAAGTGCATGTGCTACGGATGGGAGAACCTCTGGCATCCCGTAATATAAGGGCTGAGATTGACATTTATCTTTGGCATCTCCCTCTCTCTCGTGTTCTGCAAGGAAGCTTTCAACAACTGAAGCCACACCAGCCGTGAACTCCAAGTCCAGTGGAACTGCCAAGAGAGGCCAGCGACATTGTGGTCAAGCATCCTCCGTCAACTCTTTCTCCTGTTCTTGGGCAACTCGCCTCCCTCCATCAAAATGCGTATCTACAGATGTTGAATGTGCAGAACGCCATTCGATAACATCGTTTTGTGCTTTGCACACTTGGATCGCATGCATCCTGTTCCTATGTGGCCCGATTGCTCCATTTACTCAGGGATCTACGATACTCTCGTGTTTCTTCCACGGCATCAAAAAGCCTGAAAATCACAATATGTGTTGTGTGTCTCGACCCATTCGAAAACTTGGAGCCGTATCCCCATCATTTCATTGGGCCACATTATCGTGTGAGAGGAGAACTAAGAAATGCCCATTTGCTGCACCGAGTGCTGCGCGGAATTGATGGCACTACAAGAACACATGCGCTCGAATCCCGATGACTGGCACGGTTAGCTCGTGGGTGCTTCTCGCGGCACTGATTACGTTGTGATGGCTGACACGGGAGGCTGACCAAGGGGCGCGTCGGGGACGACGCTCGAAAGAAGAGAGGGGCTGTGTAATGCTTTGTTAATTCGAACTGCCGGTTTAGGTCACTTGGGTGGCCATATTGTACTAGCCGGTTGGCCGGCCCCTGGGCTGTATCGACAGCCCCCAATCTCTCTGTTTCCAAAATACATCTTCTGCCCTAGTACTATGCCTTCTTTTACCTTAAATGAAGCCTCGGGACGCTACGCTATGCCCTCTTTCTTCTTAAATTAAGCCTTTTGATGCTACAATGGCCACCTAATTGACCGATTCCGGCACCTGGGGCAGGCAAGGTAGTTCAGCAGTTTTAGGCTCGCTATATGTACATCATTAGTTTGCGTTATCCTTAGCTTTTGTGCAAAAGCTAAAGGACACCCATTTCTGGCAATAAATTTCGGATTTTTTAACTTTGTATTAATACATTTTTAGGGTAGTCCCCATTTTCAGGTTTTTGATAACGATGTTTAAGGCTTTAACATGGACTTTCCCAGAAGCCTGCATGTTCCTCAGTCAGATATGCTTTATTTGCAAAATAACTTGATAGGGAATTTTTTGGTTCACGTTCTGCTATGCATTTGTTAAGCTTTTTAGTGTCCTTTTTATTATTTACTTAACGAAGCCTTAAACGACGCTCTTTTATTTATTGTTGCATATAAATGCAATTTGTTAGTTATCAGTTCCTGATATTATAAAGTCAGTATTTGTCAGGTGGGCATTTTGGAAGTTGCAGGTAGAGTTAAGGCTTGTTTGAATGATGAGTTCGAAACCTTTCTACTTACTCTGACCACTCAGTGAATGTCGATTGTTTATTGGCTAGTGGATTTTGCTCTTGTGACGGCATTTATGAGGTCGCCACCTAGGCTCCGTGCGGCGGTGATATGGTCATTTCTAGCCCTCTGTAACATCTTTTAAAAGTTGATCACTATCGTTATTTAATACATTTTCGGAGATGTGCTGGTCTGATATCTGCACTAACTCTCCCCTTTACAGGATAAATCCCTTGCAGATATGACCTCGAAGGCGGACGTTGATAATGACAAAGTTGTACCAGAATTAGATCGTGAAAGTCAAAAGATCCGGTCTACGAGCACCTCTTCTACAGAACAAACGCAAATGCAAGTCGCGCGGAAAGAAGGGAGTTCGGGTTTCATGTTGCTAAGTGTGAAGCATCTGTCCACTGTGAAAAACATGGTCAATACGAATGGTAGAGGGATGAATTCATTGGAAGATTGTTACGATGATAGCTGTATTGCTAAATCTGCATCTCTGCAATTGAATAGTAGAACCATGAAGGGCAATAGTTTGGAGCTAGGACGGCATTATTCTTCTACAGTCTCACTTGAGGCTGAAGAATATGACAACGACGAGGAAGAGGATCCAGATTCCCACTCGGAACAACATCATCTTCTTCAGTCGGACCCACAAGTGGGTTTCCAGCCGCAGTCATTTGTTACGAGGAATCCCGCACAAGGTTATGTTTCGGCTCGGGTAGGTTTGGTCTTGTTTCTTTGCTTAAAAGTTTGTTAAACAAGTTGTAACACAGTTTCATGTCTGTCTGTTTAAACTGCATGTTTTAGGCCGGGAATGCAGAATGTTGCGCCAATGGTGGTCACATCGTAGATGGAGTGAAACCCTTCGTTGTGTCAAATCTTCAACCAATCCAGGTGCCCTCAGCGGGTGTTCCAATGCAGGCGTCCGTTGTACAATCATCCTACGATATTCCGCTGCAAACCACCAATGAACAAGCCCCCAGTATTTCCAGTCATCCAGTGCTCTTTCGTCAGCTAAATCCAGATGCCGTATCTGGTACCCCACTCGAATCTCCACTGGCACCAAGCTCTGCAAATCTTCCCTCAAATTCCGCTGGCACCCAAGTCCAACAAAGCATTCACCATCCAGAACCGCCTACTGCCAAGTGCCCCGATCCGTCGTTCGATCCGAGCACGCGCCTCGTCGTAGCACCAGGTGTTGCTGTTGCGTCACAAGTTTCTGGGCCGAATCATCCGAACGCATCGGCAACCTTGCCACAGCTACCCACCCAGCGTTTCATTGAGCAATTCAATGGAGAGTCTCTGCGCTCCGTTTCTGACGCACCCCTCGTAAATCCTTTATCGTCTCTTAATGCACCCATTCAACCGGCGTCACGCTTTCGTAAGGCCCGTATTCACGAGACCATTGAGCAGTGGGACTCAAATCGACTGTCATTTCATGACTGTCGTCTCAAAGCCGTGCCAGATTGGGTCTCCTACCTTAAAAATAAGCCTATTGATATCTCTTTCAACCATCCAATTGCTCAGCGAGGCCGGTGTCTCTACTGCTATGTCCCTGGTAGTTTTGGTGAGTGCTTCATTCCTCATGGAAGGTTCATCAGTTTGTTATAAATGCTTTATGTATGATGAAGTTTATGTGCATTTTCTCTTAGGATCGCAATGCAGTAATCCCAAACACAAACGGAATGGCTTTCGTGGGTCTGCGTTGAAACACCAAAAAGCGGTTTCCTGCTCACTTCCTACTGTGCCGGAGTCCTCGGAGCTTTCTCATGTTCTTCATGCGACGTTTGCAGCTTACCATTCAGCTGCTCAGCAGGGCTACAACCTTTCTTCCCTCCTTACCACTTGGGACGCTGGTGAACGGGTATCCAACCACGCTCTGCTAGAACGAGTGAATCGCTCCTCGTTGAAAAGCGGATTGGGTCTCAAGGCGAATGCCTCTGATCCTGCGCTTCTCCCTGAACACGTTGAAATGGCTGCGCACAACTCGACCGACGTGAATTCTGCTTTGCCGCCTGGGAGCGAAGACTTCGTCACAGGTGGCACCACCATGATTGCTCGGGGCTCTGCTCATTACCAGCCACTGCCTACAGTAGTAGAACAACCCCCTCATGCCGATGCCTCCCCTTCCACTGTAAATGCGGGAGAGGGCACTGACACCCGCGTCATCGATCCCTCAGCCGCCTACCTTCGGCGTCAACTCACAATCAGTGCAGAGGGAGAAGCAGCATATTTTGATAGCGGAGTACCTCATCCATCGCAGCCACCAGCTCTGACTATTGCTACCGCTGCGGAGCAGCAGATAGCACCGCCTGCAAGCCCAACAATGCCTGGCAAACCGACGTGTGTGAGTCAACTGCTTGGTGCGCACCAAGAATGTGTCGACGCCGCTGCTGCCTCCCCGAGAACGCTGGACAGTGCGCGATCATTATCCGGAACGACAATCGCTTCCGTCCAACTATCTCCGGACACGGAGGTGTCCGGAATGGCCATTCCTGGCGCAACTGATCTCCCAGCTCCCGGTCGCCTGACTCTTTCTGATACGCCTATGCGGGGTGGGCATAATATGCCGAATGTGATTGCCTTTTCCGATACAACGTGAGTTCCTTGAAAAATCATGCATGCATTTGGGTGGAGTATATGCGTCTCTACTCTTGCGATATTAGGCTTAGTTGAACAGGCACTTTTACTGCAATTAAGAATAAGAGCGGAGTGTTATCGCATCACTCATCCCTCAGAGGTGTATTAAAACTTTGGGTGTGACAGCTAACCGATATCTTGATTTTCGATAAATTCCGATCTACAACGAGTCAGGTTGAGTGCTTCACTTGCGTGTATGCATGAGTGCAGAGGAAATTCGGCTTCTTCCTTTCACTCCTATTCCCTGAGTTTTCAATTGGGATCTGATTTGCAATTTATCACACGGTTTCTCTGCATTTACTTACTGCTTGAAGGGTGCTACGACAAGGTTTGTTCCTAAATTCACCCATTGTAGAGGTGTATCCCCTTGAACCCGATTGATCATAATTCAATGAAGCGGTGTAGCACGTGACATGACCGGTCTGGAGCGATGCAGATGAGGTAGTGAAAAAAACGGGGTTTCATCGAAAACGACTATCCTCACGATAGAAGGCTGATGGTTTTAGCGTTATGTGTAGTGATAAAGAGGGGTGGGGTTTTTGTGTGCACCCTGCTCTGGTGTCGGCGCACCACGTAGCGCCGATTTGTAGTGTGCATGGTGTGTGTATTGTGAGATTCCACATACGCCGTCGGGAACTCTGCTCCGTCTATTGTCGCCATTCCCATGGTGTTGGGCAGAACTTGCACAATATCTCTAAGACTAAGGCTTACTTTTTTCTTAAAGCACCTTTGAGTTATTCTTGCTCCCTCAACGCATCGTTGAAGCTGGAATTCTAAGCCTGCAATTTTTTTTTTGAGGTGTGTACTGCACTTTGAAGACCGTTTACATGTTTACGTGACCACTAGGTTGAAGATCCACGCCCACACTAGGCGAATGCTAGTAATTTTTTCTGCATGAATGGTCGAAAATGTCGTTTACCGTGACAGTAATTTCTCGCCAGCGTGTATGAACGGTCTCATACAAATTAGCCCTTTCATCACAAGTCGCTACCAACCAATCGCGATTGTACACCTCCATCCGTTGCGTTACCAACATTATTTTTGCTAAGGTACGTATTAAAACTCGCAAAGTGTTTGCGCTCCACACAATTTTTTAAATGTTTTGATCTGACGCTATATGTTATTGAAAATGTTTAACATTTGTATAACACCTGATTGTGATCTTGTGGCCGTAGCACACTGGCTGACACAGTGATCTAATTTCTCGGGTCTCGGTACATAGTGTGACACGAAAACCTACGGGTCTATACTCCATGCCTACCGACATATCTGTGACATTTTGGGTCACCAGACCGTTGTTATTGTTTCAATCTACGTCGGTGGTTTCACTTTGCCATCTCTGTGTGTGTGTGTGTGGGGGGGGGGCCTAACGTACGGCTATTAAGATCACAGTTTTTGTTTATCACATTCTAAGTGCCCATCAAGTTCTGCACAAATCGTACAGTGTGTATGTATACCTTACAGTTCTATGGGCGAAAATCACTGCTTTCTCCTAAGCACAAAATATAGAGTCTTTACCCCATACACGTGTTTGTGTTTATACATTTCAACACGATAGAAACGAATGGATGCTAGACTTCGTTTCATGCATCCACTTCCGTTGATTTCCGCTCTGACAGTCGACTTGTTTGTCCTATTAACGTGTCAGTCAGTCGCATTTCAATGCCTCCTAACATTTGCTTTTTTTTGCATTCACTTATGCCCCTAAGGAAAATGAACCAAGGACTTTATGTGAACTACCGTCTATTGCTCTTGGCTACCTGTGATACCCGCATCAACCAATATTATCGGCTGCGTGGTTAGTTTCCTACCATGATTTAGAACATCCCATCTTTGTCTTTGATTTACTAGTCGCGAGCGCTTTTGTTAATGGCGATTTCGAATGCGTATATACGTTTTTACCTAATTCTCACTGCGAATCTGATTGGCATTTCCCAATGACGTCCTCATTGGGCCATGACGTAGTCGAAGATTGCAGTGGTAAAGGGAATTTTTCGACAAGGCTACTCGCTGTATCTGTCGCCGTTCCTCTTTAGAGTTTCCAGGTGATCTTCGCGCTTGAAGAGGGGACACTTAGTCAGCTAGTTGATCACTCACCAGAGATTTCCATAAACCCATCTCCGTTCAAGAATGGGTTTTTAATTGACCATTTATTGACCATAGTGCAAGGTCACGAAAGCAGGTGTAGCCTTGGGGGCAGCCTTTACCTAGCTAGATTCCTGGCATTTTACGTTGTCTGGATGGCTGGCCTTTCTTTTGTTCGTTCTTTCTCTTACGCGATCAACTCTTCCTGGAGTACCTAAATCGCGCCTCTTTGCGTGATGGTCGTGCTAAAACGCCATTTATTAGAAACGTCCTAGCACCAAGCTATCGACTTACAACCAAGGTGGGTTACACACAGGTATCCGGTATTTGCCGTTAGGATGAATTAACATATCAACCAGTCACTGTGTCAATATGTGATGCTTTGAACTGGAGGTAGTGGGGAAAAGGTCGTGTTTTCTGCACGATTGACTTTTATCACAACGGTTCGCTGACTCTTTCCCTCTCCCTACCAATTACGAGGCTATTGTCTGCCATATGTGTTCCACAACGGCATGCGTGCAGCGTCGAGACAAAAGGGATTATGTAAACAACCTTGAGGTATCTTTGTAGCAGCCTTCAGAACTTCCTTTCTAGGGCCATGATTCTAGTTTCTTTTTGCAATGTGAACCCTTGATACGCAACACTGGTAGATGGCGTCAGTGAAAGAAGCTTGTTGTGCTATTCATCTGATGAGTTGGGAGGAGGGTGCGATAAATAATCGAAATTTTTTCACCTCTTTCAGAAGTCTTCCTTTCTCTTACCTGGGGTTTGTCGCGTATCTGACACCAGAGAATAATAGGGGCTTTGTTCTTCGCTGTTTTTGCTGCACCGACTGGCTAATTTTTGGCGATTTGTTGTATGGAATTCGACAACGTTTCTGCATCTGTTCATTCGTTCCCCTTCGGTTTTAGGATGAATAACACACATCGAGGTTCTGCACTGATGCGTGTTTGCTTTGCTAAAAGTGTCATCCCCACCTGCTCATCCTTACAGTGACTGACAATAGCTCGCTGTAGAGGGTCTTTTGTACGTCGACTGTTCTGTCAGGTGAAACACTTCATGGTGCCTTGTTTTTAGTGCCTTAAAAGTCCAATAATTGGGTTGGGTTCAAAGGTTTTCTGCGTTTGGTTAGCCGACGCGCGAGTTTGCCTCCCTTGTACCCGATGCTCGTTGGTGTGGACCTTGGCAGCCCCTAATCGTTCTTATTCGGTGCCTTTTCCTCAAACAGATCTGCCATTATTGTTTTATGTCTCAGTAGTGCTATCAAGGTTCTCTACTTCGATGAAATGCAGCTACACGGTAAAAATAAGGTAAAAGGCTGTCCGAAACTACACGAGTGAAATGTTGCTGGTGGTCGAGTAGGGATTTTTCAATTGGATGATGCCTAACGTTGAGTTAACCGATGGTGCTGTTTGTAGGCGATCCAAGGTTTGTAGAGTCGAGCAAGTCACGAATCTGTGAATGCATTTGAGGCGAGCCGTGTCAGTCTTAGGTCACATCAATTTGGACATCTTCGTTACGCATGCTAAGTTGGACTGAACTTTATCTATGTGTAGTTAACTTTAGCGTTGTCTTTGGCCTATTCGATGAAGTTAACTCGTGGTTTGTAGTTAGAGTATTATTTGGTAACATAAAATATAGTCGAGCCATTGGGATGTGCTGAGACGCGTTAGCTGACGATTATGCTGCGAAGTTTTCTCGCATCTTTTCAGTGGAGTGGAGGGCGTCTCAATGTCAGTCGGAGGAGGTGCAGGCGGAGTAGTCTCGCAGGCACAGACGTCGTGCAGTGGTACTAGCGTCGCTACCGCCGTTGACACCAGCGCCGCAGCGACACCAGTTGACTTCTCTGCTGCGGCCAGAAATATCTTTCAGGTCGCCGCTGCTGCTGCCGCCTGCGTCAACGATAGCCCTGCACAGCCCTCATCCCAACTCTCGGGTATCACCCCATCCACCTCCTCTACCTCAGTTTCTGGCAGCCTTGAGGCGCAAATGCCTAAGTGCATGGTGTGTTTTCTTGTCTAAAATCACATCCTTCTAAGTTTTAGTTTTTGACGTTTCAGTGAAGATTTTTGTCTGATGAAACGTGTAGGCCTCTGCAGCGGACATTTACTGCCGATATCACACGCTTGTTTGCTTGCTTACCCGCTTCTCTCCTACGTAAAGACCGAATATGTTAGAATTGCGGTGGCCAACTTCCTTCTAGCATTAACTAACCGATTCTTTTATTTTGGTGCTCTATGAACATAAGCACTACTCACCAATGTGTGTTCGCGCGATTGATTCGACATGCTCAGTCGAACTTTTGCCCGCACTACCCACGTATGACCTCTAAGTGCCGTTCCGTCGCCGGTTTGCTCCTCTTGCTAGTGTCCACTGTCGCATGCCAGGTTACATGCAACCGTTTTATTGAAATTCTGACTTACATATCCTTTCATTGACACCACCATTTGCGAAGGCTCGAGTTTCCCCTGGTTGTGTGGATATCGAACGGTGTCCCTAGAATATGCTCACTTGAGCAACTATCTCTGTAAAATATGCCTTAAGGACGTACGGCGTTTATAAACAATACAGGCGTAAAGGAGTTTGACTGGAGTCCATGTACCGATATGGGGCCTACTTTTTAAACTATGTATTATTTGCATTTGAACTACTTTTCGGCCACAGAAATCCTCATTTGAACAAAGTCTTTCATTGGATTGAAATGTTGTTCGGGGGGGAATTCGATCCTGAGGTAGGTCATATTGCACATTCGACGGTCACTCAAAACAAGCAGAAAAGTCGAAGCGATGTTGCATTGACTATAAAATGTACTAAGATTTAAGACTACTTTGGTATTACTATTCCAACGTATAGTGAGTCTTGATTAGTCTATTCTCAGTCGAATTCATGGGAATAATTTGACTAGTGGGCCTTGCGTTTCTGGAGGCATAGTAAAGGTGATCACTTGTCTGTGGAAGGGGAAATTCAATTGGTGTTACTACCTTTCATGCTCCTCTTTCACTGAAATGTCCACTTTATGTGCAAGTGCATGCATTTTCCTTTGGTGTTGATCTGTGCGTCTGCTTACCCATTTGAGCATACGTAAGACCTGGCCACTAGGTGCGTAAAATGTTGCTAAAGTGGTAGAACAGCCCTGTTAAAAGTACACTAATTATTCTTCCCGTTCTCTCCCTTTGCTTCATCGGTGGGCCCCTTTGAACCATATTTGTGTTGGACGATGTCCTCTCCTTCACCAGATGTGGCGAAGGCCTTATAGGGTTAAAGTAGGGTAAAAACACTCAAGTTTTATGCATTTTCCTTCAACGATCACTCAACGAAGACGTGATAATTGTGGGATCAATCTTCACATAAACTACTTATGCATTCATGCGGAGGTCTGCATTCTCTGGTAGACACTATTTAATTGGTCAACTTTGACTCCAGACACGATTTTCTTGTATCGTCTTATTGCCACCCATAGACTCGCCACTCACCCAGTCAGTGCGTCTGCGTGAACTTACACATGACTTGTTCAAACCCATATTGAGACAATATTTGCCCAAAATGGGTTGAAGGTATTTTATTCACCAGCTGAATCAGTCTCTTGCCTTGAATGCAGTTTAGTTGATGGTTTTAGACGACGACATTAAACTCATTGAACACAGTTGTCAACAGGACTAGCCGAGTTCTTGCCCTGCAGAGAAATGTAAACATCTACGCCAATCAGCATTCGATTTGTCATTTCTTTGTGAAATCGGGTGCTCGCCGCTTAGACGGTGGGCATTAGTCATGTAAGGATAGTAGCCTTTTATCTGACTGCACTACTTCCCCTCATCGTCACCGTCCTCGTTCCCATTTATTATAGTTAAGTATCGGATGTCTATATGGTGACCGTCGATGTTAGCCCAGTCTGTCTGTCACCGTGCACTCGAGTGAGGGTATGACTACTAGAAATACAAAACTGCTGGGATGGTAGTCCATGTACGCTCTCTGCATCTCTCTCAGTGCCATGGTCTTATAGTATGTTATTCTCCTATCAGCTAGTATGGCATGAATACGTGTGGTACTAACACAATCCATCTCAGCTCTCATGTTGAGACGTCTCCATGAGTGGCCGTGATCTTTGAAGGCGCTTCACTTGGGAGAGCACCAGCTACCATGACGACTTAAATGACTACACACACACACACACATTACTGCAGCTCGTCCCAAGGCCTTGTGCTTAGTAACCCCAGATATCGAGCCAAGGCCTTGCTGATCACATATCTTGCCCTATTGGAATAAATTAAATCATACGACATTTTTTTTCCCCTTCTCCTCCCACATAGGTGGTGAGTCTTTGAGGCCACACGTGTGTGCACACATCGTGGCATCGTGAAATTAATAAACACCATAACTCATTTGCATAATGCATATTTAATTAACTGAACTAATCAACTAACTAACTGCACTTATTGCCGACTGATGTTAGCTAGCAACAAAACCTATCGCAGTTCTCTGTTATTGTCACTAGCCCGGCCTTACGGGATTGAAGATATCAAGGGTGCGAATTAATGAAAAGTGCACATGCGTGTATATACTTTTGACAGAAAGAGGAGCGTCTTGCAGTGGCATTATTAGTGTGCATATGATTTTAGCGCCACAATATCGTAGCAGCAAAGTTTCTATTTAATTGGCACCCTTCTCGGCGCGTTAGGGCACATGGGCTTTCAAGCTTAACGGGAGCCTAAAGTCCCATGCTTAAGTCCTCCTATTTCTCTGCCGTTTGTTTAGTTAGCCGAAGATTATCCCGATGCTGGCTATTCTGTATGTGGTCGGTATGTGTGGAATGTGCCAGGTTCCAGTGCAATTTTTTGGCAAAGATTTTTGTATACGCAGTGAAATACTTTAGCCTGTATCTGCTGTGCGAGAGGCACCAGGCTTGAAATGGGTAGCCAACCTAAATGGGCTAAGAATATGGCATTATCCAGGCTGGTTTAGCGCATCGCTCATTCTTAGGCTGGAAATTAGATTTCAAGCCTTTTGGAATATGCATAAGACGCATGGTGATCCCGAAGGGGCCTTGCACTTTTAACTAGTTTTTGGTTTAACGTAGCGCGGGGTGTGCTGCCTCACTTACTATCGCAAATCTGCGTCTTGTAGGACGTAATTCGGCTGGCGATCATGGAGACTCTCCAGGACCAATTCGCGCACTTGAACTCGGAGAATGAGGCTCTGCGCACTGCAATAAACAGCCTACAGCACGAGAACCACCTCCTACAGAGCTACAAGAGGGCCTTCTTTGATCTGCGTCACTTCTTCCAGCCCGACATTTGGGAGCAGATTGAGCAGCGCGTGCGCGGAGTTGAAGCCACGGCTGCTGCAGCTGCCTCTGCCGAGTCTGCCGGCCAGCACTTCTTCCCACCGTCCACACAGCCTTCACAACAAAACTCTGCATTCCAGGCCCAACCTCAACAGCAGTCACCATCGCATCTCCCTCCGGATGCTCAGCCTCCACCACCACCTACCTCTGACGCATCCGCCGCTCTACCGCCACCACCACCGCCTCCCCCACCGCCTCCTCCACCACCACCTCCGCCACAACACACTGCGTCCTAATGGAGAGGCGGAGACGAAGTCTGTCCTGACTGTCTGTACCCCTAGTACCCTACCAACCAATTTACCTCTCCCCAACTCCTCTCATGGAGCTGTTGCCGCCGCTTGCGTGCGCATACAGCCTCAAACACAAGGTCTTTCACATCCGTATGGCTTTCTCTGCTTACTCGTTCGCATCGGCCGCATGCCTTCCACCCCCGCTCTGCTCCGTCCCATTCTGTCCTGCCCTCTCGCCCCCTAGATGTTGCATTTTGCGCTCTTTGCCTCTGTCTCTTCCCTCCGCTCGACCATCTAACTAGGCACCATCGTTCCTGTCATTAGCCTTGTTTGTCCACGTCGGCCTCCATGTTCCCTTCTCCGTCTCCATATTTGTGTATAGTGTACGAAGTGCTTCTCCCCTCTTCAAACCTGCGTCACACATGTGTACCCCCGAGACACCTATCCCTCCAGCTTGGAAAGAGCGAAAAGAGGGAAGTAGAGGTATTGAGGAGGTGTGCTTGTGTGTGCGTGGGTATGTGTGTCAAAGAAAAAAATACGAGATATGTGCTTATTGAGCCTATTGTCTTGCTTGGTTTTCTCTCATGCTTTCTTTACTACAGCCTCTTCTCATAGCACGTGCCAAAACGAACTGATTTACACAAGAGCCAGTGCGTGACAAGGATGCGAGCGCATGGCCATTGATCCGCGCTTAAGTAGTCGGAGTCACCATTCTCGTTGTTTTTTGTTGTTGACGATCGCTAGAGGCCAGATTGTGTATTTTTGTCGTTTCATGAGAATGGTGAAATTAATTTCACTGGGGTTGCAAAAAATTGGCCTCCATATGCAAATTTTGCAAGAGTGGAGGCGCACGCTTGTTGCGCTGTTACGGTTGTGTTTGTTTTTTTTCCGAGGCGATGTTGGATCAGAGTGGAAGCAGCCGGAAATCGGTGTGTCCAACCTGCATTTTCCTTCATTGAACGGGCAGGATGCACAGTAGTGGCGTCCAGACTAAACACCTCGTGCTTTGAGGTGGGATTGTGGTATGTAGTTGGTGCTTTTGTACTAGAGTGCAAATAGGTACTCTATTCTATGCACTAGTGCAGGCTTTGACTGATATGGCCATGAACCGGGGGTGGGAGGAGACTTGGTCCTGTGTCGAGGGCCTAAAGTAAATGGATTGTGCTTGCTTAGTACGTACGGTTCCGCTTTTTGACCTCCAAAGTCGTGTGTTGTGCACGAGTGTTAATCCGCCGTCCGGAGTTGAGTTAGCGCATCCAAGTTGAACCCTGAAATTGACAACAACGATGAATCTGAATAATGTTTAACCGGACGTCACAACTGTAATCACTACAAGCAAGGTGGGGTGGATGCTCACCACTAGAGTTCTATTTGGGACTTGGGCTGGAGTTCGCTAATGTAAAGTGAGCAAGTGGATCAGTTCAGATTGGAAAAGCAGGGTCATTCTGGGGCCCAGGATGGTTTTATTTTCGGAGCGGGGGTAGACACGTCACCACACCAGGTGAAGCTACAAAGGCCAAGATTGTATTCCAACCTCAACTACCGGTGCCGTTCTCTACTGACCGAGCTCCTTGATGCATAAATTTACCGCCAATGAAGAAGCCAATGCGCCGAGTTGACGACTAAATGAGTCATCGTTGAGTCTCTAATTTTTGATGTTTTTAGAAGTGGTCCTGCTGTTTTCAAGTGAAGTCCTCATGCTTTCAGATCTCAATTTGGTGCATGAAGCAATTTATATGCGGGCACCCCTGTTAATAGCGAAAACGTTAACAGTTACTGAGAAGGTGTTTTCAAGTCGTCTCGATCGGACCACTTGCTAGATGTTGGTTTAGCTTCGGCAACTCTCCTTCTGGGAGCTTTCGCGGATGTGACCAACAACAGCAGATGCCTTTCTATGTGTTGTTCGGTCGCGATATCTAACCAATGAAGTTAGGACCGTTTTTAATTTGGATCGAGTTCACTCATCATCGCCGTTACCGGTATCGCATCGTGCTGTATCTGAGGGCATAACGGGACTCAAGAGTATGGCACAATTTATGGTAGCAGTGTGTTGACTGAAGCCCCGAAGATTGCGCAGTGCATTATTATAATAAAGCTAGCGTTATAAGTAGATTCCTTTTGCATCTTTTAGATGCAGCCTTAAAGCGGAAGACATTATGACTCAGAGGAGTTAATTATCCATGGTTATTAAGTTGGTAGAAGAGACACATGGTGGATGGTACGTGTGACTGCAGTTCTGCAATGGACTTGTCGTGTCGTGTGAAGTACCTGCTTTCATGATACCTTTTTTTCACATTTTTCCCTTTTTCATTCATGTTTAATTCTTAAGAGTGGAACGTTTGTCGCGTAAATGAGCCTATTAAATGTTATGTACCGAAACTACACTAATGACGCCTTGAGATGCCTCTTCCATTCGTTTTGGGCACCATAGTAGGAAGGAGCTTTTGGTTCCCAAATAAACTTGCCAAATCCAACTACACACATAGTCGCATCGTTGGAAGACTATCAGAAAAGGTCAGAAGCTCTTTTACGATTTTAAACATAAGGACTTTATTGTAATATTTGAGCCTTCAATATTAATGCTGTCTTGATGATTGACCTAATAAATGCTTTTACCGCATAGTAGGATAGTATGCACATTTCCAGTCTGTCATGGCACGGTGTCAATGCCGATGGCAGGGAGCTTCGAGCGTACCTCTTGGCACTATTCTCCCAATTCCCGTGTACGTCCACAAGGAAGATATCCTCATTCGCGGGTAATTACCACTCACCAATCTGACTGCAAGCTACATAGGTGACGGCGAGGTGATTACGTCCAAAACCGCTTGTGAAGAATACGGCAGGTCGTACCCACTTATGAATGGGCTGGTTACTATAACAGAAGGACCTCTGTCATCAGTAGCAGAATTTACCCCTTTGTCGACTTATATTGGGGTATTCTAGTCTCCCACAAACTGGTAGCCACAACATTGGCATTTCTTGCATAGTTACTCGGCCCCTACACTGCCAATCTAGAAAGCCAAACTCAGCGGAGCACCCAACACGTATGGAGGCAAAAAACATGTCGTTATTGCATCCGCATTACCATTTAGAAGAGATTCACTAACCTTGTGTCTTTCCTGAGTCCTCTACAACCAGCAAAGCAATCTTGGCATAATCTATGATAGATAACAAAGTATCGAGGGGAAGGAGGAAGAGGCGGACGGTTTTGCAATCACAATGCCTGTCAGTGGTCAGAGCACCGCCTTTGTTAGCCGCCAAGCCCCAATGCTGGGAGGCAGGAGGTTTAATCAGAGCCGACACTTTGTCAGATCGTTGATCCCCCACTGATGACGCGCCCCGCATGGTGTGCAGAATGTAGTGGCATGTATAACGGGGCTGCACTGATGGCATAAAAGGCAGCATAAATGGCTATTTTGATTCATTCCTAGTACTGTAAGCCTCTCCTCAGCCCAATGACAATTGGAGGCGTGAATTTAGGTGCATTCCTTTGTGGCAAATGGCTACAAATAAGCTACTCATTCGTGCAATTCAAAGTCAGATGGGAAAAAAGTTGCTTTTGAGCTTTGGCGTCTTAGCACGCCCTCGTACATACGGAACCTTGAAGATAATGCAATATTCCATTGACGCAAAAGTTAAAAACACTTTGTGGTATATGTAGCCGTGCGCAACCTGAGAAGAGACCTGGTCTGTACTCTTTTAGAGTTTAGCCTAACCAATTTTTTTAGATAGGAGAGACAAACGTTTTTAGCCCTTCACTAACCACTGAAGGTTTAAATCTAAACTTCCTCTTCAGACAGTTGACCTCCAATGATACGTATCACGTTACTCCTCCCCTCCCTCCCCTCGGGAGTATTTGCGCGGCGGCGTTAATTCCATGCCGCAACTTGTTTGCGACACGAATGCTTAATCGAAGGCGAAAGGCAATCGCTAATCGCCATGCATGCTTGACATAATGACAAAATTTCATTTGGGTGACTCTTCAGACCCCAACCACATAGATTATAAAATCAAGGTCTCACATTCAGGGATGGCGCACATCTTGTCACCTTCCACTGACGAAATCTTCCAGCGCACGGTCCCTGCTGTCATTACTTTAGGTAAAAGTAACGTTATTCCTTGGCGTTTTCCCTGGAAACCCCCCGAGTTTCTGTTCAACGAAACAACGCGTGTGTGGGGAATGAGACCAATGTTAAGAGAATCCGATCTTTTAGTAAAAAGTCGTGGACATTTTTCAAATTTCACATCTAATTGGTCTGCATTATTGCTAATGCAAACCGAAAGTAATTAGGTAGTTTTTTTGCCTCGGAACCAATTCTGCTTTTCCTTTCACTTGCACCCGCCTGGCAACCCAATCTCAAGAAGGTAAGGTTTCCCCTTCCAATGCTGCGCAGTAGTATCAGCCCACTTTTTCACTGAACCTCCAAGGAATGCAAGGCTGGTGGTAATAAGCGGTTGAGACCGGGAATAGGATGAATTCGGCCTAATTTAAATCCTCATTTTAATAGTTAAAATCAGAAAAAGGAATGAAGTCAAGTGACCTTTTAAGTAGGTGAACCGTGCTTGTGAGTGGTGAAGCAGGATAAGAGATTTGACGTTAAAATCTCCGCTAATAACTGTTCCATCCGCTCAACATTTGAACAGCGAGAGCCCGGAGGTAAACATTTGTTACCTTTATAATACATCTTTAAAATTACGATTTGAGACTTTTAATCTATTACATTCATCAGTGATGAATCAATCCAAGTTGCTTGACTATTTATCCAACGTAGGCCTCCTCTTTCACACTCTACGACCACTGCCCTTCTGTTAGGCTTAATTAAGAGCTACATTTTATTCAACTACGTTTGTGCGCAACATTTCTTTAGCTCTTGATTTTGCCGGGTGGTCTGGCCTCTGGACCATACCAGTAGCCTCCCACACCTTCTCTCCGTCAAGCACTGAATACACTGTCCGCCTATTACGGCTTCCTTCGCCTTCAGAGAAGTCTCGGGGTTATAGTGTTTGCAATATTCCCTTTTCTGTGGCCTAATCCAATGGAATCACACTAGCGCCTGGCCAAAACACCCTACAAACTTTGTGTCTGAATTTGCCGGAACACTAAGGCAGTCAAAGATTCCCTTTTCACCTGGTTCAGTCAATTTCAGAAAAGTACCAGGGCTGATAGAGATTGCAATAACAATCACCTTGTGCACTTGGTGGCAATAACAACGGAAAAAAACCCTTATTCTATTGAATTGCTTATGACCTCACAATTTTGTTGGTTTTGATGAAGCACTCAACCACGCGAGGTCTCCACTCTTTGCGATGTGCCACATTGTAACGTAAAAGACCTTAGCCTCTTAGCCTTTAGCTTTGGATACTTTACGGCTAAATCTTCTCTCTTGATAACACTTCTCATTGTTTGCTCAGAAATGTTATAAAAGTGGTAAAGGCTGCTTATGTTCATTTTTACAGGTTCAGCGCATTTATTTGCATAAATTATTCTAGGTCTCTGCAAAGAGAACGAGTTAATTAAAGAGTGAAATTAATGACCACCACTTTTGCTTCGGATCACTGTCGGCCTCAAACGGCGAGGTTCCCTCGACGTACGAAGAAACAACTGTGAAGTTAACTTCAAACCTCCGTCTTGTCAGAATGCCACCGTGTTTAAACTACAGCACTTTAGGTGAACAGCCTTAAATGCTGAAATTTGAATTGACCTTCCAGTGAAAGTAAACAACATTGCACACATTGGCGCGCGCTCTCTCTACCTTCCAAGTATTGAAAATACACCTTCGAAAGCTGGATTAGGGTGCGTACGCTCCACTCGACGGTGGTAAGATATATCCACCAAAACATTAAACTAATCCACTAACCACTGAAAGAGCAAGTATCAAGGCGAGCAGGCGAAACCAAAGAGTGAGTGGGAACCCAACGCAATGGGCGCACTCGCTCGCTCTCTCCCATAAAGGGAGCGAGGCGATTTTGAGATCGTATCTTCCCTAACTTCGTAGTCCCTCACAAAGTTAAAAATTAAATGGAACTTTTAAAATGCCTTGTGCATCTTTTTTTGCAAAATTAACTTGCATAAGCAAAATCTTCAACTAAATTTGGTGACTTTGATAGCAATGAGCTGGAGACGCTATTCCAATCCACCGAGATGGAATAGCAACCGACCTTTAGACAGACAGTATCTGCGCCAAAAAGCGCGAAAACAAAGCATTGGGTACTAATTGAACATGACATAAAATTTAGTTAACGTTAACGCACCTCGATCTTCAACAACCTGGCATACAATTATTCAAATTCACCTAGGCAGGGCGGTATAGTTCCGCACGTTCAGGGATCCCGTTCACCGTAAAAAGGACAGTGGTAGAATGAAAAAACTTTACACATCAAAAGGAGAGCAGTGTGGAAAATCTAGTCAAAGTACTACTAATCAATGGTTATGCGAGGTGGGTTCAAAATCTGCGCGCCTAAAGACGCCTCAAAGCGTTGGGTAAAACCTTGCCACAGTACACACAGGCACTTCATAAACTAAAAGTGAAAGAAACTTTTCAAATGGGCGAAAAAAGAAGTGTCTAAATTTGGGGCTAGTTCAATCGCAGAAGTCAGAACACGAATTATCATCAGCTATGAATTTGAGGAGATCTAACATCAAAGACCGGTTGCAGTCTGCAGTTTCTCGGAAAATCAATTGAAGCTTCAAAATCACAGCCGATGGCGAGCCTACCTAATCCGCATAAAACCTGAAACACGATTTAAACCTAGTTGACAAGACGGCTCACCAGCCCTTGGTATGTTTGCACGCTTTTCATTCCTCAGTAGAGCCACGATCAATGCCTTTTTCCGCCATTTAAAATACTGACTCCAAGTGAAGGCGGGGGATTTATACAAACGGGTAGGGAAGAGCAAAGAAAAGACTTTTGCGAAACCATCCATTTCCCTACCGCGGTGGGGTAGTGCCTCCTTCTCGACGACCATTTGCACAATTTTTAGATCCAGAAATCACTCGATAGCTAAGTATAATGGCATTAGAAACAACAGATGTGTCCTACTTAGAAATTTGCTTGTGTTGGCCTAAGCCAGCGCAGTTTTGAAAAAAATAAACAGCAGAACAAATGCCAAGCTCACACAAATAATTTGTACTAGAACTTGCAGTTGTTTTGCATCGTACACATGAACAGATACAGGACGCTGATCAGATGTTATCGGGACTCCATGAAATGAGTTTTAGGCATCAGACAAACTGACAAACAAGCAGAAAAACAAATAAACAAATGGTTAGTTATTTTTGGCGGAATAGGTACAAACAAGGCGGCATGTAGCCTAAGGATATATAAACGGTCTAAAGGAACATTTTTTCACAGGTATTTTCGCCTTGCGAATATTGTGGGGAATTTCATTAATGCTTAATCTTTGAAGCTATAAATTTTAGTTACATACCTAAGAGAAGAGCTGGAAGTGATGCCACTGTGCTAATCGCTGAGCCACCTTTGAAGACGTTGTGAGGTGTTTGGGCTGGAAGCGAGTTCTCTGCTAATGTCCGGGAGACCCGTGACCCTGTGAGCGTAGGCGGCATAAACAAGACGCCATGGAATCATCATGCCAGCCTGGTCGCTAAGTTTGATTACTTGGGGCGGTTGAATGCCTATTCAGTATAAAATTACGCAAAGGAACCAATCGTCTAGGAATAAACAAAGAGGAAGACCCTAATGGAGCTATTTATTTTCTGATTTAAATGAAACTTCTAAAAACTGTTCTATAAATCACTTGGCACACGTTTCACACAAGACCAGAGTTAATAGAAATTGCCTTTCAAGGAAAAGTGTCTCAGCGATCAGCCTTGAAAAGTGACTTCGTTATCTTTTAAACCATCGCTACGATCCCTTTTTTTCAGACACCCAAGGTAGCAGATTCATTTTTTTTCCATAAAACTAGAAACGTTGGTTTATTGGCTGAGGTATAGTTATCAACTAAAATTTGGATTGAATTAAAAGCCTTGTGCTGTGAGGTAGAGTAGAGGCCAGATTCAATTCAGTGGTGAGATTTCAAGACGTTCTGAAAACGAACTTTTGTTATCTTTTATCGGTAGCTTTAAAACAAATGGATGGAAAAGTGCAGTGTCTGCACACGGAGTACAAGGTTTGAAGGACTGTATGCCACGCAGAGCACACTCGAACTCTATCACTCAAACGCCATCTGAACAATGTGACTGTGCTAAGGTGCATGTGACAATTCTAGGGGACTAAAGACAGATAACCTTGATGTCGCTTTGACTATATGAGAACTTAATATGAGTATCTCAAGTCTAAGTAACCCATTTCCCATTTTTCTAACCCAACACGGAAGACTCAACGTTTCTGGTAATGCTTGACAGTCGACAGGATCTAGCGACGGTTAAGGTGAAGATGCATTTAATAAAAGAATACCATTTTGGAATAAAATTATGAAGCATGTATTTTGCTCCAAGAAAGAAGCTCTTCAAAAGCTTCGTAGGCCAACAATTTAGAGAACTTTACAACTTGAGCAAAAACGCTGACCCCTCGAGGGCCTAACCGTAGAAAGGTATCCCAAGGCACTTGATTGTTAGATCTTACTGTTTCTAGCGTGGCGAATTATTCATCCATGATTCGATAATAAAGGGCTGTCATCCTAACAAGGAACTGTTAGAAAGGAATGTTTTGTCCATAAGGAATAACAATGTGCATTTACTGTTGAGTGAACAATTTAGGCATCAGCAGAATGTCCAGTCTGGATTTCTCAACATTATTTAACTTTGTTTTGAATGTTCATCTTCTAAAAGGAAACGGTCAAAGATGCTGGAAGCCCTCTCATAAGACAAGCTAAATTAAGCAGACATCCTGCTTGCCTTTTGATGGTAAGTAATGTCAAGGAAGTGTGACCGATGTCTGCTCCAACACGCTGCTAATGATGACCAGTTTCACTACTATTGCAGTGTAATAGAAAGCGGCGTTTATAACCCCTTCAACGGTGGAGCAAGCAGAGGTGTTAAGAGATGCTTATTTGGAGAACCCTATAAAAGTAGACATCTAGCATGACATTCGGCTCACCTAGCAGCCATTCAGGTGCACAGGTGAACCGGAACAGCTTCAAAAGATGCTTATGCAATTTGTGTGGCAATCAGCCTACAGTGTGATGATTGCGCACAAATCATGTAACTAAATGCCATCCTAACCTTGAGACAGGTTCCACCCAGGCGAGAGACCGTGAATAGCTGGAGCTTGTGGTGACAAAGACTCGTAGTACATAGGTATGAATTAATGTAGTTATCAATTACGGGTGCAGAGCTGTCACTAGCGTCGTATTCGAGTGAAGTCAATAAATCACGATTAAATGAACTTGGGCTCCAGCTTTTTGGCTAAGTTGGACTTCGTATTAGAAAAAACGTCTTGTTTAAATCTACACTAAATTTGTAGTTTTTGAGAACCAGGTAAGTTCATAGTTAAATATCGCAAAGATGAAAAATAGTTCGATCAACCTTCTCTTATCCCAAGTCCCACTGACACGTTAGGGAACCGCAATGGGTTCAATGCCAATCTAGGAGTAAAATTTCAGGACTTCAAAGCCAAAATAATTAATATTGCTACCGAATTTTGCGATTACTCAATGGACAGACTTATTTTTCGTGCGTTTTTTACTCGGAAGAACACGTCCTGCCAACCTCTTGAGGAAGACGAAAGCCATTTCTCCAAAATTAGTCTGATTCTATATCTACTCTTCCCTCAACTCCTGATAGCGCCGTCGTAAATTCTCCATAAAGCAGATTTATCTACTGTCGTACAGCATCGCATGTCGTAATGTTTCGACTCAAGTAAATGGTCCAGTAAGCTGCGAAAGTAAGCCAAGCTTTGTGCCAACCACATGCTCATCAAAACGATCAAAGGGAATGCTTTTCTAAGAAAAAAAAGCGATGCTTGGAAAGGTATAGTTAAGAACTGGAGAGCTTAGTAAAAAAAATTGAAAATGAGTCCTTAGGATCAAATAAAATGCAGATCTCGGTGAAGATTGTGCACTAATTGCAATGAATGAACTTATGGAGGGTCAAACCAAGATTTGGCTAACGGTAGAAGTTAGAACCAATCACTTCTCGCAGCAAGCAGAAATGGCTGAGTGAACTGAAGCAAAAGTACTTCAATGCACTAAAGGGATAAAAAAAAACACCACCAAAAACACTGCTTTTGGATCCCAGAGGACTATTTAGAAATCCCATTATTTTGACTCCATGTGAACAACATTCCGACTGCCATTGCAATGGACCATTCACCGTTCATTGGCCCTACTGCAAATCAGGGATTGGATGATTTATTGTAGATTAGAAGTCTCTTCTTCCTTTTTTTTTCAATTCGACACTTTGCAGACGTATCCTCCGCTGCTGTGAAGCAGGGCATGTGAATGCGTTCGATGCCAAGGCCATGGGATGCTAGTTATCGCGCACACATGACTGTCAGCACGCAAATGAGCGCCTTGTTCACCCGATATCACGTTTTAACATTAGAAGCTGTGTAAAATGTACTTTAGTTATTCATTAAAATAATGATTTCAATTAAACTAATTACTAGTCCTGCGGCAAAACCAACGACCACGTTTTTCGGCTCATTAAAAAACCAAGGTTGCGTTGAGGATGGTTCCAGTGCAAAGCCATAAAGTAGACGCGGATACCATGCGAAAAGGAAGATGTTTTTTGCGTAGTTCTCTAATCAAAACAGAGTATCATCGCCCCAAAATTAACCAATCACTACCAATGCCAAAAAATTCCTATTAGGTGGTGGGAAGAAATTTCCCTAGGACACCAATTTGCAATGCAGGTATGCTCAAAAAGGGGAGAGAAAAGGGATATAAACTATTGTCACTAGATCCTATCAAAATTTCAGAGCGGATATGACGTTTCGATTTTCCTGCAGCCAATTCTTTCTACTAAGACGGAGAGAGAAAATTGACATACCATCTCTGGCGAAGGGCAAACTGAAGTAGGCACGCAACCCAAAATTTGAAAAAATTAGTCATTTACATACTTGTGCCCTTTTACTTGCCTCGCTTTATTAGAAGCTGGAAAGACTACTTCGAATGCCCAAAAGCATGTTCAAGGGCCACTGACATAAAGTAAAAATAACTTGATGGTTGATTCGAGACACATACAAAGCTAACTGAAGGCAAGAGCGCTATTCTCTAGGCTGAACAAAAACGTGGTTCCCAGAGGATTGGTTTGCAAGTTGTTAGTTGACGGGTGGCTTGTTTCAATGAGTTTTTGCCTCCTCAGATGCACTTTTACCTTCTGTCGATTCAATTCACTCTGACCAATCAGCGACGGAGAAAACAGTAGCCAATGGGGAAATGATGAGCATGCGACGTGAGATTCACGCAAAAAAAGTTGAGTTAAAAATATGGTCTATGCGACTAACACCTGACCCCAACAGCGGTCTCTTAAGGCTTCCCGAAGTCAACAAGTACTTCATTCATAAAATCGTGATGTTTGGGATGAGTTCTTGGGGTACGCATTGTAGCATTTTTAGCCCTTGTATCAAACATCCCATCTCTCTTGTTTTATTGCATAAAAATTGCGCAGTATTTTACATAATCTTGCTCAAATTTTGCTTTACATTTAAATTAAATGGTTAAGTTAACAAGTTTGGAACACTTAGCATTACGGCAATGGTTGTGATCACGCAAATCCTTCATTATTTTGACTGATATGCTGAAATTGAGACGCAACATAAAACTACCCAGAATAGCAAAGCGCTCCATTGTTAGCTTTAAAACAATCCACAACATGGGAATCCTGATTCGCTCTGTTGAACTGCAGAAAATTACTTGCAATTAAAATCCACCAGAAACGATGCTTTTTTCCAGTCACTCATAGGAGGCAAAATCTGCGGTAACTACCGGAGGAAGTGGGTGAAATGTGTTTTGCAACACAAATTGTCTACACTCTCATTGTCTTAAGAGGGCCAACTGGATTCACGCCTATCTTTTTGAAGGTTCTTTGAATGGTGACTAGTGAGAAAGCGAACAAAAGTGATTGAAGGAGGGTGGAATTAGCGCTACCCATGGTGTCAAGCGAACAAAGCAGCATGTGCAATAGGTGACACACCTTGTAACTCGTAAATGCTTTTCTAACTTGTGCATACTATAGGGCATATAAGTGAGCACGGGATAAGGGTGGAAGGGGGCGGACTAGGCTTTGTTGCTTACCTCCTAATGACCGACAAATGTGTATGCGCTGGCTTCCCGTTGAGAAGGGAGTACAGACCTTAATTTCAGTCATTCAAAAGAATAATGTGAAAGTGTTTCACAATTCCTACTGCAAGGAAAATCGATTTAGCAGATTACTTCATAAAGTAAATTGCATTTAAATAGAGAGGCTAGCTTTTATTGACTTTTACTCATTCTAACAATGCTTCACTCTACTCATTACGACCCAAGATATTCACTAGTGTACATTTTCTCGATTACTCAAGTGAAACTAAGATGTGCCAAGACCACTCCTCGGAGTCACAATGCAGCGTCCCGAGACTTCATTTAAGGTAAAAGAAGGCATAGTACTAGGGCAGAAGATGTATTTTGGAAACAGAGAGATTGGGGGCTGTCGATACAGCCCAGGGGCCGGCCAACCGGCTAGTACAATATGGCCACCCAAGTGACCTAAACCGGCAGTTCGAATTAACAAAGCATTACACAGCCCCTCTCTTCTTTCGAGCGTCGTCCCCGACACGCCCCTTGGTCAGCCTCCCGTGTCAGCCATCACAACGTAATCAGTGCCGCGAGAAGCACCCACGAGCTAACCGTGCCAGTCATCGGGATTCGAGCGCATGTGTTCTTGTAGTGCCATCAATTCCGCGCAGCACTCGGTGCAGCAAATGGGCATTTCTTAGTTCTCCTCTCACACGATAATGTGGCCCAATGAAATGATGGGGATACGGCCCCAAGTTTTCGAATGGGTCGAGACACACAACACATATTGTGATTTTCAGGCTTTTTGATGCCGTGGAAGAAACACGAGAGTATCGTAGATCCCTGAGTAAATGGAGCAATCGGGCCACATAGGAACAGGATGCATGCGATCCAAGTGTGCAAAGCACAAAACGATGTTATCGAATGGCGTTCTGCACATTCAACATCTGTAGATACGCATTTTGATGGAGGGAGGCGAGTTGCCCAAGAACAGGAGAAAGAGTTGACGGAGGATGCTTGACCACAATGTCGCTGGCCTCTCTTGGCAGTTCCACTGGACTTGGAGTTCACGGCTGGTGTGGCTTCAGTTGTTGAAAGCTTCCTTGCAGAACACGAGAGAGAGGGAGATGCCAAAGATAAATGTCAATCTCAGCCCTTATATTACGGGATGCCAGAGGTTCTCCCATCCGTAGCACATGCACTTCTTTCACACCGCCAAAGTTTGCCACAAGCGGTATGGAGTAGGAGAAAATCCGTCAAAGTGGGGTCCGCTTTCCACTGCCACCAATGTGGCGACCCGAGACTTCCTTTAAGGTAAAAGAAGGCATAGAACTTGCCAACTTGGGGGCTGTTGACACAGCCCAGAGGCCTGCCAACCGACTAGTACAATGTGACCACCCAAGTGACCGAAACCGGCAGTTCGTACAAACAAAGCATTACACACAAAAGTGTTCAGAATAGTGAATTTTGAACGTTCGCGTGCAAAGAAAGTCCCATGAAGAGTGACTGGAGTTTTGGCGCTGCATTCTTAAATATCATCAGTTGGAGCAAAATGTGCTCGCCTATGCTTAAAGGCTTAGAGATCAACGAGTTGTTACGCCTTGAAAATGTGCCTTTCCGACTGTTTGAGTCGTTACATGCCAGATCTGAGGCCGACCAAATAACACCCTGTTTCAACAAATCATTCTTTGACAAGTGGGAATACTCGCTTTTATGTTCCAAATTGACTTCTAAAGTGCTTCCTAGGAGAGCTCTTAGTAAAACTAACCTATTTTTTTGCCTAGGGTAAAATAACCTAGAGTCTAAAAATACCCCTTATTATTATCTCGTAAAGGATCTCAGAGGTTACGGGTGGACGTTGAGCAACGGAGAGCTGTAAAGGTCTTCCAGTTTTAAAAGTGACATTCTTCTGCAGACTAAATGAGTTCCATTGAAGTTCCAATAAGCATATTTACATTGATCTCAAAAGTGAGCCGTTTGAAAGGACTTGGCAAAATTCAGCATGTTTAAACTAATTTCTGTTGCCTAGTGACTGATCCCTTCCACAGTTTGGGCAAACGAAGGACAAGGGGAGGTTATCCAAGAAGTCTAGCTTTCCTTGCTATTATGATTAGAAGACCAACCATATCAGCACATCAACAATTTGGATCGGCATCCATAAATGTGTATACAGTGGTCTTAGTTCATTCCAGAGTCTTACAACAACCCAGCAATGGTAATTCAAACCTACTTTAAGCTTATTGGCCACCTGGAATGACTTTCGTTGGAATCAGTGACTATATCTGATCACATGACTAGTAATGGCACCGGTTCACGTGGCCTTCCGAAGAGTGTCCGACGCGTCGAGGTTGGTCACAAAAAGGCTCACGTGGTTTGTGCCTATCAGTACTTGAAATTCGTGATATTTTATATGCACCATCTTTTTCAGGCATCACCGCAGTGCCTTGACGTACCTCTCACTTAGCCTTTATGCATGGTAATAACAAACCTTTCTGCCATTCCAGCAAATATAGTCATGCATTTATGAATGAATCGAGGCTCTTATTTCATGTAATGCGATATTCTAGACACTCAAGAATCATAATTTTGTAGAAGGTATTGAGGAAATTCAGGCGATCAGGTATGAGTGCTGAATGGTTGAAAGCAAATTAAGGTTTATAATTGTAACTTGAGTCTACCAGTCCTCATCTTCACTACTAACGCGTAATTTGGAAGCTCACACATCCAACCGCATAAAATTTGACAGAGTGGCAGGAAGTTTCCTTACAACAGAATAAGTCTGAAGATGAGAGTTTATCGAATTAGTAAAGACACTCAAAGGCGAGCTCTTTGGGCCATCCCAAATGAGACACACTGTAGGCACTACACTCCTCGTCGCTTTTACAACCGCTTTAACTAACTCTTCCATTTCTTGTGCATAACTCAAGAACCTATTCACCTAAGACTCACAGCGTTGTGCACAACACGTTGAATTTCCTGCTAGTCCTTACATATCTTTTAAGCACTAGTTGAGTGATTGAATTTCGAAAATAAATGAATACGCAAATACGAGTTCTTAGGGAAATTAAAACTGACAATCTCCTAATTCTATGCTGTGTGGAGAATGCAAAAAGGCAACGTAAGGCCTTGACTATTTGCTCAAATCTTCATTCCGGTTTTGCAGGCGCTTGAGTCTCAGAATTTGTGATTTCACTGGGCGACAGCCATGCTACTAGCCCCCAGCCCCCTACACGTCGGCAGTACATATTATGCTCTAGTATTATGCCTTTTTTCGTCTACAGGGAAGTCTCGGGACACTACATTTTTAGCAAGAGAAAGTGCAACACAAAACAAATATTACGATTTTTATTGGTGGTGATAAATTTCAGCATGAATAAAGTAGGGCACAGGCTGGGGATGGTATAAGGGCTAAAAATGAGGTCTGTCTTTGTCACCAAATTAGTCCTGCCCTCTACATAAAAACTAGTAATAACTGAAGTGGCACTAGCTATATCGCTAACTACAGAGCTGTCTATGGTACCTGTTTGACAATGGCGATGAAACGAACACATACTACCTCCCCACCTGTCTACCAGCAGGCTAGACTTTAAATAGGTGGAGGTGGACAGCGCTGAAGTGAGAATAAAGTGACAAAGAGGTGGATACACAAAATCCTATTTCCGCGAAACCATGTTAATCTCCGTCCTTTGTCACATGGCTATGCATTTGGGCCAGCATTCTTACTACTGCTCTCCGCAGTTCCCTTCTTCCAACACAGTTTATAAATAGGGTAAAACTCCAGATCCATTGAAAGTTCTAAGGGGGATCGGTGGTGTTGTGGTCAGATACCATCTTGGTTGTACGCAAATTCCATGACTTCAGCGGTTGGTTTGTGAGTGTTCCTCGCATCACCTACTAAATTATAGCATCCGACGCGGGTGGTTGACCAAGGGGAACTATGGAGACGACGGTCATTGGCAGATAAGGGGTACGTCATACTCTGATTATTTGCTTGACTGGTTGCTGTGTTTTCAAAGACAAGTAAGGCTTGGGTTTTGCATTTCAGCTGGCAATAGCCTCAAAACCTTCAGCACGTCAACAATACAGGAAAGTCTAGAGGCGCTATAGGTACAACACAGGCATGAAAATATCAACTAATAATATGAAGTTTTATAGGTATGTCCTGAGTGGCATGACAAACATGACTAAAACTTCGGGTTTTTGTGCTTGCATCTACATTTTTACTCTGAGTACGAAAAGGAGATATCTGCCTACTTAAGAAAATTTGAGAGCCCATCAGTGGCCGAATCTGTATTTTAGACGCATAGAAAGTCAAAGGTGCACCACGATGTGATTTGGCAAAGGCATTGGAATTTACATTTTCAAACGCCTTTTCGATTAACCTTTTTTCATCCCCACTAATTTTAACGGTTGTTTATGCAGTAAGTAAGCGGAATTTAAGTCACGCCTATCACATCATCATAGCTTTTAACAAGCCATTTTAAACATCCTGCAAATTCTCCCACCAATCTGCCAAAATTTAAAAAAAAAATACTAAACTACTGCTGATGTTCTTACACTTCTTGTGCTTTTGGCAACTGAGAATTTTCTCAAACTGAAGTCCCATTGGTACTTTAAAATAGACTCACTTTATTGCCCCCGGATTTCGCTGTTCCTTGCATCTCTTATGGTCCTCCTCCGCTTGCTTACTCATCCACATCGTTGATGGAGAGCCCGTAAACTTCAAACCTCTCACAATTGTCCTTGCAAGTTTTTTGCAAAGCACGAATCCAAAATCTTAAAAGCGAAGCACTGCGCTTCTTATTTTGGTTAGGTGAAGAAATTCAACATGAGATCCTTAGACTCGTGCACAGCCAATCTAGTTCAACCTCGGAAGTACTTACAGTTTTCACTGGCACTGAGACCGATTTTCCGATCGTTTAAGCATTGCTTCGGCAACCCTTAACTTTCTTTTATCCCTTGAGATGCCATACTTTCTTCCCAGGCTATAGCTGAAGATGGGATAGTGCAACCATTCTGCAGCACTTTACCTTTTGAGGGTAGTCGGAGAGCTCGTAGTGGACCGAACTTGCGTTCGAAACACACAAATGGAGCTAGAGGCTGCGGCTGAGGATATATTACCATTTGCCTCCAACCTAAGTTCTCATTGGTGTATTGGATTAAGATCAGCCTACTTTTTCCCAATTCCACTGATTTTCGACTATGATAACTGCCTGCCCAGAATACACAAACCCCAATGCGCTATGCAGCTTTCGTGCGAATCTCTTCGAATCTTTTGGCAGCAAATCGACTCTGAAGTTAACAATACTTTGAATAGAATGCTACCTGTAAGTTAATATTGAAAATACAGGCAGAAGTTGAGACATCGTTTTTCAACCTTTCAAATTTCATGCACGTGAAACGGTGGTCTCCGGTTTTGTAGGTTTCTGGACGGTGCATGTACATGAATTGGAGCGCTGGGAAACGACTTTCTACCAAAAATTACCGTCTTACCAATAAACCATATAACCAGACAATGTGCTGCGTTTAAAAAATAGTTGTTTTGAGCATCAAACGGTCGAGACATCGCTGTTACCACTTTTGGCAGTCTATGTCACCGAAGGTATGTTTAAATCCATTGAAAAGTGTGGGAAGATCTTTAATGTAATAACAAAACTCTCTGCTTTGACAGCTAATATGATGTTTATTAGGGACAGAAGTCCACTTAGTTCTTTGGAGTATCAGAGAGAACTTGACTATTTGTGACCGATGTGCCAATTCTGAGGTGTGGTGAGTTGTCAGTGTTTACTTTGAACTGTTGTCGAAACTGCAAAACTCAGCACCGTAATCAAAGGCGTATCGCCGATTAAGCCAAAGCCAGTCTCTCCACTCTTCACTCCCCTCCCTGCATCATCCTAAGGAAGGCGAAAGAAGCATTTACGTGGTGAGTGACTTTTGACAATCAATGCAGGTGTCCCTATGTGCTGCTGTCGTGCCATTATGAAAAGGTAATAATCAGATGAAATGTCGACCTTAGCTTATCTTAACGTTAATCTATTATTGGTACATCGGAGAACTTTTAGCATTTATCTTTATGCCGGCAACGGTGAGGAAGAACTGATACACTATTTAGGAAAGATTGCAGCTGACACACACTGCTCACCGTGACGCCTTGATGCATCAGAAAAGTTTTTCTGTAGCCTCTTAAACAACTTCATACCATCCAAGTGCATGTAAGGATTCCCCTGCTTCGCCATCTGCAAAACTACCTGCGCACTTCTTTGAACAAGTGCTATATGAGGGAATAAGAGATTAGCATGCAATAGCAGAATGCTTTTTAAGAAAAAAATGCATTTTCCACGAGTCCTTTTGAGGAAATAAAACACCCTATCTCTTGGTACCTCACGCGCTTCAGCCAGTAACACTTGTGATGCCAGTATAATGGCTAACACTTGGCTGGATAATAAGAGTATTTTGAAGAAACGAAAAAAAACAAACTCGCACAACTCCGAAAGGATGGAACTTGGGTTCAAAAAAAAGAATGGCAATGCTGCTACAAAGGAGTGTAAACAAATCAACAAGGAGTCCAAGAAAGAGCAAAAAGGTATTCCTGAAAAAATCAGGCCCCAGCACACAATCCCCATCAGTAATCAAGTCAAAATTTTACCAAAAGAACATTCCGAGAGTGGAACTTGGAGTTTACAACACCATTAGTGGTTGGTTAACAAAGACCCCATGGGATATTGCGTTAATCACCCAATCTGCATTTGGGGCCATCGTGAATCCTTACGGCCCCGCAAATGACTGCGAAAGTTGTCTTTTCTACTGAATGCTTTTAAGCTTGGCGCAAACCAGTGAGGAAAGTGAAACCAAAACCTGATTTTTTGGTTATTTCGAAATGAAGCATAATTCAACGAAACGAACTTGAATCGAAAAACAGCAGATTAGGGTAAATTCCAAATGTCTTTTTAAGCGTGAATTTTCCATTTGCCTTAAAAAGAGTGACTCGGTGACGAGCTAAAAAGCTCCCCCAAAACGCGGTCGCCTTTGAATTTGGCGTTTGTTTGTCGCTCAAAAAGGTGATCGCCTTGAAATAGAACATCAACACTGAATATGTACGATTTAAAAGCCCATTTGGAATACAAAATGTAAGCAAAAACTACGTGGAGTAAGCAAGATTTTCGTTGGTAAATGATTGCCTTTTATGTAGCAGTCTGGAGTCTGAGTGGATTTTAACTTTCCTTCAACCGCCTGTCTAAATAAAAGAAACTTTTTTTTTTCAGAACCAAAACGTCACCCACTTTCCCATAAAAAAAGAGGCAGCCTAATTTGCAGCTTACTTTGAAGTGAGAGGCTTAAGCAAACAGAATCGGGCGCGTATTTACGACCTTTGTACTAAAAAACTTACATTACTCAGAGTGACGAAGAAATGCCAACGAGTTGGTACGATGACGTCGTGGTTAATCACACCGCGAATAGGAGAGCGATTAGTCAACGGCTTCTTCCATGTACAGTAAATACAAGGCAGTCCAAGTAATTGCGCAATCCACAGCCACCCACACACACACACGTACACAAGCAAAACGAGTTGGCTAACATCTTGTCTGCCCCTACATGACGCAACACCGCTCGGCTAAAGTTCAGTAAAGTAGCAACCAGACATTCCACTGTCCCTTGAAATGCCACTGGGAGTTGTGTCTGTGAAGGGGCACATTTCGAAGCCTCGAAGGTGGGAATTTCCCATAGCCCTTGTGAGTGATTAGTGGGTTAAAACAAGTATGAGAAATAAGAGACCGAAAGTGCACGAGGGCCACCGGATAAGGCAAGAAATTTTTGTATAAGTCAAACATTCCATCAGTACAAGTCAGAAACTAGCCCTGTGAGATGAAAAGCTTTCTAGGTCAAACCTGCCTTTCCCTGTCTTAGTTGGTTGCCAATTTTCAGGATTTTATAACGATGGAAAGAAAAGGCATTTGGTTTCTTATGTCCTAGAATCGACACCTATGATTGTGACAGACAAAATAGTCCCTTGGGCTTATAAAGTAGTCTAACCGACGGGTGATGATCTCAAACTACTCTCACAATACATGGGAAGACGCAGTACAGTTCTCTGATCCAATCTCGCATGCTAGAGAACAGTAGCAAAAGAGGCGTCTTGACTACTGTGGGAAAGTATTTGGTGATGCACTTAACTCAGTCGCTAGTGCACTTTTTTGCTGTGGTGTGATGCGGCATGAGTGTGCGAGGGGAGGTGGCTCCCACTTGAGCACGCCTTGAGTGACACGATGAGCTGAGTGTGGAAGCGAACGCTTATGAGGATGTATTTGTATCTTTTCTGCAATAAAAAAAACAACACAGAGTTGTCAGCACACATCTCAGTGAACCTGCATTGAGACGCCTCCTTTTTTCAAACTGACGAAGACATGGGACAATGCCTGTCACATAGTGTCCCCTAACGATTTTTGCAAAACCGCTACAACCCGACTTTCAGTAGTTTATGCAAGCTCATATGATCACAAAAAGCGGGGATAGTTAAGCCTCATCAGTCTTCGATAATAAACAATTAATTAGCAAGCCTATTCAGACAAATGAGAGGCAACTGTCACACGTAGCCTTATGTACTTCCGGCTACTCCAGTGTTCGGGAGGGGATAAAGGTGTGAAAGTCTCCACTGCTGATGACGATGCGAATACTAAGAGGTGTTTTTCTGCTGGATGGATTTCTTGTTTGCAACAGTCTGCCTTTTTTACTGACTGAAGTCGGTATAAATCAGCTTCACTGCGGAAAATTGTTTGCTTCTTGAGAGAAATTCTACATAAAGGTAAATGAAAATTGCACTTAAGAGTTAAATGTTTCCTAATTGCCTGCAAAGTCTGTGATTATGTTAGGACTGGTTTATTCAACTCCAGACTAGGAGGTAGGTGGAGTGTACATTTGATAGAATTACGAGGTTCGTGTTTTGAGCACAAAGTGACTCTTAAACTAGGGTCACATTGGAACAATGTTTTTTTGCAGTGTGAGAACTAACCAGAAGGAAGGGAATGCAAGCCACTGCAAGACAGTGGACAGAAGAGGTCTATTATGCCGACGAAGGACTGAGAAATAGCCTACAAGCAGCAGTGACTGGAATGGTGTCTATAACTACGAACAGTGGCGATGCTGAATGGCGTTGTTGAGGCTCAGTTCGTTGTAAGCAGGATTTCTGCAAAGGTATTCACTAACGGTTACCCCGGCAACTATTCTAATATGCAACCAGACATCAGTTGCTTATGCCTCAAAAAAGCGTGAATGCGACAAAATGGGAGGGGAGCGCGACACTCAACACACACGCCACACAACCGTACACTTCCCTTCCCAAAAGACTTTTAAATATGCATGTGAAATTTTGAAAGGAAACTTTTCATTAGCCGATTTGCTTTTGGATGATGATTGTCGCGGTTGGGGAGGGCAGCGTCGTCTCTTCTGCTGCCACAGCCGCAGATTTGGAAGTGTCATGCGTGGGCATTGACGCGAGCGCGCGATAACTCCTGATGACTGGACCTAGGCGCACGTCCGCGCCCATGTAATTGCAGGCTCGTTTTGCCTGACTCAGCCATAAAATAGACAAAATCCACGCCCTCTATTTGCCAACAGGGAATGCCTATCATTCCCCAGCCTTTATTCACAGCCATTAAACAAATGAAGCTACAGAGAGTAAGGTTGAGTGTGAAGACATCAAGACGCATTTAATGCTGGGTCGAATTTTTACAAGAATCATCCAATTAACGTCGTGAACCATCGCCAACGTTTGCCTGCTATCGATTCTAAAAAGGCAGTGACTCAAAAATGGCATTGAAATTGCTCTGAAGAAATGGATTTTTGGCAAATGGCACAATTGATATCATGTTCAATAAAGTGAGCTGGGCCTGAGTCCAACATCACACCTAAGTGGCAGTCCGCTCACCAGTAGTGTGACTGTACATTTAACAAGAAGGCTTGGTAAGATCTCTGAAATGCTATCAATCTCGTAAAAAGTTGATGGTGTCAAAATAGCGTGATTTTTGATCCCACCTTCAACCTTTGACGGGCTATTTTCGGCATTCAATGTCCGAAATGGGTGAAATGAAAAAGCGCTGAGGGTGACACAAGGGGAGACAAGCGAAGTGCGTAACTGGGGCCGACAATGACCGGAAGAAGGATACACGCGCCATGTACTCGCCAAAAAAAACTAAACAACCGAATGTGTAGGAAGTATCCTAAAAGAACAGATATTTCCGGAAAGGCGGGAGAGGGAGTGCGAAGCATTTGATAATTTGTTGAACAAAAGTGCGTCCGAAATATCGCCAAATAAAAAACCAGGCAGCATGCATTTTGACATTTTTAGAGTTTTCAGTGTAAAAAGTAAAATACTGAGACGCTTCAGATACCGTTTGTGACTTGTAGGGGCAAAAAGAGGAGAGCTGGGCGTTCCCGAAATCAGCGACTGCTTTCGAATAGTTTACTAAACAAAGGCTTATTGCTGTGTTTGGTGAAGAAGAGGGATAGCTCAACAGAAAGGGGAATTGGCAAAACAAACTATTTTTATAATAAGTTGACTTTGACTCCACAAGAAGGGTAAATAATTAATGAGATAAAAACAAAACATCAAGTTAACACTAAATCACTTTTTTGTTAGTAAATTTAGCTTTTGACGTGTGTTTGACAGTTCTTGCCGTTCTGTATGCTACAGAACTTCCATCCGAGCTGGAGTTTTTTATCAGATCTTTTAATGCTCTTAATGAATAGACCATCAATAAGGTGACTTGCTATTTGGGGAATGCCACGAGACTAGGTGAAAAGCCTTAATAAATTATAGTACACATTCACCACTTTATCCTGTAACAATGATGACTTTTGGAACCCTTAAGGTTGTCAACAATAAGTACTTAATTTTATTTGTAGATGAAACTTATGCAAATGTGCCGAGAGCAGTTCGCCGAAAATACATTAAGAAGTATCAAATTGTTTCAGTTAAGACCATAAGTTGCGCCCTTGTGGAGTGGGTAGGAAGGCGCAAGGCGAACAACAGCTCGGAGCCTTATCGACGACTGAAGCGCGTTTGCCGATACCGAACAAATCGCACTTCCCTTTGATCCAGCACTTTTGGAAGTTCCTCTTTTTGCGTAATTTTGAGCCTTAAAATCACTTTATTGGAGATGAAAGTATTCACTATCTAGCACCAAATGCTGTGAAAGTCAATTAACGGAGTCATCTAAAAGCCAAGGAAACTGCACAACTTCTGCCCCACAAGCCAATCGGCCGTGTAGATAAGCTATTGTTCATTTGAAAATTCTATTTAGGCGAGTGAATTGTAATTTCACACCGTAGAAATGGATTAAAATAGCATGCCATTTTCGATGGCGTATCCCTTTAGGACTCAGTTTATACGCAAAACAGTGGCCATTCCTTCGGAATCCTAACAGCTAGATCACAAACGCCGATGCCAAAGCATTAAGTTACTCACACATGGAAGTCCATAACTTTGTGAATCACACATTTATCAACAGTGTCAAGTAGGTGCGTTGCCTACAGCTTGGTGTCTGACCTCGTCTGTCATGCGTGACACAGTCGACTGCGAGCAAGTCATTCATACCGAAGGAAAACCACAGTACTAGTGACAATTGTTTCCTCATCGACGCTCTAGGTAAATGTGCTAACTAAAAGAGGGATCCAATAACTTATTCAAACATAAAATAAGCGAAATTGCCATAATTAATGCTATGTGATGGGAATTATGCGATGACCACATAAATAATGAATATAGTTGCCCAACACCTCCATTGGGTGAAGAGGAGGCGGGATGAGGAGGCAAAGGCAGCGTGCCAGCTGTGGAATAAACCTTTTAATATTGCACTATTCCTCTTCTATTGTAGGAAAAATTCTTAAAAATGGCTAAAGTTCAGATATCTTACTGCTTTTTCACTTTGGCGAATATGGTGGGTCGCTTCCTTGTACCAAATGCAGAGATTGGAAAATTTGTTTTTTATTTTTTTGCCCTGAGAGATCCAAACAGTTGCTCACTCGCCCTCAATTTTTCATTTGGTTAGTGGGACCGTAAACATTCAAGCACCTTTGCCAGTTTACAGTTTATGATTTGCCCACACCTTCTCCTGAGTCTAATCCATTGGTGCAGATGTGTAAAGCCTCATTCCAAAGAGACACTAAGAAAGAGCTAGAAATGGAAATAAAATCCACTAGCGCTTAGATACAGGAAAGTAAAATTGAAGTTTGATTCGATTGTATGCATGAATAGCGATCTAAACAGCCATGATCCTCGTCTATTTCCTAGACCTTCTGCAAATCCACAGGACAGTCGAATGACTTCATTCAGTCTTCATAATAAAAAGTTAATAATTGTAAGAAGCAAGAATCAAGCTTTTGAATTTCACTGTTATTCAACAGGTGACAAAAAGCTAACTCTCATCCGGTCTGTTTGCGTCTATCTCGCTTTAATCTCAGAACCAGCTATCAACTTGACTTCACTTGTGACTGCCAAATGAGGATGACATGAGACAGCGTCAACTCCTTCCTGATTCACTCCATTCTCCTTGTCGCTCTCCTGTCTTCCCTTCCTCCTTTTCCTCGCACCTAAAAGTTCAATTTTTCCCGTCGGGAAGTCCCATCGTGGGAGTTATGAAGTCCTGCAATAACATCAGACTCACCGCAGGATTGAATATGAGCCTAGGATATAACCGTACAAGAAAAGAAGGAAAAAGAAGAAAGAGAAGCAGAACAATGCTAGTTTACACACTCCTGTGTAATTGGTGATTGTACCTCAGCAAGTGGGTAACTCTTAGTGGACAATCGCATCTACCGGCTGTGACACACACACAAACCCGAACACTTAAGTACTGACATATGAAGCAAGCTATATCTTGGACTTGTTGGAATTATGTAATGCCCTTCCTCAATAGAGTGGATGTGTGTGGAGGTAGTGAGTTGAGTGTATGGGGACAAGCAGTAATGTGATAGGTTTTTCCCATCACAATTTATTCGGTTGATTATTAAATAAGTCATTGAGTAGGTAGATCAATTAGTCAGCTCAGTCAGAAGCCGGCTACTAGGACGTATTTATCATCTGAAGGAGGGGAGGAACGAAATGACAAAATCAAGAAAATTGATTGTCACCTGTTGCTGTCAATGTGGGTTGATGGAGCCAGCCCACATGTCTTGTCTGCCATGATTTTCTCATTTAATGCGGATTTGAATGCTTGTTGCATCACTGAGGTTGAACAAAGTGGTTCACAATCGAGCCGCTCTTGAGACCTTCATCTCATATTTTGCTTTGTCATTACGAGGGGTAGACCCTAACTCTTAAGCTATATTCTCTAATCTCTCATTCACCTTGTAAAAGCTCTCTTTACCGTACAGCAGGAAGAGCTGCACCTCTTGTGCCGTTTTTAAGCTTTGTTCGGGGGCTACATTGACGGCGTCGCGGTGGGTTAGGTCCAACTTTATTTAGTTGCGTAGGCCACTGTGACTGCTTTCACAGACGTGCCAACTGACGGTTCTGGAAAGATGCCTTCAAGGGAATGTATTTGTTATTGGTGGCTGAAGAGACTACGGTTAATGCAGATGGTCATGAGAACTTTATCTTATTTTGACAGACACATAAAAATTGAAGCTTATGTTAAGAGTAGTGATGAGGACGGATCATAAGTGAATAATATATGATAATTACAAAACATTGACAATGGGAAGAGATTCCGAGGTCTCCAAAGCAATAAGAATTTGGAATTAACCCGGATACATGACTGGAATTTGCTAAAATAATATCAAAGTAGGAGGACAGCATGAACTTCATGGCATATTGCATACGCAGGAATGATATGAAATTAGTATATGAGAGATTGTCTACGGTCGTTGCGCTACATGAAAGTTGGATGGAATTTGTCAAGCAGCGTAGCTACGACTCCAACTTTACCTTAACTTGTATCATCCCAAACGACTACTGCGATCAGGTGGAATAAATGAAAGGGAAACTGGTTTTAAAACAGTCAAAAAACAAAAAGGAAGGACCGCTGACCTGAAATCGGACATCCAATGCATCATGACCTCATTTGGCACTAATAACTATTTTATTTTAATTTTCTTCTATAAGTCTCTGGTTGAAATCAAGAGCATTCAGAGCTGTCAGGTTACGAAGTGACAGCGCCAACTGTCCCCGGCGAAAATCCAGAAAAGTTTTGCTACACAGGAAGTCTTGCAGACTAAGCCTAAGGAATGCTTTACATAGGAGATACACATTCAGTCGAATGGCGATTGAAGCCAAATTTTGTCTCCCACCAGCTACTTTCTGAACTTTCCTTCGACAGCACGTAAATCACAGAGGTTACTCATCATCGTGCCGCCGTGTGAGCCTTAAGCCAAAACTTGGAACGAATTAATCAAGAAAATACCGGTTCGCCATGGAAAAAGCAGGGACCTATGCACTACAAAATCCACTTTAACCTTTCGAAGGAATAAAATGTCCAACCATCGCGTAATATTTGGTATAAAGCGGGGTACAATTTAGTAAGGGGGACAGGTCGCGCCCAAAGAAGCGAGGATTAGAGGCTCCACTGCAGACCAGCGGCGCAGTCACTGGCGAAATCCATTAACTCCGCCACGTCATAAAGGAATTTATCTGTTGTCAGACGAATGCATGGCCTGGATATGCAGACAGGGAACTGCTAATCACCAATAGTAATTTTGACGGAGAAGTAACATCCACTCCAATAAGTGGAAATCTTTGTCTTATCCACAGCATTTTAGCACTTTTAATCATTTCCGCGGTTGAATGCAAGGTTATCGTCAGTGGTATTTAAGCGGAATCCTAGCGACTACAAGTTGGTTTAGCATCAGCAAAAAATCACGAATAAGGTACCAAATGAGGTGAAATAAATCCAACAATGTGCTACAATTGATGCATAAGTGTGAAATCTTTGAGGTGAAAAACTGCTAATCTGGCACTTAAATTGTTTGCTTAACTCCCGGTTAAGGTGACGGGGCGCTTAGAAGCTCCGGCTTCGTACACCTACCGGATAGGTTGGGCTCTGTGCTATACCAGGAGTCCTACCGTCCCTTCAGTACGTCAAAAAAACACTCCACCGTAACATGGTCTTCCCTCAACATCACAGAAGTTCTAGAGCGCTACACAACATTAAAATACCCTCACGAATAAATTTTAATGGGCTCTAATTTTTAGGGCTGTCTAATCCTTTAGCATAAACCGCAACTAACTTTGAGGCACTTCATGCGGACACTTAATGATGGCGTTTAGGCTCGATGTGAGTTAATTTTACCGCCTTGGCTTGGTATGTTTAGAAATTATGATAAATGTCTATGGAGCATCGCACACGCATAGGATCAAAATAAAATAAAGTCTAAACGGATCTTTTCACTCCTAAACATTAAGGGTGATAATTTTGACCATTCTAACGGCGAAACAACCTGATAAAAGCAGGCAAAGCAAAATAATTACCAATGTCTATTACAAAGATCTCAAAAATAGATAAAACATAGAAAGCAAAATGATTTTCACATTGCCCGACATTAAAAAGGTTTGTTTGGAGCGATTGGGATTGTGTGGAAATCAGTAGAGAAGCTGGTCCGAGTACAGAGTGAGACAGCATAAATCGAGTCTTTGTCACGCAAGCTCAGCATCCACAAGTAGCTATGTGGCGTTTTGCATTTAAAAGTCAATCGAGCCTCTCTCTTGACCCAGGCAACGTATGAACAAGTGGACTTCCTTACAACGGTGATTATTAGGCCATTTCAAAAGCCTTACAACCGATTATCACCACTTTGAATGATCTCGAAATTGGTTGAAGAATTTAAGACAGTTTGATAATATCACGGTGCTGTGGTATTTTTTGGCCCTGCCACCAGTTAATCAGCAGTGCCTGAGAGTGTGCCATGAATATTTCACACAAAAGTGCATTCGCCCGATGGGATCATTTGAGTGGCGATGCAAAGTGGTGATAGCGGTAAATCGACACGGTTAAAACACTTTAAAAAATTACAGAATTTGTCACCTCATAAAAAAATAGGAAATAGCCTCATTTTAACACAGCAAAAGAATTACAATCGACCCATTAACATACATTTTCATAAATTTCTAGGTAGAATAGTCCTCGCATATCGGCAGTTGAAATACTCAAAAGGTGACAATGCCTCAAAATGTTGATTTAGATCTTTGTGTTGGCTAGTTGTGCATTAGTTATTTGTACTCGCAATTTTTAGCGATCTACTAGCAATGTTAAAAGTATTTATGGGTTTAGCTTGCAATACGCTAGCACGCAATTATAAGGTGTGGGAGATTTACGGTGAGAGAACCTCTTTGCATAAAAATTGAGTAAATTAAACCAGTTCTGTTTATTTTTGATGATTCTATGGGAAAAGATTTAGTCACAGAGGCTTTACACAATCTGCGAGCACTCGAGTAAGTCTTTAACATGGTCATAAATGACTGGGAGTGGCGATGGCGCGATCGCTACTTTGTAACCGCAATTGGATTTTAGATAAAAGCGTAGCGATTCCCAGTTTGTTTGGATAAAAGTTGAACTGTGTGAGTTATGCCTCCGCCTGCCCGTAGCCTTCTACTTCTTTTGTACACTA
The DNA here is from genome assembly GCA_001870725.1 of Taenia solium. Taxonomy (NCBI): domain Eukaryota; kingdom Metazoa; phylum Platyhelminthes; class Cestoda; order Cyclophyllidea; family Taeniidae; genus Taenia; species Taenia solium. Next base: position 61,978 of record MIEF01009491.1, on the reverse strand, counting down.
ATGGCAAACCGTCTTCGAATCGACGTCTCATTGCAGCATTGAGAATGACCCAGGAGGGTACGCACATTTTCCTGCACGTTAAATGCAACACGTGAAGGGCTATCCTCAAAATTGCGATTCCGATTTTGACCAATTTATGCAATAGGGCATTCCTTTATCAACGAAAATTCGAAGAAGAAGTTGGTGTAGAAAATTGCAGTTGTATTCCAAAATTTCTCCAAGAAAAGTGAAAGTACTTGTAATAAATCGTAAAATGCTGTAATGTTCAGCTTATATTTTCTTAAAAATAATGATTCATTTTAAACTTAATCGAAGCAAGACTGTATTTCCTCGTTTCCTTCAAGTGCGTGCAAAGACAGTCTAGCAGCTAACTTGCAATCACATTTTTGGTTGACCAAGTCTATTATGGCGTATCTAGCCCCTAGCTGAGACAAGAAATCGTCCGGCTATAGGAGTCATTGACTTAAAACTGCTTTCGTTTAAAAATAAATTATTAAATGGCGGGTGACATTTATAAATGAGTTCGCAAACTACTTGTCGATAAGTATTTACCATACAAGACTATATGGCAGGTGAAGCATGCTGGAGAGGTTTTCGGAAAAAAATGCGTTAGTTTGATGGCATCATCTCAGTATCTCCGTAATTATCGGTTCAGTTAAGTGACCACTACTTTTAATATTACAGTAGTTAAGCTACTGCTACCTTAATGGAGCGCAATAATTACTTCTCTGGGTCACGAAATCACTTTTTAGTGAAATGGGTGAAATTGGTGAAGTGTGAACGCGCAAAAATGTCACCAAATCAACTGACGGTCCCCCTGCATACTTAATCTGGAGTCTTGCAGTTGTTGTCTCGAATTCTATAAAAAATATTATGAGAGGTGGCTACAAGACGTTAGGTGAGTTCCATCTTTACACTGATAGCATGAGTATATTTGGTGTTGCTTTTGCGAAATTATTCTCTTTATGTAAAAGAGGTAAGCAAGATGTTTAAAAATTACCTCATCACTCACCTGACAATGCGATTATTAGAGAGTCGTTGATGATACTACGATCAATGCTCGTCTGCTTCCGATCCCCAAAGGGACTGTTAAAATGGAAGCCTTCTTTGAGTGGGACAGCTGAACAATTGTTATTTGAAACAAATTTCACACATTTTAAAAACGTCGTTCCAATCATGCCTCTATTTATTTACTCATCCATTTATTTGTTTGTTTATTTATCCATCACACCCTCCTCCATCCAGCTAACTGAGCAACGTTATCCACAATTCTTACCTTTTGCACTTATTTTCAGTGAAACTTTTCTTTCAAATTTGAGAAAATTTCGGAAATCCATTCCAATGGTTCCGTTGGCACTCCGATTTCACGGAGTCCCGATTGTGGTTCGAAGCTGAACTTTTACATCACGCCTCCAGGATTGACTTGATACGCCGCATTAATGGTAATAAAAGTGAGGGATATCCAAATAGAAAAAAACTGTGGACTTGTCAATGAATGGACATCCCCACCTAAACGTTGGAGCAAGAAGGCGTCCAAGGAGGCTCGCAGGAACTTTGTAAATCGCCTTGACTTCTGGCTTTAGTTCTACCTAAAGGCCGATGAGGAAATGATGCCTAGGCGTCCTTAAGGAAATGTTTGCAATTTCGAACAAAAACAGTAATTCACACCATCGTCTCAGGGCCTTTTAGCGTTATAGGCAATTGCTCCAAAGAACATTTAACGGCATACGGAATGTGTCCACAGTTAAACATTATTTTAGCTCCTAGCCCAGAAGAATTTTACAGCATATTCCCCTATTAATCAACAAAGATGAATTCATCATGTGATACAAATTCATTGAATTATCTTCGTTCCAGTTTTAGGCTTGCCCTCAATTCAGTAGAATAACTGCCTCGACCAAATCAGGTGGAGGGATAGAGATTGATAAAGGCAGCGTGTGGGACAATACTCCAAAGAGGAGGCCATTTAATTGGAGCTTGACTTCAGAATCCCTCCAGTCTCTTCGGTTCCGTTACAGTAATGATATCATGCTCTCACATTTAAGCCTTCAGTCTACTCATTTTACCTGCAAAATGACAATAAAACCTCCACAAGCTGGCATGCTTTGTCGCGTCTTTAAGAATAACTTAAGGCCTTGCAGTAGATCTAAACGCATAGCGAAAATTTGAAAAAGTAATTACTCAGTAGGAAAAACCAGTCATTTCTCACATTTCATTCCTTTTAAAATAATGACTCACGTTGTAGCACCCCGAGTGATTCCTAAAAACGGAAGAATCATAGTACTAGGACGAAGTATGTATTGCCAGTGTACAGAAAGGGGGAGGCCGTTGGCGTGGCCAGAAGGCTATGCCGCTGGGCGGTAGTAAAATAGCCGTGCCCTCCAATGCCCGTGATGACAGAATGACAACTTAATCAATCGAAGTACTGCACAGCTCCCTTCCTCATTTGAGGGTCTTACTCGGAGCTCCCCCATAGTCGGCTAACACAACGTAGTCAATGCTCTTAGAGAGGATCTATCAACAAACTCCGCCTGTCGTCCAAATTATGTGCGATTGAGAAGATATTTGACTATGCTGCCACTTATTTCCCATCGCAATTCTACTGAACTGGAGTTTCGCCCTCTTAGATATTGCATTGGAAGAAGGGGGATGTGGATGCCATCCCGTAAGTTCACCACTAGTCCCAAGTCGGCTGGCCTAAAAATAAATTCATTCAACACACAGTCAGAATGTTTCGCTCTCACTTTCTCCTTGTCACTTTTTTCCCACCTCAGTGCTGCCCAATCCTATTTATTTGGATTTTCTGCAGCTATTAAAGAGGTGACGGAGGTATCGCATTTTCTACCTATTGACACCTTCAAACAGGTTACACAGACGTTTCTTCTGTCGCGTTAAGGTTTATCAGCTAGTTACAGAAATCAGGGTAGTTGTCTCTTAGGATCGGATCGGCGAAGAGATTTTCAGGTGGACTGAGGGGCTACGGGCATGGTCTCTGAGCAGACGTAAAATGCCCATGTTCTTCAGTGATTTTCATGTGAATACACACGTAAAGTATCACACGTGTAACTAAAACCAATGGACATAAGGTCATTTGATATTTTTATTTAGGCCTTGTAAATTTTTGGTGCGCATTTATGGGTTCTGCGACAGTCTGTGCTTTAAATTCACACCAGCTAATTACGCAACACCATGACAGTGTCGGTGTAAAAGACATTTTTGGAGATTCAGATTTACAGGCGTACCGACAATCCCCAGTGCTGATTACTTAAAGATATAAGGCGACTAACCTGACTCCTAGTAGAAACAAAGACTGTTGGGGAAATATTCAGGCTCGTAGGAGGGTGTTTACAAAGGGGGAAAAATTCAGGCGTAAAACACGACTTCGCAATCCTTTTCTTGGCAGTTAGACGAGTCTTGGTTGTTTTCAGCAAAAAATTAATCACATGATGTCGACCATGGGACGCACACTAGGTCAAATCTAAGCTTCACCCTTAAACAACCTGCCTACGAGACGGTAGAAAGTGGCTAATGAGCGCTCATTTCCGACTCAAAATGTCTGAAATGTCGCAAACTAAGCGAGGAAGAATTCGCAAACATTTTTTTAATTGCAAAATCTAACCCAAGCAGACGAAATTATGACAAGGTGATTGCCACAACCGTACTACTGGTGTGGTGATGGGGTCTCGGTCACTTTCGGGTTCGTATTATGTTGGGATCTATTCACAAATTTCCAGATGAATACGAAAAACTTACGAGTGAACTGATAAGGTGAGGGCTTAGAGACATTAATTGTACAAATGCGAAAACGGAAGGCTGTGAAAATGTAAAATTGAATGCGACAAAGCTGACAAATGGAACGAAACCAAACACAATCCTTTTGAGCATTAAGGAAACTTAAAGTTGGCAAACAAATCACTTTATAAACATTCCAAAAACCTTGAGCACTTTTGGGTCTGGGTATCATTCCTGAAGATGACTTAAATAGCACCAGTATGCTAGAAGGCTTTAGTCAGTAGTCACTAGGGTGTGATGGCGGTAGCGTTTAAGATGAGAAATAAGGCAATCTTTAGGCCGATGGATTCCCCAACTTGCACCGACATAGGAGAGTTGACTTCAAATCTTGTCACTGTTCTGTCAGCCTATGAATAAACTCCACTTTGTAGCCTCTTTTCTGGCTCATTGATGGACTAACTGGTGGATTTGTGGTGCAAAAAGCCTGTTTTGGACTCATGAAACTGAATATTAACCAAATTAGACAAATTACTTGAGACTTCTTGACAAGAATTATTCCTAGTTCTCCCTAGTCAGTGGCTTTGTCTCATTGACCAAAGAAGTTGGAGTTATGCAGATTATTCCAATGTACTTATAAGCGACCAGTCCATTTTTAAAATGCCTAAGCCAAAATTGTAAGTTATTTTTACTCATATGTGCGGTGACTTGGTATCTCAACTTACTTACGATTAACAGTGAGGGCTCTTCTGTCCATTGGATGTGTGCTCCTGTCTTGCCAGCAGCATCTCTGTGCCTGTTTAATGAACCTCTCTGCATACTGGTACAGCTTACGAGGATTTCAGGAACGACGCATGGACCCTCCAATGCCCATTTGGTAGAATACTACCGCAATTCCTCAAAATCTTAATGAAGCCAAGGAAGTCAAGTTATGCCCATCCTATGGACCATCCCATAATCTATTTCACAATTCGCCTGTAAGAGAATAAATTTTGGGACTTTTTTTACAAAGTGTCCACTCATTGTGCATCCTTAAAGCTCAATTTTATGCTTTAAACTTTTACTTGGCTACTTTTTTTCACTCCCAAAGATACGAAAATGCTCAAAATGTCTTAAGTGTTATCAATTGTGCAGGGAAGAGTTTGTGACCACCTATTTTAGGCTCAAAATTTGGCAAATTCAAGCGGTGACATGATAAGATGACCTCTAAAACCATGCTACCGAAGTAATGATGAAAGAAGTTGATTTTGAGTAGTATTTGAGGCTACAGTCAGTAGTTGTCTTGGTACCTAATCCGTATTCTCGCCATGTAGGCTGGTCAAATATCGAAGGATCCTAACTCCAGCGACTATATATGATCTTGAAAGTAAGTAAACTTTAAATTACCCGTCAAAAATGTAAAACACTCGAAAATTGAGGATCAAGTGGGTCACTTTTTCGTCAGCAGGAAAGTAGAATTCTTAATGCCTATGGTAATGTCCTACCCAATTCAATCGCGCGAGTTTTTCCTGCTCATCTTTGTTTACATTACCAAACTGGTCTCTTCAGGGGGCAGTCAACGAAGCCTTATGCGATCTGTGTCAAAGTGACGGTATTTTGTGCGTTTGTCTAGCCAATTCTAATGACCGGTAAACGTTCCAAAGGAAAGGGTAGACATTTCAAACCATAAGTCTGGCTAAAATGGAGGAAACAAAGGGGTTTGGAGATTTCAGCAGTTATGCTGCTTTTAGCATGGGGAGATATGAAAATCTTCCACTCGTAATGGTCGGAACTGCCTCAGAAACTACGAATTTGCTCTAATCTTTAAAAAGAGGAAGACGGTTTTTTCATTAAAGATTCGATGACTTCTTGATGGATAACAAGGCGTGATCGTTATCCACCCTTAGACACTTGGTTTGCTCTACTGGTCAGTGACTTTGGACTTGTCGCAATAAGCCGCCACTCAATAGTGAACCTGAGACAGTCAATGTGTTAGCTTAGGTGTATTTGCTGCCATTGGCAAGTAATTCAGCCAAACAGTCCGCTTAATGAATGTGCCAGGGAAAGTAGGGCTTTTAATGTATTGTGATCATTTGATAAGGTGTAAGCCCAAACTCAAACTGTGATTGCTTTTGATTGAGCCTCACGAAAACTTCCTGAAGCAAGGTGGACTTTGAATATTCTTTAATGATTATTGGAAAAAAAAGCACAACTTTGGTCATCTTGGAAATTTTCTGTTTCATAAGTTGTAGAAACATCTGATGCACCTATAGCCGGATATAATGAGGATGTCACAGACTTGTGATGCACGAGTTCATTTTCCCTTTTACCATACACTATTAAGGCCTCAAAAAATATTTGTCCCACAAATAACCCTTTTTTGGAAGAAAACAACTGGTATTGATAAGCCATTTGAAGGGAATTATTTAACGCAGTGATTGGAGAAAAAAACTGCAAAGGATTAGAAAACCGGCTAAAAAAGGATTTGCCTCCTTCCGACTGCTTTAAAAAAATATCACATGAGTGTTTTCGCCTCTCCCTCTTGTTGTTTAACCTTTCCTAAGGTGCCTGTCTCTCTTCCGCGATTAAAAATGCCCTATTTTAAAGCTATGTGGGTGGCTTTAAGCAAAAAAGGCTCCTTTAAGCGACTGCTGCAATGTATGCGGGTGGGGTACCACCTGTGGTTAAGGGGAGAATAGTTCGTGTCCATCAGGTAAATTACCTTTTTTCGCTCTCACACTGTTTAACTTCCCACAAGTGTTGAGATGAAGCGGGGAGGAGGCTAAGATACTACAATGCAATCTACTTTATTCTTACTTAATTTTCTGGTTAAATAAGCTTTGTTTAGGGTTTGATACGCGGTTTGATACAAGCAGTGGCAGTTTTCCTTGTGCGTGGATGAAAAATGGTGGAGAAGGCCCTATGAGCACGCGACTAAGCGCCCAAAACTTAAAAGAAGGTGAAAATTTGAGGGCAAAGCTGGTGAAACGTTTTGAAGCCATCCGAACCACCGATTTGAGAAGTCTGGAGACTTCATAGCGCAGTTGGTATCCACACCACATACACCGGGGCAGAGATACTAATTAAAATGTGAATTGTAGCCAACTTTCTTGACAGGCTGATAAGGCACAAAAAGGTTTAGAAAAATTCGAAATCCTGTATAAGAAGGAATGATGGATCAAGATGAAGTTTTAATAAGGAAATAGCACAAGCCGCTAACTAGCTACTTATTGAAATGAACTTTTCCTTATAAAATGGGTACTATTAAAATGACATAATTAAGTTGAAAAGATGAAAAAAGGACGCCTCGTAAGGGATTAAACTTCATGCAAGCCAGGAATCATGTGGCACCACGCATCAAATTAATACAGATTGTTGAAATCTTGTTCGAGTCAAGTGAATCTAAGTGGTTATTAATCGTGTGCTTTGATAACTCAAAAATACCTGATACGGAATCCTTCCGATGCTTTTGAACCTTAATTCCTCTAAGCCAAAGAATTGCACTTGCAGGAAACCTACAAATCATTAAGACGAGCGAACTTTAAAAAGGGAATTCAGGATAAGATAAGAAGTATTGAGGTGTCAAACCAAATGAATAATGGGGCTTCTCAGACCACGCCCAAACAATTCTAACATATAGGAGCAAAAGGTGTGATCGAATGCATCATGGCCGTTTTGACTTGACACTAAAGGCACAATGTGACACTTTTGTCCACCACTTTCACTTCGTTGGCAGTCATTGGGGGAAATGGGTATTATCGGCCAAAAAATCTGTGTTGCACAAAATAAGTCCCACTTCTAGAAGATAGACATAGGGGAGAAGAGCCTTTTGGAAAAGGGGGCAATTCTAGTAGTGACAGAAGTAATTGCATAAGCATATAGAATGAATTAAATTTTTGATACACGGAGTAGTTAGGCAATGGTCACGACAGGCCTTCGAAGGAAAATAATTCACCACTTCGATAGAGAAGCGCACTTCCTTTCAGACGAGTAATATGAACGCAGGATAATTTAGTATGATGAATAGCAAAATTTCTGCCCGATAAGGATTGTGAAAATAAACACATGTTTAAGAAGTACCGACTAGGTAATAGGAAGGAAATAACTATCAAGCCCCAAGGGGGACCTTTCTTTGTGTACTAAAACCGCTAGTGTTTGAGGTTGAACGGACTCTTAGATGGACAGGGAGCTTTCTGAAGGAGAGGATATAGCAACTACCAGTGCAAAAAATTTGTTAATGAGAAACCAATGGCACAATGAGGAGTGAGGGGATGTTTGTGATCAAGAGAGCAAGGAGAAAACTTGGCATAACCAGATATTGAACAAATTTATCTCAATCACTGATTTATGCAAAATCAAATCCTTAAGAAGATGATCACTCTAGGGCTCAGATCGCAACCACATCTGCAGCATTCTCTCTGCGGTGTACAATTCATCACGCAATCTGTTATTCTATCTAGCTGTTGATAACAGAGTTCTGAGGGCCTCGTTGTCATCGGAGATGAGAATTAGCTGTCGAAAAGTAGGAGTTTATTGAACAAACTTCACAGAATCCACCATCATCTTAGCCAGGCGTGTGTTCGTCGTGCCTGTAGTCCTGCAATTCTTCTCAACGACTCTCAGTGTTACATTTATAGCGGGTGTTGTTTATCCATGGAATAAATAGGAGGTGCCCATGATGGCAACCAAAGATGGAACTGAAACAAAGTGAAAATTCCTTTTACCGGAAAAGCGCATTAGTCTACCAAATAAAACGGGACAATGAAGAAGCAAAGGTAACAAAAAGGAAAGGCGAAATTACTGCAGCTTATAGACCATTCTCGTTGCTTTTGAACATCTCAGCATTCTGCTGGAATAAAGTGAGACACAAATTGCGTTGAGGAATGCAAACAAAGTGCCTCAGATCTGGAGCAATGAGGGATAATTGGTAAATAAGTAATGAGTAAGATAGAGGGGGAGTGCCAGGGTGCGAGATGGTGAGGGTAAGCCGTGGGTCGCACGAGTTGCCCATTAAATATGCAGGCGAAGTGGTGGTTTGGGAGAGGTTGCAGCGCCATCTACACTGCGTCCAATCAAGCTTGCATTTACAGCTCTAGCAGGTACGTGTGCGGTCATTTCCCCTTACCAAGTTGAAGGTGAAATGGGATTCAAAACGTCACAACACTATTTTTTGCCCTACTCAAGCATCGCCAAAGATATTTGTAAACAAAGAATCTCAATTTAATTAAAAAGCCAACTTTTTTTTGCACAATGATGCTCATTTAAGTCAAACAAATGAAGCAGGGGAGAAGCAAATATCCTCCAATGCGAGAACACAATGATACATTAGGCTACACTGCTACCACCACTAAACAGCAGCTCTCCTTTGGTACAGTAAAGACTATTTACATAAGCACCTCTATTAAAAAATCAGTAATTGTTCCACTCCTCGCTGTTCTCTCCCATGACCGCTTCAAACCTCCCAATCCTGACCCAAGGCTCCTTACTCGGAGATGGCACAATTTATGCCGTCGTGACCTGCAGGAGCCATAGAGTTGCTCACAGCTCTCTCTGATCGGAATTCATCAGGCATACAAATGCGTGATTTGATGTGCCTGATCCCTTGTCTTCAGAACACCGATTCTGAGACTACTTCCACCCGTGCTCATATTCATGCAGTCGGTTGAAATGTGGTTTACATGCAAGCCAACCGAGCAAAATGCCCAAAATCTTGCCTCTTAAAGTAAAGGAAGTTTAAGAAATTTAAAGAAATTAAGTTAAAGAAGGTCTTCATCAATTTTTACGGTGTTATACAAAAAATCCATTAAACTGTGGCACCCGAGTGCTTCCTCCCAAAATTGGAAGGTGCGCGCTTCGGGTTGACAGTTTACAGTAATATTGCGAAGGTCCTATGCTCTAATGGATCAGGAGGCATCATGAATCATAAAAAGTTCCTCTAAAATTTAAGGAAGGCCTAGTCGACTGTTTGAAGTGTTGGAATGTACTTAATATCACGTCAACAAGATGATAACTGAAATCACAGAGACCGAAGGAATCGAAACATTTCAATCTTTATGGTTTCGATCACCAACCGCTTATGTTCACCGCCCTTTCGGTAAAAATTTGGAGCAGAAATTTAGTTAGACTAGCATCTTCCCATGTCTTTAGGGAGGGTTCGAAGGCTACAAATGGCAAAATCGGGTTTATACAAACAGTACTTCACAGGCAGTTGGTCTTGAAATATTAATTTTAGGTTTCAAGAATGTCGAAAACTCCCTCGAAGTTTCCTTGCCAATGTTATTTTTTAACTCGCCTTTTAGTAACACATACAGTAAATTCAAGAAAGCGTTTTTTTTGTCTTTCAGCAAATGCGAAATGTGAAAAATTTATCTTAACCTGAAAGAAGGACCCATGAAAACTTAATTTATGAAGAACAAACAGCAACCATGCACGATTTATTTCTTCGCAGTTCTGAGGACGGGAACGACTACATAGAGGGAGAAGACTAATTAGGGGAGAAAAATAGGCGGAGTGTCAAAGTGATGATGTGACAATGTTACAGAGAGGCGGGGAGAGGGGAGAGGGAGGGGGCTTTGTGGCTTGCCCGCTACACGCGATGGCCCAATCAGTGATTACCTTAGGGATAGGCTGGCATTCAGAGGATGAATAAGCATGCTTACACCACTCATACATGCTTGAAGGTTTTTATAAACAGAGAGGGTCCGAGTTTTACTTTTTTTAACCTCCATTGAGAGGTGTGGAAGAGGTTCCCTCACATTGGCGGGGATGAGAAGCTGTCGTGGAGTTCAAGCAACGACAAACAACTCTGGGATGATGTGCAAAAGCCCTTCATCAGTGGATCGCCACAGCTCGACAGTCTAATTTATAAATGTCCTTCCATACAGTAGACCCTAATTAACTTTATTCCCATCTACACAGCGCCAGTCATCGGGCCGCCACGCGAATGAAAAGATGCGTGGCTGCCAGCGCGTTAGCTTTACTTGTCCACACACCTTGCAATTATTCGTGTCCCACGCATGCTGCGCACTGACTACGAGAGGGACTTTTAATTCACACCGCAAGGTCACTTTGAAGCTAATTTATTAAGCCATGTTGGCAGTATCTTACAGAAAATCAGCGACAATTTATGTCGTATTTAAAGAAATATCGTGTTTCTACTGCCTGCTGAATAGCAAGTCCTAGAGTCAACATCATCGCAGCATCAATTCACAGGCCTACGCTTCGGTTCAATTTTGATTTTATAGAAGCATAGTAAAGCGACAGTTCGTCCCATGAAGGATCAAGTGATAAGTAAAACTATACCATAACACGATCTCTTATGGGGAAGAGACAAAGCAAGAATAAAAATGCTACTTTGGAGACCGCGTCTACACCACCCCCCAAGGCCATTCATGTCGCCAACTTCAAGTAACAAAAAGCAGGGAAAAAATACTTGCAAGAAATGATACGGAAATGGCAAGGGACGATAAATTTATTAGCCTCAGAGTCAATAATGTGGCGGCTAGCTTTGATGTTCGCCTCATTTATGACTTAACCCACTCGTATTGTCATTTGGCTGTTGGTCATCGAAGGCCATTAGGTACCCGACGATGGAATGGAACTACTGAACCAAGATGTTCCACAACCATCCCAATGGGAAAACTAACTTTATTGTCAAGGGGAATAGATAGGAGTGGTTTGAAAAACCCTTTTTATTTTTGTACCGTAAACAGTTCCATTCTATCAAAGGCGCACCTGAGGGCTTAGCGATTCCATTGATGAATTGACAAATTCGTTCACCTATTCAGGTCCCTGTCAAGTTGAAACCACTGCTTAAAACAAAGGATTTTTAAAAAATGGAAAGTTTATGCTTAAATCGACTGTGCCACAAGTTCTTGATTAAGAAAATTTTGTCTAAAAACACGGGGAATAATAAAAGGTCTTGCTCCGAAAGAAAATTGGAGGCGTTCATTGCTCCCAAAGAAAGGAACTTTAATCGTAAACGTTCATTTCTTTCCTCATGCAAACTTTCTTGTGTTTTCTTCCCTTTAGTGGGTCATTTATACTATGTAGAGTAGCAAACACTGCCAAAAGACAAGTGTGTCTTTAGTAAGGGCCCAGCCAATGAAGACGGTCAAAATTGCATCCAGGCTGGGGATGTCCACGGCCCTAGAAATACTTTTTTATTCCGCCTCCTGGAATTCCAAGCGATAGCTGATCCCCAAACATTATAGACAGTAGGGCTATTGCTCAGTCCCGCTTAATTTCTTTATTTCCGGTAGAGGTGCCCTCTAATTGGCCTGATAGCTCCTCAAAGTCCAAGGTTGATCAGTTATTACAATTCAAAGTAATTGAAACCACCCAGGCGCAGACTCAGCCCCCTCCTCTCTCCAACCTCTACCTTACAGCCACCAGGTACGTACACGCTGAGCGTACATCAGCTGCACGCCCATTGTGTCGGTCGATGAAGACATTCACTGGAAAGTCTCTATCTAGCCCTTATCTTGTTCGAATTCTCTATAGGATCCAGGCAGCTCGGTCGTAGGAGTACAAGTCATAAAATTGGCAGCCTAGTTTATGATAGTTGTGGACGCATTTTATAGCTAATGGCAACCCAGTTTATAAGAGTCCGTCCAAGAGGAAACTAAGGAAATCCTTGGAGTGCTTTTTAACGTCAGGTAAAAAGTCACAGTAGATTTGATAGAATATTTTAGACTTGAATGAGCACCAATACAGTCTGCAGGCGAAGCCTCTTCCATCGAGACACAAGCCTCATGAACCATTCGGTCTTCAGAAACACGTAGTCTAGCTACAACCACCTCCGTTTCTGCCTCACTTTTGTCTCTAAACCATCTGTCCATTCTGTCTACCTGCCAGGATAATGCAGAGTGCGACAAGGGGTGAGGTAAAGGAAGGCAGTATCGTCCTCCCTCCCTCACTCCCTGCCCTCGCTCTGGAATGCAAGGGAATGTCAAGTCATCTCGCTGGTAAGCTGCGCAATATGGAGTCAGTTTTGCGTTGATTTTAAGAAGATTTGCATCCATTTGGATTACTGATTCCGACTGTTCTCTGTGACCAGGTTTTTCTTGCAGTAGTGACTGTCTCGTTCTTCTTAATTAACAAATTTGTATTATAAGAGGGTCCAAGCAACAGAGAAACCCTGGAGAGGTCAATAGTGCATATCATACTGGCAGATTGATTCATAACCAGGCTTTCTGGTGTAGATAAACCACGACATGCCAAAAATTATTGCCAGGGGTTATAAAAAAATGCATGAACTGTTCCGCTCTTCTAGTTTCTGCTCCTAAATATTCAAAAGATAAACAATAAGTGAGGTGTAAAAGTTTTTAGTAAAAGGGGATACTACTCATTACATCGGTAGTTTCGAAGACCCCGATGGAAGAGACAAAGTGGTAGCGCTTCTTAAACAAGGTTAACTTCTTCTATCCTGAGAAATATCCCACTAAGCTGAGCTTATTTTACAGTCTTCGCATTTAAGACCACAAAACAAAACAACAAGCACCTTACTATAGCCGACAAAATATGACCCAAACAACTACTTTGATAAATCTTGAGCCTCACACCAAACATGTTAGAGCCAGCTTCAACAGGCTCCCCTCAAACAAATTTTTCTCACACCACAAGGGCACAAAGTACCAAAAAGTCTACCATTCATGAGAATGTGCACCAGTTGAGACTCTCTTCTACCACAGTGGCACTAAATGTGGGTCCTTTAATGGTATGGCACTGTCGCAATTATGGGGCTCGAAAATGAAGGCTTTTGAAGTCCCCTCAAAACTCTTGATGTCTGGATCTGGCAATGCCAAAATTATTCAAAGGTAGGGATCTACTGTGGCGTCGAAAAAACCTTAATGAAGACAAGCATGTCTCGGTTTGACAGAAAGTGGAATCATTCAAATTGACCGATCGGAAGTTAAATAAAATTTGTAGGAACAAAGTAGACGCAAGCAAATCTCTCAAGCTTTCGATTCCACCCTAAAGTAGGCAATTTTGAATAAAACTGGGAGGTTTGCATTGCCAATCCTCGGATTTGTGTTGGGAGAAAAGTGACAGCCGGCTAAAAGGATACACTAAAATATGGCTGAAGGCGACTGCAATAATGTTGTCGTAAATGGTTGCGTGTAGATTGTGGGTAAGAGCAGTGTCCCCATTAGGGAGATTGGAGACAGGTCTTAATGCAGAAGTAGTCGGCATGGAACGTGTCTGCCGCATGTGTTGTATGGTGTAGGATTGGTAAATTGGTCTTACATAGAGGCTTGGATGGTCATTATGGGGCGGCTAGTGAGTCGTTCATAGCCTCAGGCGTCCTGACTATCTGCCAAGACTGAGGATACGATTTCCCTTGCGTGGGCTTTTACTTCACTTCCATGAGGCCGCAGCATCAACAGTATCCAGCGCAAAAAGATGCGTTATTTGTAATTCTATTTGTTTTAATTTTGGTTATGATTCCTCTGAGTGGCATGGTCTCTGGGCCATGCCAGAAGCACTTGCGGCCATTCAAAACATCGATGTTGAATATTCTGGCCTGGGTTATGTCTTGTACTCAGAAAGTTCGCAAGGCGATGTATTGGTGACAGTGACAAGCCGAACCGGAATTCCAAAGGCCGTTTACCTTGATTTACATTCTTGGATGTGACGGAAGAAGGCATATGCTGCGGATGGGAGAATAAGGCAATGATTGAAAGTGATGTTTACCTTCGGTAACTGCCTCGGTCTCGTACTCTGCAGGAATGCCATTATAAATGAAGTGGATGTCAGTGGAATGAACACGCCATACCTCCTTCACCTCTCCACTAGCTGGACAAAACTGAGATGGAAAGAGTTGAGTAGCACTGAAGTGAGAACAAAGTAGCGGAGAGGAGTAGACACGATGTATAATTCTCACGTAACTATTTCGAACACCACCTTCCATTCAATGGTACTGCTCTTGGTCCAGTTCTAGTAGAAGCTCCAAGATGGACCAGTTGCGTTGCCGTCAAGTATCCTCTCAATTTCACATGAATTGAATGACGAGGGTTGTTGTCTCGCAGGTGGTTTTTTACAGAACCGACTACACTGCTACGGTAGAAGAGGGAAGTTGATTAAGGTGAGAAACATGGGCGACGCTCAAAAGGAGAGGGCAATGCAATACTTTGTCTGTTTTGGCCTCAAGGACACTTAAGGCTACGCTTTGTTCAGAATGGCCTCCTGACCATATCAATAGCTCCCTCCAGCCCCCTTCACTTAAACCTTACTCGACTTGCAATTACATGCAACTGCCTGACACCTTTGTGAAAGGAAAAAGGCTTTAATGACAAGCTCATTTTGTTGTAATAAAGGATCTGATCTTTCTCTTCACACAATGTCAACAAAGCTCCACAACAAAAAAAAACAAACTTAGCTCCTTTTTAAGTGGCCTCCATCAAAATGGATTTTCACCACAAATAGACAGTATAAATCAAGATGGCTTAAATTTTACGAATTTTACTATGTAGATGTGTCATTGTTAAAATTGCTACCAATTGGATAGCACTAAATGGGCTGCAGTGATAAAATTTGTAATTTCAGCAACTCATCTTGAAAATATTTTCACTAGGCACTTTTGCATATTATCCTACCACCTCGCTTGATTTTCACCGCTTTGTGTTTCACTGGCGACGAGATCAAAACGGCATCGTTGAAAGCTTTCTCAACGAACAATGGTTTTTCCACAAAAATTATTGGGAAACCGCTCCCCAAATGCATCTTCTGAATGCTATAGGACTCAATAATTGCAACATAAATATGAAGCCTTGACGTTCATTATTATGATCGTATTGCCAGAAGTCTTGCCGGTGTCACAAATACACGCCAAGCTCTGCCAGTTGATGTTAACCAATCAATCATTTGATTCGCACTTAAGCGTGGAAACTAAAACGATGACTCATGGTGTAGCAGTCAAATCACTTTTAGTTGAATAAAATGAAACTCGTTTTGTAGTTTTGTTTCGGCTAATTACTGCATAGCAGTGGGTGTAATTTGGACTTTGAACTAAGCCACTCCCTTTTTTCGCGTCGATGCTCGCTCTAACATTTTGAAAGATCTATGACTTGGCCGCCCTTTGTGCCTCCAGTTAACACCACAGATCGTTTAACATAGTTTAGCAGTTTTGTTTCGAAAAAGTTGGTTCGCTGAACGGGTTCGAGATAAATATAGAAGGGGACTATGTAGCGTTTTGAGCCTGATGGCGTTTTAATCAATTCACCGATGTGTATAGCTGAGTTTGAGCCACTCTCGAGGAAGTGGTGCGACTTAGCAGCGTGGCAGGAAGTACAACACTAGCGTATAGAGGGGCTGGGAGGCAATAGACACCATGACAGTTGTAGGATCCACGTGGCCCAAGATATATGCGTAATTTCACCACATGGATTCTACACAAATTGAGCTCTCCATAGTAGCCTTCATTTTCTGCTCGTAATTATTTGCATGTGGCACAGTGGTTACCTCAAAGAAACGTGAGTTTCAGCAAGCAGGGTCATTCGTGGCGCGACCTTGAGTGCTGGAGGTGAAAATCCTGTTCTTCCCCTCATTTTGTCATAGTTCACATGACCGTGCCCCACACCCAGTGATGCAAACGACAGTATCAACCTCAAACATGAAGTGAAGGCTTCCACGATGCAATTGGAGGAAATGAAAGAAGAAACAAGGTAGAAACATTCCTTTGAAATAGCAAGCAGCTGTGATTTTGCATCCTTGGGTGCCTTTTAATTAGGATGCTAAGGCACCTTTTTTGCTTATTTTTAAGCGAAAACTAATTTACATCCCCAAAATAGACTTCTCCGGTTTGGTGATAAGGTAAGCTCAATGCTATTCCTCCATCCCTACACGTAGTTTTCAGCCCTTTAATTCCACGAAAACAATACTTCTGCGCTCATTCCACTTCCTAAATGCAGAAAACAAACAATAATTTCCGTTTTAGAAGGCTGAGTTCATGCAGTAAAGATAACAACTGTCTTGCATAAAAGCTGATCATAACATAGGAAAAAAGGTGCTTTTTTAATTAGGAGGAGCACAGCACTTACTTATGCCGTTCCTGTTGGCAGTTAGTAATTGCGACATCTCCTTTATCACATTTTATTGAAAGGCTTTTAGGCGTTATATCTGGAAGATACTTTTCCCAACTTATATGTGGGAGCGTTATTAGTTATGGAGAAATATTGCATCACATCTGTTACTCCACCTCTCTTCAGTGACCTAGATGTGTTCCGCTGAGGGTACCCGTGAGGCCTTTTAATTTGGACTATTAATAACTTTTGCTACAGAAGAGGTTTCAAGACGTCTCACCGAGGTGGTGAATGGAACATGCAGGGATTGAAGAATATGAGTAAATAAGCATGCAACGGAAACGATTATAGGTCCATTACATCATCTTCTCTTCTATCGATGACCAGTCGTGGCGCCTTTCGCGAGCACTTCTGCGTAAGACATCGCAACGTGGTTGGTGCTTTAAAATACCATCTACTCGCCAAGAACGAAGGCTATGTATAAAGCTTTCCAGCACTGAGGATGATTTCGTAGGCTTCGATGGTTTCACAATCTTATCTAGAACGGCATAGCAAGTAGGACAATTGATATTCGTGAGATTTTTACTTCTAAAAGTGGTACTGTCTTAGTATTTAGCACTCATTCTAGTTATGCTTCATTCATTGTCAGTCAGTCGAGCTTACCCAAGTTGTTTGCTGTTCCAGCAGACCTTCTGGTGGGGTCCCCCCAGATACAGTCATCCACAATGGATTCCTTATTAATCTAATTGTGGCTGTTATTCATGCTAATCGAGTTCACTTTCCACTGTCCCCAGTAGGTCACCCGAATCCTCTCTAAAGGTGTTACGAGAAATACAAATCGGAAGCCGGTAGGCTGATACCAGAATCGGCACGAAAGGTTATCGATGAGGTGGTGACGAATACTTGGGGAGGCTGGAAAACCACTTCATTTGAATGTAGAATTGAAATAAACACTATTCACTTGCATGTCTGACAAATGGTCTTAGAGTAAAACATATCCACTTCGTCGAAGAGGACTTGCCACTTTTTGGGAAGCTTGTCCTTTTCTTTCGTCCATTAACCTGATCCATGTTGTGGCACTTTGACTTCTATAAACCACTTATCCAGTTGGTATTTGCCATCTGGTATTATAAAAGCACCATTCAAAAACCATTCCAACAGTACTACCAAATGGACCTTTATTATTTTAAAATATTAACATCCTGGCTTCTTTGACCTGGGTATTTTTGTTCCTCTTTAAACAGATGATTAGGGAGGACAGGCGTGATGCTATACCGACATCGAAGGTCCACTCAACACTGTTGCAAAAGGCAGCACGGGAATTACAATAAGACGCCTCTGCAGTGGTCGATCATCAACGTAATATTGAAAAATATTTCTCGCATTCAATGACCATTGATTGGAGACTGCTTCAGGGAAGAAAATTCAGGTGCTATAAGAAATCAGGGCAGATTTGTTGTTTGAGCTTAGGTAACCCCCTGGGTAGTCACACGAATCAGTGATGGGAGGGAAGGAATGCTTGAGGGTCAGCATCAAATGGAGGGATGGGGCGGAGCTGAGGGTGAGGATGATTGAGGATTACAGTGGTCCGAGCGCTTATAACTGTTGGAGCCGTCTGTCTCGTTTTTGACACTGTCTCTGGCGCTCTTCGAGAGCCGTGACATTTGACTCTGCTTTCGTCCCAAATTTTGGGGTTTGTAGCCCTTGGATCGCATGTAGGAAATCAGCTGCTCAGGAATCTCGGCCAAAACTGCTCTTGCCAACTGTCTTTTCGTATCCATCACTGAGGTCAAGTTGACAAAGTCGTCAAAGGGAACGAACTGAAAGAGAGATTCGTGCAGAGGGACTGACGATGTTATCAAGGTTGCACGGCCTCCAGCAACCATATGCATAATGAATGCAAGTACGTAAAAGGTGGGAACAATGCAGGATTGTTTAATGGTCCCCATACGATGTTTTTAAGAGAGAAACTATAACAGCCGTAAGACTAAACTACGGCATTCCCTTTGAAGTTGTCCGCTGAGTGTAAATTAGCTCATGAGCGTACTTCCTTCTATCAGAGGGCATAAACTGTATTTTCAGAACCTCCGCGACATAGTTGTCCTCGCTATCATTGCTGTAAACAAAATTGTAAGTACATTAGCCTAACAGCAAAAAAACAACATGGGACCTTTCAAAACAAAATCCCACGGAAATTTGACCTGAAATTTGCTTAGCAAAATACTGAGCGAATACTTCATCAGGATGCGTTTAAATTACTTTTCACAAAAATTGTATCAACGAGCGAAAATTTGGTGACAAATTTAAATTTTAATTCGTACTTTGCTTCCAGTTTTACTGAACTTCTTGGGGGATGAGTGTTGAGTACTGCTGCAATAGTATGATTACTTATTTAACTTTACCTTTTTGGTTTCAAGAACACTTTAGGCTTCGCCTCTGTGCTTCCTCTGGGTGGCATAGCCTCCAGGCCCTGCCACAAATCCCCAGTGCGTCTGCATTTTAGCAATACATATTCTGCCCTAGTGCTATGTCTATTTTGCCTTTAGAGAAGACTCGGAGTAGTACATTGGTTTCAGCTGAAAGTGAATCCATTAATAAAAAACGACTACGCCGATTTCTATCGCTGAATGCGAAGCCTTAACATGACAGAACAACGACATTTGCTGCAGGTGGAAAAACCTGTGCAATTCCCTAAAAGAAGGATTGAAAATGATGTCTACCTTTGGTAGCTGCCTCGGTCATGTACTCTGCAGGAATGCCATCATAAATAAGGTGGTACTGGCCGTGAACCATGTAAGAAATTTCTCTACGGAGCTGTCTGCGGCGCTTCTTTGAGGATGTCAATGAAATGAACGCGCCATACCTCCTTCACCACTCCACTAGCTGGATAGATCTGAGGTGGAAAGAGTTGAGCAGCACTGAACTGAAAACAAAGTAGCAAGGAGGAATGGACGCGGAACCTTATCTTGTGGCACTTTTTAGGTTTCGGCCCTTATTAGCTGAATTTACTTTTGGGTCAGTGTACTTACGACCAGCTATTGACACGATTCATGGCCTGCATATCCCCTTCCCTCACTACAGTTCCCAAAGAGGACAGGCCTCCAGATGTCTCAGTTGTACGCAAAATCGATGACCAGCACAGTTGGTTCGTGGATGTTTTTTCCGTACAGTACCGACTATGTTGTGATGATCGACGCAGACGGCTGACCAAGGAGAGCACCAAGACCAACCTTTAGAAGGAGAAGGGCCCTGTGCTACTTTTTTTGCCTAAATCCTCTCCTTGACTTTGGGGGCACTCAACGATCCTCGACTTCACTTTCATTGGAAGGCATGGCTCCTGGGCCATGTCAGCAGCTCTGCAACCGGTAATGCATGTTCTGTTCTAGTAGCATGTCTACTTCCGTTTTCAGGAAAGACCCGGGGTGCCGCAGCGCGAAGTCATTTGTTACGATCCCTTATAGGAACCACTATTCGCGCAAAAAATTGTTAGGGAGTCAAACATTAGTTAGTTCATTAAACAACAAATCGCCTCCTAACTTGACTTTATTCGAGGGCGAGTGTATCCACGCGAGACACAACACTAGGGACTTAGTTTGAGTGGGACCTGGGCTTTGGCGCTACCAGAATACGCGCGAACGACTTGTTAGCCTCGTAAGTCCCACCAGCCAAAGTGGAATCGTGCGAAACTAGTTTTCACTTGTCAAAAGCAGTTTTGGCCTAAAAATATTTTATGACATGTGTGGTAAACCAAAACATTAACCGCTAGTGCGTTGACAGTTCCCACCTTGTAAACCACAGACCTCATTCGAGCCACACATTTTACCAGTCATGTAGTAGAACGCAGTAGATCTCGCCCTCACAGGGAACTCAAAGCATGAGGGTTTTGTATATTGCATTTGAGGGACTATAATGGGAAGAGCATAGAGAATTGCCCGCATGGACCGTCATTGTGATGAACTAAGCCATTATGGGCATTTTGTTAGCCTGAAGAAGCCTGAACGGTCTTCAGATGCCCTTTTCACAAGAGGATTCATTAAAATGAGAATGTGGACTGTTAAAAAGACAAAGTTCGTTCGAAAAAGTTATGGAGATAAGTGTTCGTCCCTAAACCAGACTAGACAAAAATGCAGACAAGACAAATCGACAATATTAAGCTAACTAGTTGAAACTTGTCCTTCAACATTCGAAAGAGCAAGGCCCAACATTTGAAATAAGATCAAATTCACTGACCTCCAATTCACTAGTAACGTCGAGTTCGGTATTTTAACAGCACAGTCATTCGCTTGTTAACAACAATTTGATTGCGTAGTATAAGGAAGAATTACCTGAACAATGTCCCTGTCAGCACGTCGGCCTCTTGAAGTAAGGCGAATTTCATCACCATCCAACTCCTCCATAGCTGAGAAATCGGCCGCTCCGATCCCCACAATAATTATACTGACTGGAAGTCTTGATGCCTAAAAAATAATAGCGCCAGATATGTCATGTCTAAAAAGGCTTAGCTAACCCTGAAACTAACTTTCCTCAAACGAGTATTTTTTAGGAGATTTCACTAGGCTTTGTGATAACTATCGAATTAAACGTTTTTCCCTCATTCCTGTGTCAAAAACTTCCTACGATCTACGATAAACACGATAGTGAGTACGAAGTCCAAGGTTCCTTTGAGAGATCATAAACAAGTCCAAATTTAGCAAACAGCTAGTTCGTTATTTTCGTTCACGCCATAATAGCCCTCGCCGATTAGAGCGCAATTAGCCTCTCGCTAGATCCACCCCCAACCAGCAGTGGCAGCACCACTTAGGGGGCAAAGATATCGCAGCAAAACAATAGCAGACCGTCCGTTGGACATTCGCATGATTAACATTTAAAAGGTTTGGGCAGTGGACGCCCTGGACTAGATTTTGAATAGCTTTTTGGGCGTGCCATGAAACCAACAGGAAGGAAGCGCCTCATCAAACCATAATACTACTCCAAATTTTAACTACAAGGCCCGTTTTATAGTCCTCATATTCAGTTGCCTTTTTAGCACTATAAATCAAAATCCGCAGATGTTTCATTGTGCAATGTATCTCAAATGCTAACCAAATATTAGAAATTGTTCTGTGAAACGGGACATTAAAGAAATGGCCTTTTCTTATTCAATAACAATAACATTTTTTGGAGTTGAAAGAGACATTAATGGTGCCATTTTCGTAAAGGAAGAATTCCCGAAAGAACTCGGATATTTTACGCATTATAAGCAAAGGCCACGTAATCTTGGGGCAATGCTTCCAAGGCATTACGCTGGTCTTAAATTTTGGTATAGCTTGCTGCGATACCTTGTAAAAACAGCAGAAGTGTGAAATACTATTATTTAGGCTTATCATAAAGTAGAAATATGGATTGATCTACCGCGTTCCCGGTATCTTGAATCCTTATGATATGAAATAGATGCTAAGAATGAATGTTGCCACAGGTTGCCTAATTAATTATTTTCACCAAAAGAGAGACCCAAGAGGATGAAAATTGGGACAGGTTTTGCGCATATAAGCTCCCTTATAGGGCCTAATTGAGTGATGGCAGTTAGAGATGCACAAAGGAAGTGATCCCGACGATGATCATTAGGTCCATATTCCATAAAGATACTTGAATGGAAAATTGCCCATTTCTATTAAAAATGCCAGTATGGGTGAATCACCACTAGACTTCAGTTACCTACGCAAGAGCGACACCCTCATTCCCGTCTTCGGAGACAGTGCAAACAGACAAGCTTTGTTTGTGAAGAGGTCAGCTAGCCTTCCTACAGATGGGTGCCGACGTCACTTATGACTGAGAATGCATTTAAATAATCGGTAATATCATTCAGCGCTAAAGGTTTAATGAAAGAAGAAGCGTTCCCATACCGACTGGAGAGTCCGTGTCACGCGAAACATGGCCGCCAGCAATCATGATGAGAGGCGCATTACGTGTCTGACTATACACCACCTTCCACCAGACAGCACATTCTACCGTGTTGTAGTAATTCTAGCCGCCGTCTGTGTGACAAGTGCACTTGTTCCATCTGCTCATAATAGTGTCGTCCGGGGCACAAATTCCCTTTGGGTTCATTAGGCATCTTGAATTTTAGTCTGGGAAACGACCTTCTAAACAAATCGTTGCCTTGAGCAATTTAACATTACTAGTAATAAAAGTGATGAAAAACTGCTAGCAAAGGCAGGACATATGAGATGATGCTTCGGAATGAGGTAAATGGGCAATTGCTCTTATCTACATTTGTCGTTCGTGGGTAAAGCTTACATTTACAACAGCTGCCTTGGTCTGTGGCATGTCACAGATGATGCCATCAGTTAGGATGAGGAGAATATAATACTGAGATCCATCGTCGGTCTGTTGAGCCAGGCTAAATTTGGAGCAGATAAAAAATTGAACATGATTTTCAAGCCAAACCTATCATTGCATTTCGCTTATATCCGCCAACGTAGACAACTCCTGTATGGTTTGGAAAAAGACTTAACGAAAGTGTATGCATTTGCAAAGAGGTACGGTAGCCTCGTTTTGTCTAACTGAACTCGTTGCAACTCCTCTGATAGTGTGTCAGTGATTTATTAGCCTTTCAATGACTGCATAACTAAACAAGTGTGAACATTTGGAAGTTTAAATAACAGAGCCTGCTTATTCATTTCTGATGGTGGAGCTTGTGAGATAGGCACGGAGTTGGATGATGGACAGTCAGCAGATAAGCAGGCAATCGTCCATGATATGGAGGAACTGGAATTTATTAACAGTCTTCTATCACCGTAATAACGCTAGTCTGCAAAACATGAAACTCGTATGCCTTAGTAACCATTCATTGTGTGGGTTTTGTAAAGTCAAACAAGCAAAATATTCTGTTCTTTACTGTAAAATTACTGATATTGTGGGTTTGGTAAAGCCCCTGGTGCAGTTAATTCATCATGTTTCGGCATGCATTAAGGCCCAGAAACAATGAAATCAGCTACAAACAAAACAAAAGTGACAAACTGGCATGAGAGTTCATCAGTCCTCATACTGTAACAGAATTATTCAATTGAGTAAAATTTTTGCAAACCACAGGACACTAATTGAAAGAGAGGTAGAGCAAAGTGAAAACTTCCTCCTAGGAATTGGCAGGTAGACAAATAGAGTTGGAAAGTTCGTGTGATTGTCACCTCAGTTTTTTGAAAAACTGAAGCGCTTCTGGAATTATTAAGCCGCGTTATTTAGCGCTGTGTTATGCTGTCCCCTCAAGAGTTTTTCTGCCAACTGTGCAACAACCATGAAACACATTTCTTTGGAGGAGGATTTCGTGTGGTCCCCTGGACTTATTATAAATTGTCGACACTGTACATGTCGCATTAAGAGCAACTTAGAAGTGTGCGAATCTGTTAGAATATAATACAAAGAAGAAACTTTTTATGTATTTAAAGCGTCGTAAGGTGAGTTTAGACCAAACCTGTGATTGTTAAATATCCCTCTGAATCATGGTCGAGCTATCTCAGTGAGGTATCATTAATCGTATGAATGGTGGTACGCAAATTCCTTCCCAAACTGATAAAACTTGTTGGGTTTGCTTGCCCAATATCTATCACAGGCCATCTTCACTTAATTTATGCTTGATTTTAAGACTATGAAAATGTCAGTCTGAAATGCCTAACACGTGCAGGCCAGAAAGGACATACAAGGTACCGAATCATTCAAAAATATGATAGGCGCTGGGATTTTATGTTTGTTTTAGTGTGTATTTAATTTGGTGGGCTCTTCACTCCGAATAGAGTTTTCACTTTCATCCTGATTGCATGGCCTTTCGGCCGGGTCTGTTGCCTCGCCAAGTTGGTAGTAGCCGCAAGCGTACCCGAGCCAAGGCAGGAGGGAGGCACTCCTTGTGATCGGTTTCATTCGAGGAGTTTTATAACGGAGAATTATTTGTGAAGAGACAACACTTTACAAGTGAGGCTACTCCACGCTTGAAGACTGGATATTACCCATGGAGTTTTAACAACGTTATTCCCTCAGTTAAGTTAATGAACAACGTTTATCAAAACGCAGAGATGTGTTTTACAAAATCCTTTGATTACTTGAATGATGCTTGCCATGGATTCAACAATGCCAAAAGAGATACCAATTAATCTAAACTGTGCAGCATACGCAAATAATGTTGAGGAAAAATGGGATTTTAATTGTTCAACTAGTTATTACGTTTCTGGCAAAGATCATCAACTCTTGAATGGAGGCAGCTTTGAATACCATGAGTGCGATTGATGACAAGGGTAAAGGACAAAGTAGAGTTAAAAGCACGCATTTAACTAAAATTTTAAGAGTATAGAAAATCGAATAGAAGTGCTACGAAGTCGTTTTTACCTCTTTAATGCAACATTCCATGCCCCTATACAATTGCAAATTGGTTAGAAAAACGGAAACGGAGTAAACTGTTGTAAAAGTAACGCATTTAATTTGCTACTATGTCCACTAGCTTAAATATAGGCCACCTATTCATTTTTTAAAGAGGTCATTAACTTTTTGCAGAAGTCATCAATTAATGGGCCAAAAAACACTTGGATATCTTGGATGCGGCGAGTGACTTGTCAAAGACAAGTTACTGCTGCATGCTAGCTTTTCTTCCTGACTTAATAAAGCCCTGAGTTTGTGGGGAAAGGACAAAAAACTACTTGGCCACTTGAGTGATGATTGGAGCGAAGTTGGTTGGTCCGTGAAGGGTGACGGTCTGCAGAGCGTAGCGGTAGGCCTCCATGACACCAGCTATGCCCTGGCAAAAGGGATTCTCCGGATGGCCGTTCTACGCGAGAGTAGAGGATAAATTATATAAAGCAAGGGACGTTCGGGGTGGGGCGATATTGAAGTGAGTTTTGCTCAGTAATGTGGTACAAAAGGTGAGTTTTACGGCTTTTGTTTTGGGCGCTTCCGTTACAGAACAATCGTAGATATCAGGATGACAGCATGGGAAACAGATCACTTAAAAACATGACTTATTGAAACTTTGAAAATCTGAGACTTGAGGTGAGTTTTCGTATCTGTAATGGTTTCTAAGGCCACTCTTACAAAACTTTCTTGGCTATATGCAGATGGTGGAAATTCATCGTGCTATCACTAAGAAGCACACAAATTGGGTTATGTAATTACCGCCACAACTTGTTGCTTTGCATGTGGCGAATTATTCGGATAAACAGAAATACCAACGCTGACACGCCGATGTTTCAGCACTGAAACAATATGTGTCCAAGAAAGTGTTTCGTGAATAAGTGCACCGGATATTTCAAAGACGGGATGACATCCACCTACAATACTTTAATTGCGTATTTGACTCTCGGGCCACTTGGGACCCCGCCAGAGTACCTCTGCCAGGCGGCCTGCCCTTGGGGTCATGCTAGTAGCCTTTAAGCCCTCCTGGGAGTCAATAATACATATTCTGCCAGATTAGTGTGTTTTCACCTTTAGGGAAGTTGGGAAACACATCGCCACCAGACAGTTGTAGGGTAGGTAGAATACATCCAAACAAACAGTTGGACCACTTATTTTTTTCATTCAGAAGCAAATCATATCAAGTTGCCAAAAGGGCTTCCCACAAGGAAAAGCCTAAATCCTAAATAATCACACTTGGAGGCTGTAACTAGGTCACAACAGTGAGTCGTAAAAATCAGGTCTTTGCCAAAAACATTTGCCCAGAAAAGGCAGATTCAAGAAAGGCAAAGTTGTTCTGAAGTGCATTATAAGCTAAAGTGACATATCGCGAGTCTGTCCTTTGTTTTTGTTGATTTGGGCAGAAAGGTAATCTAATTTTTAATTGCGCACCTCAAAAAGTCGCAAAAGTCAATTTTAGAACGGAGTGATTCCATATTACAGCAGAACCTGAGTTTTTAGGTGTTGTACAGAAATGTGGTTTAACAAGGTCTCGTGGGCACTTTTAGCCGCCGTGTTTCTGCTTTTCATTTACAATTGCATTTGTGCATATCAAACATTAGAAACTGAAAACGAGCTAAAAAACTGGCAAAACTATCACCACTTTCTTTCCAATTCCTTAGACCCGATGACATACTTCATCATGGCATCGAAACTGCGACTTCCTGAGAAATGAGGGACAACGAACCTTAAGGCAATGGAGGACGACACATGTCAAGCCAAATCAACTTCAGTACACAAATTCTACGCTTTCAACTGCTGCTCGCATTTTTAACTTGTCGTAGTAAGTAAACGAACAGTAAATTTTGCTTTTTTGAATTCCATGGATAACAATGCGACCTCTTCCACCTTAATCTCATCTAATTCTTATGTCTTTGGTGTGGAGGCCTAGAAGTGTCATCTACATTGCTTGCATCTTAGTCGTGCTTTGTGTTGATCCAAACCCGCCGTTTAGACGCGCAGACTTGAGATAACGTTGGTGGTACGATAGATACTGGGTAAACTCCAGCAGGAAAGGGAGATCTACTGTGGATAACTGAATCTGTGAAGACTTACGACGGAAGGAATACTGAACTAACCCCATTTGCAAACTCTGCTTATAGGGAAGCAACACAGTATGACCAGATTTCGGAAAACTTGAATCGCCCTCGCAGGAATGTCCAAAAGGTCAACATCAAATCAGTGCCACATAATCATATGCTTAACTCAAATAGGTGAGTGGGCACAACGAAAATGGCATCAGGATAGATAGGAGACGAGAAAGCCGGTCGTACATCCGAGATGCTACATCAGGAGAAAGTGTTTTGAGGGGGATGACTAATATGCGGAGCACAAGTGACTTCCTTTCCTTCCTCTGAGCATCAGAAAATTACCTTTTTTCCCAAAAAAACTATCAGTAAATTGATACAGCATTATGTGTTTTTATTTGCATATAGGGAAAATGCTTTTCATGATTAATTAGTGGAGAAGTAATGGATGTGCGCTGTATAATTGAATTTCTTTGCGATAATCTGTATTTCTTATCTTATTTTGGAGTAACTGCGACTACCCAAGTGCGCATGTACCGACTCGATGAGATGCGAGGGGTTCAAGTTACTTAATCCCAGCCCAGTGACAGTGGGAGGATAAATGAGGGTGTCTTACCAGGGGGAAATTGTGCGAAACAAGATTTTCCGGAGGTATCCGAGCTCCAAATCCGTAGGCGGGAAAGAGGTTATCACTACAATTGAAGCGCAACACTTAGTATTCCAAATTAACAGGGCGACCAAACGTATTCGATCCGAACAAGCAAAACGATGTTTTGGGTGTCTCAAAGACCGAATGTTAACAACCGAAGCGTCGCTGTTTTCAATCACTCATACTTGAAGGGACTTGAACGCAAGCATTTTAAAAGGTGACGTATACCTTTCAAACATAATATAGATCAGATTCAAGGGCGACTGTGTTTCATCTTCCACTTTATTAATATAAGCAGCAAAATAAAACGCATGTTTTGCCCTTTTTTCACAAACATGCAGTCATTTCTGACATGCATGTTTTTAAATGTGAGAAAAGAGGAGAAGAAAGAATGCTTTTTTGGGGAAAAAAAAGTTTACGCTGTTCGCTGCAAACAAGCGCAGGCAAGTAGTCGGTTTCATGGATTTGTGAGGCTGACGAGGTACTGCCGAAAAAATGGGAGAAAAATTACAAAGTGCTCTCGAATGCATTTCATGAATACGGTTAAGGCTGGTGCAGTTTTAACTTGTTAAACCAACAGAGTAGGTAGGGCAAACTCGGACTTACCAAATCAGATTTGCGTTCTAAAGATTATAAAATGTTCTGAGGGCCAGGTTTTTAAAAACCATTAGAATTTATGGGAATTGGAATGAGTCAATCCTGTGACACCATCAAATCCGAAAGTGCCGTACATTCGAAATTACAGTGCTTCGACAAGACATTATTCGGCAATTCTCGTGGCTACTTTGCTCTACTCCAAAGTACGAAAATGTAAAAGTCATGAATGCGAGAAACGAAAAATTCGTTGGCATATCAGAGCCTAAAACTGATATTTGTAAAAGCATCAAGCCCAGTTTAAGGCGTGATATTGTTAATCACCTAAAATTTGGCAAGTCCCAAGGTAGTGAATATTTTACCAGCGGTCATAAGTATATCTTAATGCTTTGGTTTTTTAACTCTCGGTTTTGGTAAAGCGCCACTATTCTTGAGCCGGGTGGGCTGCCATCTGGACCGTTCCAGTAGCTTCAGTCCCTTCTGTATGTCGACAATACATATTAGGCCTGAATATTATGCTTATCTTCGTTTTCTGGGAAGACTTGGAGTGCTACAGCGCTGCATCTTTATCTGACAGAAGGGAGAAAACTAGGATCCAATCTCTGCCAAGCAACACTTAAGCTCGACCTCAACGAATGATCGGTGAGAGGGAGCCACTAGGCTCCTTCAAGATTATAAATTCTATATTACCTGAAGCGACATTGAAAAAGACCTCTTAACTTGTGAGTGAGCGACACTTGCATTGGAAAATCGATAATTGGGGCAACGGGTGCAGCTAAGACTCAGTAATCCGAGCAACAGGGGGAAATCGATAACAGCTTGTGCCAATACGCCTTGGGGTGACTCGACTATAATCAAATACAAAACCTGACCTGTCGTAATCACTGATAATCTCCCCGACTGCATGCAACGCAACAGCGTATTTGGAAAGTTGGTCCCGCGTGCAGAAATGAAGGGTGCCGGGCACTTGGGGGCACCCATTACTCGCTGTGAAATCAATGGCGATGCAACAACTGAGCTCCGTTCTGTAAGGGCACAACAAAGAAACGCACGGTTATTTGGGTGGTAAAATTAGAATGAACCTTCGTCTTGCGTGGCGTATTGCTGCATTAGGGATTATTCCAAGGATTTGCATTTTACGTTTATGCGCGGTAACCAACCCACGATTTCCCCTAAAGTACACATACTCCAAGAGCCAGCATAGACAAAAAGTTGAAGCAGTGGTATATATGGGGGGTTGTTTTTCGTTTTTTACTTTGAATATTAATTGTAAGTATCAGAGGTTCCGATGATTGAATCACAAACTGGATAAAAGTACCAATTTTGTGTATTTTGCATGTCAAGTTTTTGTGACATCTAAAAACCTCACTAAAAATAGCATGAAAATTGTGCTTTGTTGGCCTTTTTTCAGGCCAAAATAGAAACGGTACGAAAGTCCTGGTCTGGATTTTTACCAAGCACTTCCTCTAGCTTTTGAGTCATGTACAAAACACCAAAGGCGTCTGCATTTTCAGTCCGATGCATATTGTATGAACCCTATTAGAGGTACTAACGAGAAGCATTAGTCCAACGCAGAAGAACTGATAAAATATGCATCAATACAAACCATGACAGAGTTTTATAATGATCCACAACTTTCCACGGAGGCTATTCCCGCCCTGTTGACTTGATTTTACTGAGTTCGTACCCATTCCCTTAGCTGCCATCCAATTTGTCTTGCTATGAACTTTCAACTTTTCAATGTCTCTCAAAAACGCAATTTGTTAGTCTAACACATAAGAGAACGATCAAATGAAAGGGTAATAAAGAGGGGAAGAAATTGAATTTATTGGGCATTTTGTTTTTCCATTGTGCCCAAGTGGGAGGCCTTTGATCCCCAATAAGCTGTTTTGCTTCACTAAGACGCGTGATGGACCAAATTAGCAACCCTTAACGAACAGTAAAAAAAGGTAGTTAGTGTAATACTTTGAGTATTTGTTTAGTAGATCGTTTTATTTTCGCAAGCATTTAGGGCTCCGCCTTCAAGCCACGCCAGCAGCCTCCTTACTCACAGCCCTTTTCCGCTTCCAAAATACACAGTCTGCCTGAGTATTACGACTCCTTCTGCCTTCAGAGATGTCTTAGAGCGCTACACTAGTTGGTAAAATGTGAACGCGCTAAAAAGCTTCAAATGGTTCCAAGGCATCTTCAAATTATTTTAAGAAATAAGCACAAATAATTTCGAAAGGTATAAACTAGAGCGCATAGCAATGCGAGTTTCCCACAATCTGGAAAAATGAACCGTTCAAATACCCAATTCCCATAGTTTTCTTGGAAGTTAAGTTTAAGGTCACTGTTTTATCCGTTGTCCACATTTTTTTTTAACTGATGCATAAAAACACGATGTTGACAGCGAGACAACAGATGGCAACAGTTGTTTGCACCAGGACGCGAACCACTCCATACGTTCGCATGCATAAAGTCGACAATTATACTGCAAGTAGAGGTTAAATGACGAAACTTACCCCCCTTGTACGTAGTCTATAAAGCTGTACACCTTTTCGATGGAGACTTCATTAATCAACAGCTGAAAGAGATAAAAGTGGATTTTAGTCAGACCTATCTGTGCTCATTCATCAAAACTCACACTACCAGGTGCCTCGCTTTTATTGCAGACAAATACTTTCCCAAAGTTACAATCCTTTACTGGTGAACAAATACATTGACGGTGCTTCCTTAATTTCTAGATGCATCCCAAATGTGTCCGCATAGCACCTACGCCTAGAGTACTATACAAATGGGTTAACTCTGCTTAACCCATCCCGAAATAATTTTCCTGCCACCAGTAACGATAATATTTGAGTAACTCATGTCACTTGGGTGGGAAGGGAGATCAATTGTGGGGCCTAGTACTTCAGGGGCTTTGTTCCCGCTTCATTGCACACGTACTTATCAATGGATTCAGCTTAAATTTCGTCAGAATTGGCCCACAAGAAAGCCACTCCCCTAATACATTTAGCCCACTGCGGAAAATTACATTTGTTTTGCCCCCATTAACCTCCACCACCAGCAGTTTTACTAATGACATGCAACAAAACCACTCAAAACGGAATCCATGAAGGCCTCAGCGCAGATTTGAAGCCACCATCTGATCACATTCATCACCAATAAATTTAATTCAGAGAATTTTCTGCTAGTCTCACACTTTAGTATGATCCCATCCACTGAAGACGCTTTAACGATTATCATTATGCTGTCTATACCATCTAGCTGAGATAATAGGGGCTTGAATGGTTTCCGATCCTTCATTTTCTTAGCAGCTGTGGAAAGGGTCATCCATTTAAACAACGTTACTTTAAATTTGCCTTGAGAATATGAGAGCAAAATGCTGCAACTCATACGATGGTTGTTAAAAGGTGCCGGTAGAGGGGCTGATGGGTGGATAAATAGGAGGAGATGGGTTGTAAGGGGATAGGAGAGAACCTATAACACCTACCACACCGGAATTAACGTAAGTCTTTTTTCGACGCGCTTTCTTCGGATGGATGAGCTGCAAAGAAAAAGTAGAACCACTTAATTTCGTTCACTCACTACTCAGTCAAAATGAATAAATAATATCATCCGAAAATTTGGACAGAGAATGGGAATCCTTTGCGCCGAAGTCTACTCTATTCAAAACATTTCAGTGCTATCACTAATTCATACATTTCGTATCTTTGGGTGATGAACCTTCATTATATAACACTTTGAATCGTCGCCATCTTCACTAGTTAGGTTACTTTCCTATCCACAGAACCCTGCGCATGGTATTTCTAGACCAACTTGTTGGACCCGTCGCTCCTGACAGGTTGGATGGAGCTCACAACTGACTAACTCCCACTTGCTTCTATTCTACATGCCTTAAGGCATATGGCGAAAATTCCATCTCGTAGTACTACTGGGCTTGATTGTTAAGTAAAAAGCCTGCCAGATCCCATCCAGTTTGGCCGAAGTTTGTGCCACTTTGGCTTCTCACAGGTGACTTCCTTGTGAACACCCATAGAATTTTAAAATGCTGTTATAATGCTCTGATTGCTTGTTCATTACTTCCTTTTGCTTCTGCGGGCACTAAAGGTTCTACCTTTGCACTTCTGCCCGTCGGCATGGCCTCCGGCCCTTCTGTCGCCGGCAATACACATCCTTTTTCAACTTAAGAAGAAGACTCGGGACACTACAGTTGTCCTCCAAGAAAAACCTTGAGTTTACTATTCAGTCAGATGGTTTGCACCACGTTATTTTTAGGTAATGTGGCATCCATCTGAATTTACATAGCAGTTGTCCCTTACATCAGTTTTACAGCGCCTTTGATGAAGTTACAAACAAAAGTGGCCAGAAATGACGTTGGCTTTTTCTGTGATTCTCTCTGTTTTAAAAAATTTGGAGTTTCTCGGTGAAATGATTAGCAAACTTTTGCCCGGATGATACCATCTTAAGCTTGCTTTCCTTTTCTTTGGGACATCTTTTTGTAGCTTACTCCAATCATTTTTTTTCAAAAATAGGAGCAAATTCACGCACTTAATTGAGACTGAATTCAAGTGCTACACAAAAACCTGAAAGTGCGAATAGAAACTAAGGATTATCACGACTTAGCCTAGCAAAACCCTATTATAGTATTTAGTAAGTCAGTGATAATGATTTGTACCGACGACGGCAAAAAATGTCCATTTTGTTTAAAACGTAATTCTCCGTTTCATTGAGGCACTAGCCGCAACACAGCCGACTCCAAAACCTAAGTGATCCATGCCGTGCTCATTTGGGATAAAAAATGCTAATGATGGTACGACCGGCGCCTGGGTGAAATAACTGAACGAAAATGACTTTCGCTCCCCGCCTGCATAATGACAGCATCAATAGTCCGTACACTTGTCTCACGGCCAAATCCAAAAGCCATTTGTTGGAAGCACAAAGCATGGCAACTAGTGCTCCCTAGGCAGACTTTAGTGGAGTGCATATAAAGGGAATAGAGAACCTACTGGAAGGGAGATGGGTTGGGAGGAGCGCATTTGAATGAGCTGATTTATCGTTACTCGTGTTTCTCCAATGAGGGCTTCCCTGAAAGAAGACATTCAAATCACAAATTGTGTCCAGTTTATCGTAGTCATGGGGTAGGCTTATCGATGCTTGCTTCGACTTTTGTAGCAGAACGTGTATATTTGACAGGGAGAATAAATCTGCTTAACAGGTTTCGATTTACATTCTCTCAAACGAGAAAAAAACTTGCATTATGACTAATAACAGGCCATTATTCCGTAGTAGTACGCTCTACCACTTCTTTGGAGGAAGTTTAAGACACTGCATTGGCGGCAGGCAAAAGTAAATTCAGTCTGAATGAATAAAAAATCTTAATTTGTCGGCGAAATACCAAACAAAATTTCAACTAAAGAAGGATATCTAGGACGGATGACTGGATCTCCGGAGACATATTACAAGAAAAGATTAAAGAGACATTAGCTTTTGACAAGGTCCAATACCAATTAGTGATGGCAAGATTTGCGCAGATTTGAGTTCTACGGCACAATATAAGCGACTCTGGCCTGACATTCGGGAAACTTAAATGACTCACATCATCGTCGTGTCTGTCTCGTGGCTGGTTAAAATACACAAAAAACAGGAGATTAACTATGGCAAGACGAGGATTTATGCCCCGGTGGTGCGGTGACCAAGTTGGAAAAAGATGTCTATTCGAGTCTATGTTTAATAAAAAGAGCTCCTCAGTCGCCATGGTATCGACTGACATCTTGGTGGTACAGACATTTGGCCATTGGTTTGCTTTCTCACATCTCAAGAGATGATCCAGGATGCTGTGGTACAACCAATCCCTCATCCCACATGGACTAGGCAATTCGGTATGTAAACAAATTGAGATTTATCTGGTGGGCAGATCTAGCCACATAATACTTCCATCTTCAAGTAAATGCACCCGCGTTGGGAAGGAAAGCGGACTGGAGCAAGAAGGGCCAGCTTTGAATTAGAAGTTGGAACAAATAAGCATTTACTAGACTGCAGCTGGCGAACGGAGTAGCGAATGGGTTTTGATGTTTAATCCCACCTCTATTAGTGTATTGTTGGAATGCACCTGCCATTCGAAATGCCGATCGCTTTGCACTTCTTGCCGACTTTTAAACACGGATCTGAGTTGGAATTTCGAAAGCCCTCGAAACACTTTTATGTACACTTAAGTTCTCCAAAATGCAGGAAAAACGCATATTTTGGCGCTAAATGTCCACCCTTGCCTTGGTAACGCAATTAACAATCAATGGTAAAGAATAGCCCATTTCACCACTATTAATAATAAACCATAAGATCGCACAAAAAGACTTACATATTTCCAAATTTAGCTATAAAGTCGCGATAGAAGTCGAATTTTAGCAAAGTGGCCATTCACTGGCATTAGCAAATAAAGCTTATGAATACAAATAGAAAGAGCTGATGGCATTTGTAGCCTCTAGCAACTGTGGAACTTCCATCAATTCTACTTCGATATACCTTGCATAATAGGCAGCACCGAACTCACCTTCCGCTCCGGTTCCAGTCAATGCATTGGATGATAATCATCCTGAAAGTCAAAATAGTAGGATGGGATAAATTTAGCTTGTAAAGTTGTGCAAGAAAAGATTAATTTAGGTCAAGGCATTTATGTACCTGATTCACGCAACAAATGTCCTGTGAAAAGGCCATGCTGAATTTAATGGTCTTTTAAAGATGCACTGGACTGTGATGTGATGCGTCAACTCGCTCATTTGCAGTTTACCTAAACACGGCTCCGATGGTTCGATGATTTTAGCATAAGCGAATTGGTTTGATGTTGAATCTCAGGGCCCTCAAGGATTGTCGATAGTGACTACACTTTTTGACCCACTCAGTGCTCTTCGTGTTAAGGCGAGATAGAGGAAATAAAAAAATAGGCTTCTTGCTACCCGAGTACACCTATTCTGGTGTATTTAAGTATGGCACAAGAATCCATGGTTCAATAGGGGGGGGGGAGGGGGGAAATACTTCACATGAAAGCTGTGAATGATTTTATTGGCATGCAGCAGAAAACTAAAGAATTTTCCATCCGACTCCCCAACGGCTGAATGAAGAGAACGTTCCATACAACAAGGTATTAAAAAAATTTAGTAACAGCTCCTTTTTTGAAGCAAAAAATTCATCGATCAAATGCGTCTACTTGGATAGAAACGCCTATAAAAAACTGGCAGTTGGTAATTCCCAACTTTGATTCATTGGAAAAAATTTAAGTCTGAAATTCCTCTCAACAAGTTACACACTAGAAAATTAATTTTTCATCAAGAAAGTAACAACAGAGACGGGAATTCCATTCCTAAAACTGTTTTGTTTTCGTTTTAGTTACTTGATTTAGCATTGCAGTAAGGTGCATGATGAATCTCTGGCCGAAGCGAATTTTTCTCCTCGGCTAAACCATATTCTGCGTTTGCCTGGTGCACCGTTGATAACATTGGTTCGGACAAAATGAAGCACTGAGGTCATGCCCTTGAAGCCGAATATTTGCATTCCCAGAGGCTGGTACTTTTCACAAGATAAGGCACCCCAAAATCTAAACTAACTGTAGGAATGCTTCAAATGATCTACCGAACAAGACTGGTAGATCGGAGTGATGTTTAGCAAGCCAGCTTCCTTATCTCAAACACGTTCGCTCTTTTCCCAGTAAGGTCTGGCAACTGGCATTTTAAGCAATTTAAATTTTCGGAACACTAGATTGTCGTCTGCTTCCTTAGTGCTGAAGAAATGAACCTGAAGCAGTTTAAAAATAAAAAAATTTCGCAGTTTAAGTGTAACCTAAAAGATATAATATATCTTTTATATCTACGCCTCCTCTGTCATTAGGTGGCCTCGGTAGCCACCTTTACTCGACTCCAGTGGGATACACGTTGAATACGCCCATACCTACGAATATCTTGAGTTTAGAATTTTTTGCCTCGTAATAAGCACCTTTACTAGTTTTTCAATTCAGCAAGCAAAAATAAGGTAGTGCAGTTTCCAGTTTTTTTTGCCTTTCACTCGGGTGGACGTCGTTGCTGTGTGGTCGTGTTGGAGCTGTCACGCAATAACCTGCCTTCCCTCCTTGCAATTAGGGGATGGTAGCTCCACCTCGCCCTCTAACAGGAATTTTATTCGAAGTTCGAAATCGCCTTAAATCCTGTTTCCACGTGTCAGTCAATTAAAATTCAATGGACGAAGCGTTTGATCGACACTAGCGTTGTAACTTTTCCCGCACTTTTCGCTCGATTTCACCATCGAGGACAAGGTGTTTCATTCATTGCTTACTACTTAAAATTATTCTCAAACTAAATTTGTATAGGGCTGCAAAACTAACTTATGGATTGGCCTAAGAGAAGACAATCACTTTGCAGCTTTGTCAGTGAGGCTATCGAAAGTCGCACCCACCTGCGCTATGGCGTTGAATACTTACGAGTCGTAATAAGGTACTTCATTTAAAATATTTAAAGGTGTGTTTATACTTCCCGCAACCATGCACACAGTTGAGAGATTTGGCGACCGCACCCTCTCATCGGGACCATAAAATCACTTCGCGCCCGTTTCGTTACATGGTAATTTATTCAGGTGTTACACCACCCCAATACTCCGAGGCATGGCTTCAAAATTATGCAATTCAAAAACAACTCCAGTGAGCAATTGCCCGAAATAATCTCAAAGAATTTTAAAATTTAATGGGAGCTAATTTACGTGTTGAAATTTGAACTGCACTTTGCACTTTCAGATATTAAGCTTCCTAGATGTTAAACAACGTCAATGTACCTTAATCGCCAACCGGACGACCAAACACCCGTGTTCTTTATCTAGCATGGCCAGAAATGAAATACCTTTGCACTGGTTTAATTAGAAATGATTTCTTTTGCTCTAAAATAAATCCTTAAAATTGCACTAACAAGACATGACTATATGTAGCAACAAAACAAAAGTACCCCATTTGGGATCACAAATACATTAACCTCATTCCCTATTAGTTTGGCTGGCACCATCCGAGAAGCAATGAAAATATCTATCAGTCCTAGAATCTACTGCCTTTAAACAAATTTCTTCAATTTTTTAAAAGCAACATGATGATCTGACCCACGTGTCATTTGTGGTACGAAGTAGGGTAGATGCATGTTTACATCGCCATGGAGTCTGCGGCAGAATCTCAGGCGAAGGCTTGGCACTATTGAGGCATAACTAAAGTGTCTATGAGCAACAATTTGGAGGATCAGCTTTACGGAGACGGACACGCAAGGGGTTAAATGTCGGGGATTTCCATATACGTCACTTTGCCTACAGGATGCACTAAGCTTTTGTTTGTGTACACATAAAGAGGACCATCCAAATTTCACACCTGTCTCCTTTGTAGAAGGATTCTCTGTTCCTTAATGGGGAGATTTAAGACCTGAGAATGGGATGTTTTATGCCACGCATCATAGTGATGGGTCTTGATTGCTTCGGGGTTGAACAGGTGGATGAATTAGCCACAGTGGCGCTGTAAGCCCGACTGATCAACTGCATCATGCAAGGAGCTAACAGGCAGCAAAGCCTGCACAAAAACACAACATATTAGTGAAGGTAGTTAAGTCGAAAGAGATTCAACTCAAGGCTTAAGAGCAGGAGGTGATAGGCAACATTTGGAACACACCGATTCAATGCGAACGTTCTTGTTGTTCTGCGTTTTTAAGTGGAATTCAAAAGTCTCAGCTGGAGATATGGAAAATCTGGAGCGTCAGGAACGTTCATGTATGCCAAATCGGTAGTCCTGCCATTACTAAAGGTGATTGTGTTCAACTCATAATGCATCATCACATTTGAAAGAGTTGCTCCACTCCATTTGTGAACATTTAAAGTCCAAAATATATCTAGAATTTCGACAGTTAATTCTGTCCGTATCGAATCAAAAAGAGAGAAATTTGAAATTATCATAAAGTCCCCGATTCTTTCACGGCATCTTCACCACATACTCCACTTCTTTATACCTCTGTGGTGCGCATAACTTTTAGACCGAAAGGGAAACCAGGCGTCTACTTTTCATGACTGAGGAAGTAAGCTATTTCCCTTTAATTTAATACATTGTCATGAGGCACGGTTCGAAGCTTGATTTACAATAATTTTTACTTGCATTGAAATACGTTGAAAATAATGAAAATAATGACAAAATACACCTCAGAACGTAGTGGCTGTGGTGGGCCAGTCGTAAATGGCTCTGATTTTGAGTCATTAGTGGGAGCGAGAACGCGAAAATGTAGATTCATCTAATGGAAGAGATTACCACAGAATGTGCCCAAAGTTTAATGACCTTGGGTGGCCAAATTCGGAGTGAAAAGGGTTCTTGGGAAATTCACTGATCAACTTGGGAATTGGCTCGGTGCCGCGGTCTTTGTAGCTCAATGGCGCAGGGACAACAGAATCCCATCAATTAGGCACAGACAGATGATGACAATTTGAGCCAATTTACAAACTGTTGGTGGTCTTTTCAAAGCTTCTTCTGCTTAGTTTCAAAAGTTCATTGCCAGATTAGAGGATTGTACAGAAGGAATCTAACTTATTTTTTTGGCAATTGGTAAATGCACAGAGCTGGCATGTGTTTAGCCACTCGGGCTCTTCGGCCTCTGTAGGTTGCAGCCCCGTCTTGGAGACTCGAATTTAGTTACTTTCAGTTGGTTGATGCTAAACCACTCGACCTAAGGCCAGATTTGGGATAGCACGATTGTAAGTCTTGCAGAAATCATGGGATCTCACATCCAAGATTCTAAAATTTACACTCAGTTCTTATTGAAGTGAGTTACGAGAAACTGCAGAGCAATTTATGGGAGAGAAATTTTGTTTATTGGCCATATCTCCTAACAGGCTGTTATTGACATGCAATGGACAATGTGAGCTGTTTTGAAGAGCTGACTTCACGTCATTGTTTGGAAAAATTTTCACTCAAATGCAAAAAAAATGTAAGAAAAAGACCTCTT
This sequence comes from Taenia solium, assembly GCA_001870725.1. Taxonomy (NCBI): domain Eukaryota; kingdom Metazoa; phylum Platyhelminthes; class Cestoda; order Cyclophyllidea; family Taeniidae; genus Taenia; species Taenia solium. The sequence continues at coordinate 22,584 of MIEF01009491.1, read as the reverse complement.
CCTAGTTGAGCAGATGGAGTGGAAAGTGGAGATTGACAAATGTTAAATACACCTTATACAGTCAGCCTGTGGGGAGTCTAAATTTAACCCCAAACTCTAAGGTTACCGCAGATTCAAAATGAAGGAGTAATTGATAGGGCGACAGGCGCCTATTTCTGCCGGAGACAAAATTACATTTCATGATAGATTCGACTCCTACACCTTTTACACAACAGGGGAAGATGTGTGTACGTGTGCGAGGCTCAAGATTACCTCCATAAATGAGGAATGGGCTCCTTCACACCACACAAACTGTGAGTTGTAGGAAAAGTTTCAAAAGAACGGTATTGATGTGGAGGTTTCGGTTACAGGCGGTGATAATAAGGAGTGAATAAAAACTTCTCAACCGGATCACATGAAGGGAAGAATAAGAGCAGAAGGCATTGGACAGGCAGCAGATGGCCGTCTAACCGTTCGCTAGGATATTTATTTCCGACCCTAGATCCTTCACTGCATTAAAGGTGGTGGTTCCCGCGGAAAACTAGCACAGATACTTTCGTGTACCTCCAAAGAATCTTCGTAAATCGTCTACAACGGTCTCCGGTAGGTTCGGCTTCGCCCAAAGTCATGGCCAATTCCAATTAATTCCCATGAACTTGACACCATCAGCATGATAGTTTGATCCAACTCCGGCGTTCCGGTTTCCACAACTGCCTCATTCATATTATCAATTTAGTACAAAACCCATCCTTCATGCGTTGGGACTCGACTGAAACTAGCCAATCGTTCTGACCACTTTACTTAACACGATTTTGCTTAAAAAGTCAATGGTTGCTTATGTACACGTCTACCTTATTAATGCTAATGCAAGATGAACCGTGTAATTTTCATCTCCTTCAACCATGATCTGGAGGCCAAATGCAGTGGATTAGGGGGCTAAAACCGGAACTAAATAAACGCTCCCATGGATTCGAGATTCGTGTCAGCTATAACCATGAGGTAGAAAAGTATTTGCTCAAGCTCTCAAGTCACCTCAGACTTAAATCACCGTCACAGTGGCATGTAGCCCCATCCAGCTTACTTCTGTCAATAACTCACCAGCTATTCTGCACACATTTAGAGGAGGGTTCTGTTCAAACTCACATATCTTGTCTTTGGGGAGGGTTCGGGCGCACATATTAATAGAATTTCAGTGTGAAGTAGGATTCTTACCAATAAGGCAACTCTATTCGCAAAATAACATTCAAAACAAGTGAAATTAATACTTCTGCCCCGTATGTTTGATTTTCCTTAAAAGGAAGAGATAGAGCCTCCATTAAATAAGCCTGAGCCAATAGAATATGAAAACCTGACTTAGAATAGAATGACTGCCCTGAATGTACAAGGCTCTTTGTGGCAGTTCTACTCCTCCATAAATGAGAAATTTTTATTTCGGCAAAAAATACATGGAGTGTGAAGCAGTTGATTTAAGCCACTGTGACATAAAACTGTTTTGACATTTGGATCCAGAAAAAAGCACAATTTTGTTAGAAAGGGTATTGTCAGTGGTCAACTGGTGAGGTTACTTAACTGGGTGACAATATCACATTCTAATGCCATCCCAACTCCAATCTTCACAACCCAGTTGAACACCCAAAAATATATAGTGGTTAGTATGCCTGCCAAATTACGCTAACATCGGCCAGCTACCTTTTTGTTGGCATTGTTATCGTTCTTACAAATATGAAACCTAAGTATTTACTTGCAAAACGGAAGAGTAATTAATTGTTTGCAGCTGGCCATGGAGCTTTTAGCTCTCATTAGGAAAAAGTAGGCCTGAGAAGGGATGTTTGTCATCTTGGTAAATTTCGGTTAAGAAAAAACAACGCGCTGATTCACCATAACCTATTTGGATGTCAAAAGAGCTAGGTACGAGTTCACTAAGCCAACAGTCAAGATTGGCATCCCGCCCAAACATCCTCAATGCTAATAGCAGCTGCGGTACACGAACCAGACCCAAACTAACACTAGTCCTGACCCTACCGGCTGGATACCCGACTTAAACGTCATAAAAGAACGCCACGGAGACCTACAAGGGGGGCAAAAGAGCTATCCACAGTGTTCTATAACAAAGTAAGACCCAATTTGGACAATCTGAAAAGGTCTGCTAACAAAATATTCCACAATTCACCATGACTACGACAATGTTAGCATGCCATCCATCCCTTCGTTTCGCTCCCAGGCAAATGTTACCACGAAACTTCGATGCGCTTTGGTAAATGAGCATCCAGCCTTTAAAGGTACGTCCTACATAAATTCCCACTGGTACAATTTTCCATAGAGGGCGCAGCATGAATAGGCAATAACGAAGTAGATGGAACTTCTTCCGTGATGTAGCTCCATCATATTACCCTTGAAATTTTTTGCGTTTGGCTACATACCACAGAAACGACTAACAAGAGTGTCGGAGACTACTCCAAAGAAGACAAATCTGCAAAAAATAGTGTGCATCCAAGGGAACATATCGTTTTGCGAAGTGTTCAGTGCCCACACATCAACATCATGTTGCCTTAGATCCCGTCTCCATATTCAGGCATACCAGTGAGCCTTATTGCACCTTCGGAAGCGATCCTGAGTACTAGAGGACATGTGAAAATTTCTTTCTCGATCTTGGTGTTTAAATCTTACCCCATATGCTCCGTATAATAAAATCTTGAGTCGAAAGCTCAGTTTTAAATTTCAATATTTGTGAGTGAATCTAGACAGCCTAGCAAAGCCAAACATGATAAAGAGTAAAATTTGGCATGAACAAGCTAAAACATTAAAAATGCTTAAAAATAGCATAAAATAAAATCCAAATTTTGTTCTGCTACGCTTATGGTTTTTAAAAGGCAGTTTGAACGCGTTGTGAGAAAAGAAAAGGCTTTTGTGCGTAAATAAGTCTGTTGGCCGCTTTTGCAGATAATTCCGATACAGCTTTAGCACCAAAGCAGTCAGTCCAAAAAACTCGACTTCACATTTGTTAGTCTCCCGCTTCTACTTCACAACACAGAACGTTTCTGGATCTGCATGATCCCTTTCTCCGTGAAGTCCCCTTCTCCCACCAATGGCCACGTCCTAACTACACAGCGACACTTAACGGCATGGCGTGACCCAACAGCCTATGCACTGGGCAATTTCTCGGCTCAAATAAATTTAACCTTGTTAGTTAGGCTAAGACAATGAAAGAGCCAGACAGTGTTTGACCTAATAAAAAACAAATCAGACAACCAGGTTACTTTGGATGCACAATTCGAGGGCAACAATCCATATTTTTTGTTTCAGTCAGTGAAAGGAAACCTATTTTAACCTCCATTATGGCCAATTTAAAGGAGTCATAGTGATAGTTAAGCGGAAGGCAATAAGTGAGTGTTTTGTCGGCAAGATTATTCGATTTTTATTGAAAAAAAAAGGAGTTTTCTGCATTACTTACAAAATGCAGGCTACTGCATTACTGGTTGGAAAAGTTTTTCAAACGCAGAGCAAAGATAACTAATCTCAAAACACGTATTTTGTGCGATTGAAACGATTAAAGTGGTTCTATGTATTATTTCGCGAATAAATGCCTTAAATTCTAGATGAAAAAGGTGCTTATCATGATTGATTTGTAGATCTGATTTCGTTTCCATTGGGCTCCACCTAAGTGCAAATTCCAGAATTAATTCAGACAGGTTCTACGTCCATATGTGCTTCTATCCCAGAACGGTTGACACCATTTAAAAAAAAGACCAAGGCGGGGAGGAGGAAAAAATAGAAGTCGAGATTCTACGCCAAGCGCCACACAAATCACACCGCCCGCAGATTGCACTGTTTGCCTATTCTACAAGCTAAAACGACCAATTTGGATTTTTTTCTCTGAATGAAACAAAAGCCCAGTATTTTCACCTATCCCTCTATCAACATGGACGCCTTGGTCTTGGTGCCATGGTGCTCTGTTGACGAAACTTCCTCCAACAGACTTCAGCACCTCGCCCTTCCTGTGTCGTCAGGACAGAATATGGGACTGCAGAGGACAGTAGCAGGAAAACACGACGTAAGCGAATTAAATAAGAGGTAAGTGTAAAAATCTTAAAATGAGCATATCGTTACGTGGTTGAAATGCAGCCTAAATGATATACTTGAGTGAGTAATTACAACATCTATGCTACGTTTATGGTTGAAATAATCATACCGAAAATTCAGCCAATTTATGCTCTGCCTAAACCCTTAATTAAGTGGGCTGCTTTTGTGCCAATCTTACATATGAAAAGGCCTTCTTAAGACTGGCTGAGTTATTGTTCTCGTTTCAGTAATTATCAAGCCGAGATTGAACTACGGGGCCGGCTACTGGGAGATAATAAGCGAAACGAATCAGAAATACTTCCTGCACCAGAACGCTATGCGCCTCAATCCGCAGGGCGGTAAATAAGCATCCAAGAGCCCCTCGAGGAGATTACATACCACCTTTTTGCATCTCAACTGAGGATTCTTCAAATGCTCTAGGCGTAAATTTACGTCTTTAACTTTTGAGTGTAACTAAGAAATCAAAGTGGATAATTTGGAATAATAAACCAAAATAAAATCTGTCTAATCACGCTATCTTATAATAATCTAAAATGAAAGGAGACGATGATATGTGTATGCATTGATTTGTACAGACTCGGATGCGGCGTTGAGTCCAAGCCTTTCTATCCAATCGTCAAGGCTGCGTCAAGCTAAGTCATTATAAGGCGTCCGAACCAAAACTGGAATAAAAGCAGGATTGTCGATCGTTACGTAGAATTTGAAGGCATTCACTCTTAACTATCAATGCATTTCCATGTTGAACCCTAGAAAAAAACCGAAAAAATCTCCCCATCAATATCTTTTTCCCTGTTTATTCCGATTGCCATCTTTCTTTATGCCAAGGTATCACCAGTGACGATATTGCAACAAACAGAATCAGAATCCAACCCGTTTCATTGCTGTAAAATAGTTCAATCTTCCTTCTTTTGATTCACAGCAGTGGTACAAAAGAGGGTTGGGACTATTTATTTTGCAATGGGTGCAAATATAAAGGAACAAATTCGGTCAATCCTCGATGTGAAAGAGGGGGCTAAAAATTACAGATTCTCTTAAGCTCCAACTTTTTAGTTTCTACAGGTATTTCAAAGGAAGTTTCAAAAACCATTTATGTCCAGGAATGAAGAAACGTTTTAGTAGCTTAATTTAGACTCTGGAAATGACTTTGGTGTTCAATGGGAAATGATTAAGGCGGAATAAGGGTATTGAAGTGACCAATTATTCTGGTCACAAGTGACCAGAACGCGAAAGCCATTGCAAGTAGATTTGGAGTTCTTTCTGCCTAAAAGACGTCCCAATGGATGATTTCATTGTGGGTTTGTGCGCTTTTAGCTCTCAAATTCAAATGTGTCGCAGTAAGTGAGGCTGAGTGAATAAACGAAAACCGCTAGTGTTTGGAATTTAAAAATTCACCTTAATTTTTCAACAATCAGTGGACAATTCTGGGCTCCCAATGCTTAACCATATCATTCACGTAACCCCTTTTGAGGTTTAAAAATGGCAGCTGGCATGGTAAAGCCATTTCCGCTTCTGCTAGGAAGTTGAGTCAACTTTTGAGAGTCTACTTTGCAATACTAAACGCGTGAAAGACAAGTGTTTGTGATTTGTCAAATCAGGTGGAAATGCAACGAAACAGTTCAGTGGAAACTTGAAACCCTCAATGAGGTGTTCTCAGGACTTTCAACACAACAAAGTGAATAAATTACACCATGTTCTTGTAAAAGATGGGCTCAACCTCCGCAAGTAACCTAATCAACATTGCACAAAAAAATGCGTTCCTAAGGGGACGCTTTTTCGAGTAGCGGCGTTTGAATGTTAACCAAAGCATTAAAGCTAAAAATTCGCCCGTTATAAGATAAAATCTCCATCCACACCACTTTTTGGTCGCATCTCGCCCTGCGGCCAGGCAAGGCTCGGTGTGTTCTGCAGGCGCATACCCCGTCTATTTTCGTGTTCAAATCGGTGGGATCCTTATCAAATCTCAGGTCAAACTACAAAGGTGTTCACGGAACTAAGTTGGGAACCTCTTTGTTGCGCATCATTTAGTTCACACGGGAAGATAAATCGGATGACCGTCGCAAATAACCCTAATTTAAGGCCTTTTGAAGGATGGATTAGCATCTCTCCGTGTTTCCAGTGGCACACGGTTCTCTGTTAAAACGGACATTTTTTAATTACCTCAGCGCCGTCGTGAGTCACGCAGAGAGCAGAGAAAGCAGCAGCATACATCTCAATAAGCATAAAACCACACCTTGATTCATTCACGGCAGTAGTTGCACTTAACGTGAGTACACGGGAACAATAATTTACTTGAGCTTTTAAGACAGACCAGCTCCCTACTATTCCCTCCCTCTCTCTTTCCCAGCACGCCCCGGTAATGCAAATCAAAGCGGTTGGAGAGTGTGAAATCCACACATCTGCATTATTTCTTCTTTTTAGCATTGAGGTAAGTAACCGTTTTATTGGGAATGACCTACAGCAGTTAGGAGGTTCCTTCAGTGCAAAAAACGTTTTCGCCATACGTCGAAGAAATTCACCTGCGCGTAATGCTTTTGGAAATATAAAGGTGGCTCTGCTGCATTCCTCCAAAAAGCACCATTTTAATGGGCAACACTTTACCAAAACACTTCATCGGCTTTCTGACTACGATTTGTTACCTCAGCAAATAGGATAAGTAAATCACTAAGAAATATTCTAAAGCCACTGGGCGGTTAAAACTCACGGTATTTTTGGTAACCTGGCTGACTTTTTTAAAAACATGAACCTGTTGAAGTTCGACGTGCGCAAATGGTCGCATCTACACAAGCAATATCTCCAATGGCATAGGAAGGAGGAGGAATAAGGTCGGTAGAAGGAAGGCGTCTGTTGTTTGCAATAAGAGGAATATGGTACATCAGGACCATAAATAGCTCCGGCCAGACAAAAATAACTCTCCAAAGGTGCAAGTGTAGAGGTTGGGAAAAGTTTCCTTTTAGAATAGAAATGTTTGGGGAGATGGAAATGGACGGCTGCATCATCTTGACATCAACACTGTCTCCTTACTCGAACAGGGGCTTACTGGGCGGTCCAGTCTAACTCCTGATTATTCAGGAAACACCTATACCAACATAACAGTAAGCTAACCAACATATCCAAAAAAACTAGCTTGCGAATCCCTGCTTGGCTTCCAGTGACATAGAGATATAGTATTACTAGTTAAACAAGCCGCTTTTGTTATGTGATGTACATGTGAATTCAACTTTGGTCAAGCAGTAGAAGCTAAATTTATTCCATGGATATTTACAAATGAAAATATTGGAACAGTTGCCTTATTTTTGCAAAGGATCAATTTGCTCCCCAGAATGGAAGAAAAAGTGGTCGTCTTAAGCGGTCCGTCAACTGCTCTGTCCTTTGTAAGGCCAAACAGGAACTCGCAAACCACTTCAGGAAAGTGAAAAATAGTAATTTGGTTTTCTTCTTCCTCTTAAACAGAGAGAAAGATGGAGAATTGATGAGCTGTTTCAAAATAGACTCTACCAAAATGGAGCGAAAATAGGTTATGTAGCTGGTGAACGGCTAATTCCCCCGCTGCAGTTCAAATCCGATCCAACTCCGGAGTTGGGTTTACGAAAATAATTATTTGCAGAAATGGTTTAGGCTCCAGATAGGCTCCATGTGCACACCAGCAAGATCACTAGTTTATGAACACCTTTTCGGGCCTTTAATCAAGGAACCGCGCCAAAAAAATAACTGGGAAGAAAGGGCAAGGTTTAAAAATAACTCCCGCCCTTTTAAGCCAACAAAACCCAGCTAACCCAAGTGTCGAACACCAGGGAGCAACGTAAGCATCAAAATATTTTGATCACTGAATGTGAGTTTACGCTTGCGTGGTACAAATCCCACACCAGATATGATCTGCAGTTCCTGTCCTCATTACATATAACCCAAAATGGGCGGTCATTTACCAGTCCCTGAAGTCAGGGTATGGGTGTGAATTTCAAAGCAGCCATAATTCCCAAAAAAGTTTGGGACAAGATAAGGCCTCCCATTCTGCGGCAGTGAAAGATAGAAATCGGGTTAAAAATAACCGCAGATAAATTATAGGTTAATTGGTCGTTTGTCTTGGAACAAAGCTAGTCCCTTAGATAACCAAACTATAATCTGAAATGGGCTCTGTCCTAGCAGAAATCATCCAGATTTTACCCACTTTGTGTCCATCATGTAAGTGAAAATAACTGACAGTTACTTGTGCATTTGTATGAAAAAGTAGTGCAAATTCATAAAGTAGCAATGTCCTTAGTTAGATGCTTATTTCGAGGTGTTCAGGCCTTGTTTTGTTCCAATGATTAATTTATCTGGCAGAAATTCTCCCATGAAATTGCTTGAAGTAGTTTTTTTCCGTTATGCGACTCGAAACATTTTGCCCATCCAAAAACCATAGATCACCTCATTCTCCAATGAGCAAATAGCACTTAGCTTACATTGCAGCTCGTCTAATTAGCTTTCAGATCCACTTCAATGGAGCCGCATATCCAGTTTACTACCTGAATTAGCATGCGATGAACTTTTCATTGTTTAGGTGTACGGTTAATTAGAAGAACAGTCCAACCTCCACGAGTTTTAACCACCTTGGAAGCATAATATTGATAACCATAGCCGCCCAGTACTGCTGCAAGTTGATAGTACTAGACCAGTCCTCAATGGTAGCATACCCTACTACGGGGTGGGAGACGACCTGGATTGTAGGATCATTTACTACTTAGAGATGCGCACACGCATACACAGTGGTGACTAAACCCGAGACTGGCCGATATGGCATTTTGCAAATAAGCATGGCGCTGTCGGTTCACCACGCAAGCTCTAGTCCTCCCTTTTCAATGCTGCGTAGGTGGTTGCCTTCTCTACCGCTTGTGCGTCTGTGTATTTTACCCACGAGGGGTTAAAAACAACCTACCGGTGGCTAGCGGACCAGCAGCTGAAGCGACGCAACGACCTTAACATATGCACGTGCACACGTATAGTAGGGGGGGGGGGTGAATTGGTTAATAGAGTGGAACGTTGACAAGAGGTATTTAAACCGAAATTGTAGTCCTTAAATGCAAACAACGGAGCATAAAAATGAGATAGAAGCGCTTTTGTCCTGCCAATAGCTCACGATGAAACACAAGTTTTGGTTGCATGAGACATTCAGTTCTTTGGAGGACTGAGTCGCTATTCAAATTTAGTCCACCCCACAAAGTGTTTTTACTCCTTATGCCAAATTTAGTTTAAAAAGAACTCATGAATTCATACAAGCTTCTATAAACTAAGCCAATTTTATAGATTAACAGAGTGTGTTTTGGCTATGCACATCTACTGCTAATTGGCGAAATTAAAATACCGCCTGCAGAACTACTGAAATGGCGAAGAATCCGATGAATAGAATAGAATAAAAAGACTAAAACATACCGATTGAGATCTCCGTTGCAAAGAAGTCGAACTGGCAATATCATGGTACTCCAGGAGGGGTTCAACGTGTTCTTAATAACTTCCGTTCGATGAGCAACTGTGACGCTATAATTAAAACCGAGGAAGTACCATGCCCAAGTTGAAATAGCAAAAGTTAGCCAAAATTCTAGTAAATTTTTCAGAAGAACACAAGTTAGTAAATAAGTAATTAAATACTAGGTGAAAAATCATTCAACATATTTCGTTAGCCAGGGACAGGCCTAAAAGATGATAACAGGCACTCATAGAAGCACAATTTAAAAAGACAGTGACGTACCTTCCGTTTTCGTGCAGACGATAGAAAGCAAGAAACGGATCCGAAAGGCCAATAATATCTTTCCTGTCCAGATTTTTGGCACTAATATTGAGAGTGATTTCATCCTAAGGAGATGAATTCACGAAAACAAGCCTACATTGCATGTGACTGTTTCCTCAGCAATGACTACGAATAATGTGGTTAAAATAAATATCAAGCGTACGTATAAGCGTTCCTTTATTTCCTGAAGGTCCACCGCTAGAAAATGTAAGCTTAAAATGTTTCCTTACCGTAAACTCCTCTCTAATTCCCCAACTGAAACTATTTCTCCTAGTGTTGCATCACAGGAACCCAAAAAATCCTTTTGAAAGATTAAATCTATGCATAAGGTACCTGATGCCGCAAAGGTTCATTAGGATCGTCGACATCGTATCTAGAAATGCCATTTGGGTTTAATCTAAATTACACAGCGAATTTTAATTTTTTCTGCTCCTCAAAATGGTACTGCAGCACCAACTTCCTTGAAAAGTTAGGATTCAAATTGTTTTGTATTGTTTCAGACCTCCAAATCTCCCTCCAATCCTCAAGAGCTGGACAGAACTCGAAAACGACCACAACTATAGAAGTGAAACCTGTACAGAAAAGATTACCTGGGTCTGACTTTGAAAGAACATCGGTATCAGCAAGGTTCCTTTTAAAGGAGTTAAGCTTAAGTTACTTTTGGCGTACCTGCACGCTATAGATATTTCAACTTCAGTACCAAGTTCATCATCCATTATCGTGTCTCAATCGTCTGGGCTCAAGGTCATGATTTCCATTTTCGTATGTTGCGCGCTTGTCTGATCTATGTGTCAATGCGGTATGAATGTTTAAAAATAGGTTACCAGGCCATTTATTCAGTTCTTCCTTGCAAAGTTTTGGTATTGGCATTTTTATTGCCCCTAATTGTGGGTGGTTGCTTCCCTACTAACCCTCAACAGCCTGAACACGCGTCTTAACTAAAACTATACAAAAATAAATTCGTTTGCGAACATTGTCATCCCTTGTTTTACGTCATAACAATGTAATATTTTCTTTCGTTGTCGTGACTTTGGTTTCGGGCACCCTACTTTTCCGTATTATAGACTCTTGAGTTATTGTCATTGTAGTGTCACCAGACTTCCTTGTACGCAAAAGAATGCATAATACTAAGGCTGAATACATATTCGGAAAACAGAAAGGGACCGTAATCACAGACATGGTCCAGTTGCCAGCCCACCCGTCTACAGCAATATATTGCTACTCAAGTGATCGCAACCGAAACATGAAGTCAAAGTATTACATAGCCCCCATCCCCTTTTGAGGGTCGTCCCTGTCGCACTTCTTGATGAATCCCGCGTCGGCCATCATAGCTCAATCAGTGCTGGAGAAAACACCCACTAGCTAATCATACCAGTCATCACAATTCGACGCAACTGAGGCGATGCTTGACCACAATGTCACTGATCCCTTTTGGTAATTTGACTGGATCTGGGGCTTAGTTCGGTTTGGAAACTGGATTTTAGAGGGGGAGGTTCTGCCGATCATCAGCGTGCCCGTAGGTACATGTTGGGATATTGGTTCCCTTAAGTGGGATGGTAGAGATATCTACCAAACGAAACTTTTCCAGGTGTTTCATGGCTGGTGTCGCCTCCGTTGTTAATAGCTGTAGCGTCCCAAGAATTCCTTAAAGGCAAAAGAAGACATAATACTAGGGCAAAATAATATATATTCTGCAGACAGAGTGATTGGGGCTGCCGGCACGGGAAACATGGCCATCTTCAAGCGTCCTCCTCGACGCACCCCTTGCCAAACCTTTGCGTTACCCATCATAACGAAATCGGTGCTGGAGAGACACCCACGAGCTAACCATGCCAGTCGTCGAAATTCAAGCGCAACTGAGGTGATGCTTGACCACCGTGTCACTGATCCCTCTCAGCACTTCGACTGGACTTAGAGTTGTGTTCGGTTTGGAAACTAAATTCACAGTACGAGGTTCTGCCAAGCATCGGCTTGTCCATAGGGAGACGTTAAGACACCGGTCTCCTTAAGCAGGTATGTTAGGGAAATTTTCACAACGAAACGTTTCCACTCCTCTGGCCGCCACTTATAGGAGGTTAACAAAAAGTCCCGGAGGAGAACTACTTACCTAGCCCCGTTTTTAATTTCACTCAGTCTTCAATGATTTAATTTAAATTAATTTAATGTGGCGTTGCGATGTGATTCAATGCATACCCTGGGCAGTACCGTCTTCAGTGCCACTCGACTCCCAGCAAAGCACTGGCGTCTGCCCTCCAAACCCTTGTATAATTTACGACTTTTCACCGCCTACCAAGTGTCTGGAGTCTAATCATGTACTTCGTCGCAAAGTGTAGCCCCTATTCAACGCCCCAATGGCAACATAAGGGACAAACATTCAGAGAAACATAGAGGGGCTGGCAATGTAGGTGACATTAGTAGGGCCTCATACAACCAGTGCGAAGATGGGTTTGTGAAAGTCGTTCTGTTAGTAATTGACACCCAGTAGAGGAGTTCAGCGTCACATTATGATTCACTCTTGTCAATTTTCGAAAGATACTAAGACACAGTGATTCTGGCCCATTTTCAAACAGGTATTTACTAAACCTGTTATCACCTTGCGATCTCCGTCGCAACAACGCCGACAAATTAAGTGCTTGGGATAATCATCACCTTTCCACCCTGCATCAAATGTAAGAGAAGAAAGCTCGGGGCAAGGAGAACTTTCACCAAGGCTGTATATTACAAAAAACAGAAATTCCCTTATCCCTTGCATGCAGAGAAGAAAGTGTACAAACAACATGGTATGAAGGAGGAGGGTGGCGCTGAGGAAGTAAAGGTTAAATGAGGACTGAAAGACATTATCGTATGGTGGGAAAAATAGTAGCAACAATGCTGGGTGGGCGAATGGCAGTACTAAAATAATAAATATTAAGCTAGAATCGAAATAAAGCCGAAATATTAGCAGCAGTTCATGGAAGCATTAGGAGTGAGTCAACGCGTCCAAGGTGGGGAAAAAACAAATCCCGTTATTGATGGGGCATTGGAGGAACCGGGTGACCCCCGTCTCGTATTAGGATCGCATGCTCCTCGATTGTTCTGTGAAATCAGATGGAGAGGAACCGACACAAGTAAACAAATGTAGGCATAAACATGGTAAATGCGTTAGTGCGTGGGGCTACAGTAAACAACCATAGGCGGTCGACCAGTAAGTCGGTGTCCGGATGAGGCATGCGCCATATAACTAGACCGTGCTAGGTCTCACAAAAATTTAAGAAACTTTTCAAACAAAAAAACCGACTAACAGCCAAAAAAGCCGAACTAATCATATGAGAAATAAGAGTAAACTCGTGGGCATTTCTGGCAGGCAGGAGAAAATGATATGGAAAAAGTATTCAGGTATATTCGACGATTATTTTGAGGAACTTTCTCCTAAGAACTATGGATACGTGTTCATCAGAGCCCAGACAATTGTTTATCGCATTTGGTCGCATTCAGTCTTATCATCCAACAGACCGGTTGAGTGGAAAATAGTAAAACAGGTGAGAGAGAGTATCCGGTTCCAGAAGTTTGATTTGTTTTCACATTGGAGCAGTAAGGCATTTGGACTAGCATATGTGTCAACGAGTCTGTAAGGCAGCTGAGAAAGCAGAACTCACGCGGCGGGCCAGCCAGTGACGAAAACAATTGGGGACCTTCAAATTGGCAATCAGAACTTCAAGACACTAAGCAAAAAGGTACCTCGTGGTGGCGGTGGGTAATCGTTTACAAAATGATACCAGAAAGTGCTTTTTTTTCAAAGCAGGAAATTAAGCACGAAACGGCAAAAATGTATTGGCAAGGGCTGTCAAAAGTGGGAGCAAATGAAAGTCTTTTACTGAATTTGGATCGGCGACTTTGGGCTGAAAGAATTTTTGCAGGAAAGGAGATTACAATGGAAGACGGAGTGAATCCATTAGCAACTTTAATCAGGTGAGACTATGCCACACAAGAGGAAACCATTCCTGTTATCCATCAGTTGCTGACGAGACACTAGGAAACCACCATTTCTTCTTGCGCGAGAGACATAGTAAGGTCACCTCACTCAGACCTCTCCACTATGGAGGATCGATTTACGGGCCTGTGGAAGCATAAGGTGTGCAAGCACTGAGATGATGGCATGTTTATAACCATACGTGGGTGTGCGTGAGTATGGGCATACAAATCGACTAATTATATCCACACCTCCAACAGTCGTTGTCGAGAGATGAAAGCAACAGATAAAATGACCAAATTGTGTAGCAACATCTAACCTGTGAGCGATCCACAGATTATTAGACGTCATTGAGAAGTTTGACAAAACGACAGGTGCTTAGGTCGCTAATTGCTTACACACACGGATTCTCAGTTGGCATTGAGGTAACCATAACTACAACCCACCAGCTATTATATGACCTGAGAACAAACCCTCCACATTAACATGTCTGATTACGGCTTCAGGAATGATTTAAGGCGCTGAGAAGGAAGTAAACAAAGAATTTTTCGATTTCCTTGTAAATGTTCAACCTAACCGTTCATGCAGAGGAAAGGAATCAAACTACTTGCTTTGGCACCAAAATACCATTCAAGCAAGCATCGGGATAAAGATGGATCATGAGAATTGCTCCAATCTCCAAAACACGCATGCGACCATCAAACACCACAAATGGTACCTTGTTACGACAGAGTAAACGATGTTAGCCATTACATGCTACTATAAGGGAACTAAAGAATTTCATACGGTTCTAGAGTAAACATTTAAAAGGATCAAGAAATCCCAAAAGTAGTCTGCTCGTTGAACTAATCCGTCTTTCCCTCGCAGAATACATGCTTGTATATTCCAGTATTTTAAAACCCTTTGTTAACAAAACCCAAGGAGAAAAACTTTATCCTAGCAACTAGCATTGCAACTCAAAATTACTTCTATTCAATGCTATCCCGTTCTGCCACTGACGGTAGTCAACTCTTGCTCGCTACTGAATAACAATGACAGATTTACTACTCAAAATACTCTACGATTGGTAGAAATACGTATTCTTTATTCCTCATTCCTGAGGCTGAGAAGTCAAATAACGACCGAATAGCACGGGGAGCGTAGCAGATCAGCCTATGAATAGTAGAACTATGCAAAACGTCCAAAAGTTTCAAATTTTGCCCTGCCAATTTGGACATTGCCCAAACGAAAGGCAGTCGAGACAGGGACCTCAAGTGGCCCCCGCCAAAACGAAAAAAAGCAGTATGAATGCAAAAAATTCACTTGATTTGAGGCGCTGGTGAAAAAGGAGAAACAACAGCCGATTTTGAGGAAGTTAATTAAAGAAGACTACCTAGAGAGCATATTTATCATGTAATCAACCAGGAGGTTAAAAACTAATTGGAAAATAAAAAATTCGACAAGTAGAGGATGAGCGAGGGGTGCTTAATGAAATGGCTCTTCAAGGAGTCACAGTACACGACTCCTTAAAATGGCTATTTGGAAGTAGTCTGCGCAGTAATAAAAGGTGTGTCTCATTTCTCCGACACCTGACTGAAACCTGCTTAACCTTGTCATTAAGAGTGATCGACCTAGCATTAGGAAAGAGAAGTTCTACAGCTTGCAGGATTACGAGTGATTTAAGAAAGAGAGCTTATTTCGTCGGAAAAAAACCCCACAGGATCAGAAGACCAGTGAAAGGAATTCCTTAAACAGCTTGCCTTTCCGATAACGCATTCCCTGGTTCT
This sequence comes from Taenia solium, assembly GCA_001870725.1. Lineage (NCBI taxonomy): Eukaryota > Metazoa > Platyhelminthes > Cestoda > Cyclophyllidea > Taeniidae > Taenia > Taenia solium. The sequence continues at coordinate 7,049 of MIEF01009491.1, read as the reverse complement.
TGTCTGCTACTTCAAAAATATCACATTAAAATCTTTGTTCACCACCCGTTTTTCTTCCTGTAATCGAATTCCTTCGTCACTAGAAGTCATAGGTAAGATTATTTTATCCTTTTAAGGGGAGCAAATAAACACCTAAAATCTAAAGTATCCCTTTGATTGCCAATCTATTCCACGGCTAGTCGAGCCATGCAATCCCGTTGGTACTTAAAGCATGGGAGTGTTTTCTTGGCACAGACCGAACGGAAAGTGGTCGAAACAGCTAGGGTAGGCAGCCATACAAAAGGTCAAAAAAGATTCGAAAGAGAATACAGGTACGAGAAGACACATGCATTGGGAATTAAGGAGATTTCGGGAATCAACAGGAATAAATGACGCCTGCAAATTGAGACAGAGACTTCGAGAAGCAAACTAATTTCAACAGCTGTCCTTAGACGTGACGGATTGGAGGTCAGAAGGAAAACCGCTCTAATGGTTTAAAGGCTACAGGTTGTAGAAAAATCCGTCCATAAAGGAGTATCCCTTCTGTTCGGCAGAAGCTTCCCTGATATGTCCACTTTGAAGAGACGTAGGTAGACATGCAAGGCTAAAGGGCTAACAGTTTGGCAGCCAAAAAATTCATTCGAACAGAAAAGATGGAGTCATATGGACTAGAGACCAGGTTCTTCATCTAGTCAACCAGCAGTCCAACGAGTCAATCGCGAAGAGTAGAAAAGGAGAGGGACGAGTAGATGGATTAATTTACCTCCAATTAGCCACAGAATCACGGACCACGGTGGCGTGATGAATGACCTGGCTCTCCAACGAGTCGATTTCCTCTTGCAGGCGACTCAAATATTTGCATACACGCAACAGAGGCCTACAAAAATAAAAAAAATAAGTAACTAAGTCAAGATTTTGATTTCCATTACCATGAAAAGAGATAAGTCTACCAACCCCAGTCCCTCTCGGTCAACGCGGCTAGCGTTCCGATTTTTGGTACGCATTATGAAGACGGACTCACCCCCCAACTTTTGGGTAACCTTCAAAATTGTTCTTTGAGCAGGAGAATGATTGTAAAGTTGTGAGCAAATACGGAACCTTTACCCTGCTTTCAAACATGACCTCTGTTGTACCTCTGGTATGAGTGCAGACATCCTCGATCAAGTGCTTGACGGAGGGAGGGCATAGCTAATTAACAAACGCACAGTACATTAATGGATGGTTTTAATTTTCCCTGGTAGGTAAGGCCAAATCTGAAAGCAAGCCGCCTGTGCGGGAAATCTAAGTTGATACCGTTGAAACAGTGACGATAATAGCCCTTTTTAAAGCAGGCGGTTTGAAACCATTGATAGAAAATTGGCAAGCTCTGACCGTTTCTTGCAGTGAAAATAAGTCAAAATTACAACGAATGAGCATATAATGCATACAAGGGGACCAATAGTTTGAGTAAAGAAGCATAACTCCATTCTAGCTTACAAAATAAATCACGTGGAAGACGCGAGGTGATGGAGCATCGAATATAAAAGAAAGATTGAATCAATAATGTCTGAAACGGACCGGAGCGGCGAAGGTGCAAAAATGAACCCCACGAAATGCTTATTTGCGATAAACTTTATATCTCACGTATCCACCAATAGCAAAGGAGATGAACAAGCCCGACTAGATGTGTGTGAGTGACATTTATCTTGACCAGAGTTTACTCGATGTGAAGCTGTGTTAGTGGTCTCTCAGCCATTCTCCGAGTTAATGATAAAGCCACATTTGCGCTCGTTCAACTCAAAACGTCTCCAGATACAGCTCAAGCCCTATAACTTTAATAACGCTAAAATGGAGAAGCAGGTCGAAATTGAGCCAAGCGTTCAAAATATACAACTGCAACGTATAAATGCAGCTGCATACAATCGTTCACTGACAGAAATGAAAGTGCGTATGAAAAAAACGACTTACTTGCTGTCTAACAGAGAATCATCAGCCCGCTCTGCAAGCAGCTTCTCTAACGCGGAAACCTCCACCACGTTGATGTTGAGTGGAGCAGAAACAGTGGCAGCTGCGTTAGCAGCAAGAGAGGTGGAGGACGGGCTGCCACTGCCCAATAGCTGATTTTTCTCAATCAGACCGCGCAGTGAGCCACGAAGGTCCGAAAGATTGGACTGGTAGTGCCAGGCCTCCTGTTTTGTTTCGGCCAACTCTCGTTTTAATTCTTCCAGATGTCTCCTCATAACCTGAGGCGAAAAGCAGCGTAGATATCAGGTATTCTTGATTTGGAATGGTTCACTGATACATGCACAAAAGGGGGTGGGAAAACTATCTTACATCATGAGATTTCGCACTGATCCCACATTTAAAGCAACCACAGTACCACACATTGCCACATTGGCACTGGCAGCCAATGGCAAGAGTAAATAAGTGAACACACAAGTAAAACGTTGGCTTTGTTACTTGACTTCACGAAACTCAATATTCGGAAAAAGGCAAACAGGAATTCTTCATAGGAGAGGATGATCACTTCCTCGGTAAACATTTCGTCAATTAGAGCAATTAGATTAACTCAAAGATTGGAACAAACGGATTGCTCAACGTATGACCACGAATAAAATCGATGATAAAGAACGTGATTCTTGCAGCCAAACGTTTTGTGATTTTATTTCCTTCAATTTATTTTAATCAAGTTCAGCCAATACGCTAGGTCTTTTGTGGGCTGATAAAAATCCACTTCTTGGCTCGCAGATCCTATTGTCTTGAAGAAAAACTATCTCATTCCACGTTGCTAATACATTTTACCCCCACCAAAGAATGCTAGTGGTCCCCTTTAAATAATTATCTCAATTCAGTGACGATGGCGGACGCCACTTGGTCTCTTAGTCCGCTTACGCGTCTACATGGAATACGCCAAGAGACCCATAGGCATCCCAATACATACAAAGGTTATTCAACGGCCATGGAACCCTCAAAAACAAAAAGTAGAACGCTGAGAGGGAGTAAGGATACGTATGGCACCAAATAAGTGAAAGACACTCACTTGCATGGCCTCCTGTAGTGCGTGGACCTCAGACGAAGTCGACCTGTCTTTAGAATTCAAATGTGTCGTCAGAGTGGCAACATTAGCTTGTGCGATGGTGGCAATGTGCTTGACCTCTGACAGCTGCTGTTGCGCCTCCGCTAATTCGCGTTTCAGCCGCTCCGTCTCCTGAACTGCCCGTCTCTGCACCTCGCAGGCCTGTTGCCGGCCAAACGCTTCGTTGGCGGTTTTCGCGGACTGCGCGGCCAGTTCCTGCCTTGCCAACTCTAGCGCCGCCTGTACCTTCGCCAGCTCCTGCTGCATCCGGCTCACGGCTTCCGAATGCATTACAACTTCGGCCGAGAGCATCTGACAGTTGGAGCACGGCAATGGAGCAGTGGCCAGTTCCTGCTGCACATACACCGACTGAATCGGAACCTCTGATTCCGCCGCCGCAGGCGACACGGATGACTTCTCCATTCGCTCAGATAGTTCCACAATCTCCACCTCGCGTTGGGACAACGTGGTCTCAAGACTGGCCACGTGACGTTTTAAGTCTTCCACAGTGTCTGAAAGACCCATTTCACGTCCCTTGGCCGTCTCCAACTCGTGCATCAATTGGAGGTGCTTCGCTTCCAGCGCCTCAGACTTTGAGAGGCGCGACTCCATTTTTGTCACCTCAGCGCGGAGTATCTCCATCTCTGCTTGCTGACTCGCGTTCGTATTTCTCTCACGTTCCAAAACCTCCTGCAGCTTTTGCTCAATCGCAGCCTTTTGCGATTCTGTTGCGTTTAGGCGGGACTCAAGGTTGGAGAGTTGTTGAACCCAGTCGGCAGCTTGTTGAGCCATCGACTGCTGATGATTTACCTTCAATGAAGCGATTTCTGACTGCAGTGATAGAGCTTTGTTGGCCTTTTCATCCAACTGATGGGTGAGTGAGTCTATCTCCGACGATTTTGTGAGCAGCGCTTGGGAGTACGAGGCTTCGACATGTTGAAGACGTTCGCATAACTCCGTCTGCTTCGCATTAGCTTCTTCCATGGAAGCAGTGTAAGTGGAATTAAGAGCATCGTACTGCTGCTGCAGTGCCTGATGAGTGTTCAAAAGAATGCAATAACGCTCCTGATCAGCTAGCAGACTTGCAACCTGTTCACGCAGACCCTTAAGTTCGGTTTGAAGAGCCTCCGATTGAGAATTCATTCGCTCCATCTCAGTAATGAGAGGCTCACGAGCCTTACTGGCTGCCTCTTCACAGGCAGGAGCAATGGAAGCCTCCAGACGCTTGATATCGTCCCTTAAACCTTCATTCTCCGACTGCAATGACAAGGAGGTATTCTGAAGCTGCTCACGCTCACTCTCTAGCACTTTAATTTTTTCCCCTTTTTCTTGAAGAGCTGCTTGTAACACTTCCAAATCATTTGAGAGTTCATTACGAATAAGTAGGACATTTGAGAGCTCAGAGTTCTTTGAATCCAGTTCACACTGGAGAGCAGAAAAGTTGGCCTCAACGCGAGACATATCTTCTTTCAGTTGATTAAGACAGGCGTCAAGAGTAGCCTTCTCCTTGTGAATCGCAGTCAAAGAACTCTCCAGGGTTGTTTTCTCTTCAAGTGCTCTGTTGAAATTGCTTGCTTGCTCGTAGCTACTATCTTCAAGGCGAGTTAGTTTTGCACAAACGTCCTTGTACTGCACCAGTTGTTGGTCCATTAGGGCCTTCTGTTGACTCATTTGAGTCTCCAAACCATTGACACTTGCACGCAGATTGTCTCTCTCCGTTTCAGCACACTGCAGTGTGTGTCTGAGATTATCCAGCGATGAACGAAGTTCCGACACCTCCATTTCTGTTTCAGTCAGATCAGACTGCAAGGTAGATATGCAACTTTGACATTCAGTGATTTGGTGACTTTTCTGTCGACACAACGTCTCCAGATCAGCGCGTTCGGCCACAATCTTCTCGAAAACGGCCTCCCTTTCTAAAATATCGGCTCTTATCGCTTCCAACTCATGGGAAAGGTTTCGCTTTGCCTCCGCTAAAGCAGCTTCACCTGACATAACCTTGGTCTCTAGACGAGCATTTTCTTGCGCTAGCTGTTGTGCCGACGTTCCACTCTGATCCAACCACTTCCGCATGGAATTTACCTGCTCCATCAGCCTATCTCGTGCCGCTTCCGTCAACTGTAGCTGTTCCCTGTACCACTCCTGCGAACGCCTCAGACTAGCCAACTCGGCATTCAGGTCTGTTTTATTATCCAGCGCCTGTGAGTGAGCCATTCGTATAGACTCCATGTCAGCATAAAGCTCAGACATCTTTTCCCGCAAACTAGCCAGAGCCTGGTCTTTCGCTACGCTGTTTTGCTGAACATCGGCGAGTTGCGATTTGAGGTAGATAGAGTCCTGCTGGGCAGCGGTGAGATTTGCGGAGAGTCGTTCATTTTCTCGAGTCTTGAGGCTCAGTTGTTCCTGTACATAAAGCAACGATTTCTGCGCCTCACGTGACTTGTTTAGAGCCTCTGTTATCTTCTGATCTGACTGTGTTTTCACCTCAGTGAGAGCGGATTTTGCAGCTTCGAGGCGCTTACGCAGAGAGGCGGCCTCTGTGGAGAGCTCAGCACGCTCACGGAGCCAGGTTTCCGCCTCACGCCCATAAACAGACAGCCGACCTTCGAGACAGGCGGCATGGAGTCTAAGTCTGTCCTCCTCGACCAGAGACAGGTCATCCAGCCCCGAGTCGCAAGTCAGCTCATCTGGGCTGGATGCGCGATCCTGCGCAGTATCATTGGAAGCGATACGACCTTCCTTCCCACCGGCAAGGGTAGGTACAGTAGATTTTGATGAAAGGGCAGTGATGGGGATTTCAGCATGAGTAGTCGATGTGAGTGCATGGGCGGGCACGCCGTTAGTGATTGACATTGAAGAAAGGAAATTGGAGCTCTGAGATTTGCCCTTTGAAGACAGTACTCTGGAGGGTGGACAGGATAGAAGTGGAGCGGAGTTAGCAGTGGATTGAGCGCCGGGGAAGGTATGGTAGAGGTTCGAATATTGATGAACTCCAGGTGCCAATTGGTTAAGGGAGCCAAATTTGTCTATGCTAATTCGTATGTCCGCCTCAATGGGACCTTGTTTTGATTGCTGTGTCAGATGAGTTTCTTCTAAACATACCGAAGTATAAATGGCAAATGCGAAACATAATACCTGGAAGATCGATTCTAACACGAGTCTCTGGGATGCGAGTGTCTCTATCCATCTAAAATAATGTCAATTGGATCATAATTAAATGACGAAAGCGCAGATGAATAGCCCACAATGAAATGTGCAGTCGACAAATGTTGTGTTCCTACAGGAATCAATGGTGACAGAATGACTTACTTGCAGCATCATATCGGCCTTCAGATTCAAAAAAGAAACATAAAATATTAATTAAATGGTACAAACTAGGTTAAATCATGAAGCATATGCTAAAAAAACCATAAAAACGGTAGAGATAACCTGAGGTAGCAAATTACAACTTGAAAAACTTGAGAAAATTATCACGCTACAAAAAAATTCTGGGCTAAAATCTAGAACGTCCTTTCCTGAAGCCAGATTACAGAAATGACACTTGATATGGGTTAAGTAACAAGGCGAGCAAAAAAACTACGACCATCAAAACCTACAACAACAAGGAAGAGAAGAACAAAGAAACAGTGGGGTCCAGAACTTGGATTGGTGCGGTAAGGTACTGGTATGTTAAAACAAAATAAGCGCAAAGTGGCTTGATGGCGCAAGCTTTGGGCTTTAAAATTTTAAAAAATTTTTAAAATTACCAATCAGCCAGCATTTATAAGTATTCTGAACAAGTATAGCTGCAGCAAAACCCTTAAATGGTTTAAGAAGTAATAAATGTAAATACTACAAAATAACACAGCCCGGCAAAAAAACCCTTTAAAGAAAAAAGTCAAATGTTTTTAAGCGCTTCGCTCAGGTAGAATTTCCTTTACATTAAAGGTAATGTCAGCCGTAGCGTCCCGAGGCTCCCTTTAAGGTAAAAGAAGGCATAGTATTGGGGCAGAACATATATTCTGGAAACAGAGGG
>MIEF01009487.1:0-219374 GCA_001870725.1 Taenia solium | reverse complement strand
TTGGTTGAGTTGGTTGACGCTAATTGGCTTGGCTTATTTTGCAGGCCGTAGTTGTATGTAGAGGATGTTATTGCCTTTTCAGCCTAGAAGTAGCCACCGCCCCAACTTTTGGCTCCTCCGTATATCAGCAATAGGCATTCCGTTTAAGCAGCATAACCTCCAGAGACTAAAGCAGTGACTTGAAATGCAGCAATTTATATTCTTAAATGAATGAGACTGTCAAGTGATCCCTCCCCTAAAGTTGTATTTTCAGAAGAGGATGCATTTAGAGCGCTTAAGATGGGTGAATCTTGGAGGCAACTCCAACAACGTGTATGGAACCTGGACTGGACAGCATGCTACATTCCCTATAACAAGAAATATTAAAATCTCTTTACTTAGCCACTTATTAAATGGATGCTGACTTCTTTCGGATTTGCCTAAAGGAATTATTTTGATTCACTTTTCTGTAATCAAAATCAAAAGGGTAGCTATCACTCGTGCGTGTCTAACTATGAGTAAGAGTCATGTTTTCGATTAAGTCTTGAGTGGATTTACACCTAAGTAATTTGGTTCGGCCAATGCGCCTGAGCCGAACGGTCTAGCCTTCGAACCATAGCATTTGCTTCTGATCCCTTCTGTAAGTTGACTGTGCATAATCTGCACGATTATTATGTCTCCTTTCCACTTTAGGAGATCTCTCATCACCAGAATCGTCTCACTAGTGTATTTTTGCCTCTGAAGAAAAACACTAAACCTAGTCGACAACCTCTACACACGTCCCAACGCAAAAATCTTGATGATCATTTTATTTTATGCAAAGTCCACGCAACATCTCAACTTTCTAATTCGTGTTCACATTACGTAAACATTTTTCCAAAAGTCTACGAGAATTTTTGATAGAATAGGTCACAAATGAAGGGTGAAGTATCTTTGAAGCCATGTCAGTCATCAAACAGGACTATGGCATTATCTCCTGTGTAGGTTTGATTGCAGTGCATTTGTTTTGCATTGCGTCGCGTCGCACAGTCTAACAGTCCGACTAATTTTTCAACGCAAATCTTAGAGTGATGCACGTAAATTAGTAGAAGATGCGCAGAAGGACTGGTGGGCGACGTAAGTGAAACGCAGGGTCTGAAACTGCGGGCATTGCGATGCTCACATTAGAAGCTAACACAACTTTAAAAAATATTGTTCGTCTTTAAGTATATGTGTTTTCAAGTCCCTTGTTTGCTCTCTTTTAGCAATTTAGGTCAAGGTAAAGGCGAATATGTACGTTTTACTAACTAACTTTACCAGAGATGAGTATTTAGGAAGGCAATGCTTTCTAGAAGGTAGAAACACGACTATACATTAGTAATATTGAGGAGGCAGTGACTGAAAGGCACGTTAAGTGACTTTAATTTTTACTGCCATTTTTACGTGGAACAAAGTGACTGACCTTCAACTCCAAAATGGCAGTGTCACTTTAAGGAAGAGTGTACAATGTTCCCGATTTACCCAGTTCTGCTATGAAAATCGGCTTCGGCACCTTCGATAAGGTTTCGAAAAACTCTTTTGCAAAAGCTATTTTTATAAAACTAAGCCAAAAAATTTAGTTGTGGCAAGTACTTTCATCTAAAGAAAGAAGTGTAAACTGGTAGACGAATTCCTCTAATCAAATTGATTAAGAGTTGTTCAAAACTATGGAGTCAAGCCTAGTGTTTCTGACCAACAGCCACAAGCAATCTTCATGAAGATAAGACAACTAAACCTGCTGCTACTGTCAGAGCTCTTTGAACATTCGCCCTCTTCACAAAATAGCTTAGCATGGCTGCTGGTCTTTCAAAAAAGGGAACGGTTAACTGACTTTTGAAGACCATCGACAACTTGGGTCGGTGAAGCTGTGCACAAATTGGCATACACTTGAGCTCTATTTGCGAATAATGTCATCTTTAACGTATCACGTTTGCTGGTCATTTAATCCTCTATTTTTGGATAATAGACTTTTTAGGTCACCGCCTTTGTACATTTGCCGAACGGCTCGGCTACATTGCTAAAAGCTATTAGCGAAGTCAATCTTAAAGTGCATCTGTTCTAATTTTAACCCCTAAGTGATCAACTTCTGGTGGAGGGAAGAAATGGAAGTGACGTCTGCCTCCGACAACTACTTCAGATCTGTCCTGTGCAGAAAAGCCATTAACAACGGAGGAGGCAATAACCGTGGATCTTCTAAAAAGCCTCCATTCTGCAGTTTCCTATTGTACCTGCATTGAAACACCGAATGTGTGGAACTGTGATATCGCCTCAAGTTCTCAACTAGCTGGATGAAAATCAGATGGATACATAAATTGCCAGAAATGAAGTGAGAACAGAGAGGCAAGGAAAAGCAGACATGAAGCCTCGTTTACGTGATTTTATTTTGGACTCGTCCATCATTAAATGATTCTGCTTTTGTAACAGTGTTTTCAAGGGTAGTGACGGCCAAACTAGATAGCCTACATACTCTTTCTTCTCCCAGTGCAAGATCTAAACGAGTCAAACTTTAGATTTAGAAAAAAATTGCAAGGGGAAGTTGCACAAAAATTTGACGACTGGGGTCGTTGGTTCGTGAGTGATTCCCCAACAGCACCGACAAAGTTGTGGTGGCCGAATGGAGAAGTTCACTAAAGGGAGCACTAGAGCCACGGAAAACTTAAATTTTAACTCGGCTGCATGACGGCTAGTTTAGACTCTCTGCACGTCAGAAATATATTTTCCTCCTTCTTACCTCTGAAGGAAAATCTCGGAGAGATTTCCCTCAGAAATGGTAAAGTGTTGTGAAACATTGTTCGAAAACTTAGTTTACGAGAGCAATTGGTGGCGGAGCCATGCTATGCTGTTACAAGTTCCGCCACATTTACCACCCTTCTATAATATTTAGCAATATTGACAATGATTTGGTCTGAAAATTAACGTCATTGTGTGCACCTAATCGTAAAGCTATGCAAGAATTGTTTAAGATGCGTTTAAGGCGGGTTTCTTTACTGCCAGTATTTCTGCCTGTATAGGTGAAAACAACTCTGAGTAGTACTAGCTAATGGATGGCGCTTCACCCCATCGTCTGCTATTCAAATCGATCGCCAAGGTAGCCTTTGTTAGTCCCAGGAGGAAAATGTAATGACTTTCTAATCAGAGACGCATCAGTAGTTTGCAAACAACTAAGAAAACATCTGGTACAGAGCAGAGCACAAGAAAACATTTGTGCCCATTCCAAGGTCATGGTCCTGTTCTCCGTGCCTCAAGGTAGCGTCGAGTAATGAAAATGAGGAAATTAGTGAGATTCGTAGCTTGATTTCTATTCCACTTCCTATCTCTAATTTACTTCCCAACTTCCCTTCTCAAACGCGACTGCATTATGGTTAGATCGCGTTGGGAGCATATGGGGAGGGATAATCCGGGTAATAAAAGAAAATACTGGGGCAACCCCTCCATTCCACTCGAAATTTTACACCTTATCGCGTGAGATTAAGAGCATTGACTCCGTTTGACTGACTGAATTGCAGACTTTTGAATGGTGTCGCATTAATAAATCCTCGATCCTCAGCAAGTAAAATTTTTTTTATCAGCAATCCGTCACTCGCGCATGCACAAGGAAAGGGTAGCCTTCTAGAGGCTGAGTTAGTTGTGTTGTAAAGGTGTGGAGTGAGTTAGTGGGAGCAGCTAATGATGTCTTAGTCTGATTAACAAAGCATGTTAGTCAAGTCTTATTGCCACTCGCACTGAGTCAGCCAGAGAGAAAAATTTGAACCCCCTGATACCAACTGTCGTCTGTTGATACATGCAGGATGGTACGGAATGCATAGCTCAAGCCACTAATTTCTCGCCTAATGTAGGCGTATCTGATTTGTCAAATCAATCACCTTTCGCAAGACCTAACGTTTCCGCAGGCGATTAACCATCGGTTAAATCACATCATTGTGACTTGTTCAAGCAAAGTTGCAAGGCATGTAGGGTTGGAACGAAGAAAGCACCGTGGAATTACAATGAAGTGTACCAAGCCAATAGACTGGAAAATCAAGGCTACAAATAATAGCAATTGTATGTTACAAGTCCCCAAAAGTTAGGGCAAGTGGTTGTCCCACGGGTGTACCATAAACGACATGACTTCTTTGATGACCTGGTATTAGCATATGGCCACTCCGACGGAGAAATCGCTGTCTACCATTGTACTTCTTGTAGAAGTACAGGAATACTGACAGCATAGCACATTCAAAGACCATTGCCCTCCTACACGATTAATGGGTACAACCAAGGAAGGAAATTAGATGGTAAGGTTCAAAGGTTGAAAAAGTTTCTTGTCTTAAAATACAGTTAACGTGACCGATAGTTTTGTTCTTACTCCAGAATAGAAGGCCGCATGTCCCACCAAACTATCAACCATTAGTTTAATCGCGTCGAACCTAGACATTGGACTACAACCAATGATAATACTTTAAAAGCTGCATTATTTTATGGTAGTAACACACTTACCAGCTGCTATTGTACTACTTGATTTAAACATGGAATCCCGGCAGCAAAAGTACTAATTGAATATTTCGTAGTTTGACATTCAGTATTTGGCACTCGAATGCTCACCGGTAAGACATTTGATTAGAGTTAACCGTAAAAATGCCATTTATTCCTGATGTTTCACTTCCCAGTCCACAGTACAGCAGTCAATTCCTAGTACGCTTAGCCAGGATTAGATAAAACGTAATCAAAAGATGCCTTTTTATGGAAGTACATGAAAGACTGCTATTTCTGTGGCGACTGTGGGCATGACAGAGTCACTTCCGATAAGTCGCGATTTCGAAATGTTAGCTCAGATCTTCCCACTTCTCTTAACTTCTTTGAGCGCCTGATCGCGCGCCTCGAGACATTGGCTCCAGAGGTGATGCAGAGGTGTGGCAAACCATTCAGGGTGGGTGTGTGACGTATACGCCTTTGTGCCCCTCACGTATTCACGAGCATTTGTACCTGTTTGGCATCAAGATGTAGCGCATTGCATGGAGTCTTCTGCATCTGGATGTTTGTACTATTAAAGTACAGACAACAGTGTATAAAGCAACTCCTGTTTCCGACATTATTAAAATCCTGTACCAGCGCCATCTGCAAATATGATTCAAGAGCCTCCAGCAATTGCTGGAAGAAAAAAGCAAGTGTTTTCATATAAAAACAATCATTGCCCTCTGTTTTTAGTCCATCCACGTAAAGTCCTCACAGCTCTAGCAGTTAACTGCAGTGATTCCTGAATGCATCAGTTCTAGAAACAGCCCAGTTTAGAATTAAAATAGGTCCCTTTGCCCCTGTGAATAGTCTCTAAGACGGGAAGTGATGAGTAACTGGCCAACTTTAGAGCAAAATTATAGTTGATTTGGTAGAAAACAGTATTTACAAATAGAGACTCATTGCGTTTTGCCCCATTTCGACGCGTCATGCGGCACCCCAAAAGGGGGCGATATTCTTCTCTAGGTATAGTAACTTCATAAAAGTTTTTGGTACATAAGGCAATCAAAAGAAAAACATAAAATAAGGAAGAGCAATGTGATATTCACTGCATGGATAGAGAGATTCGCTCGCAATTTGGGTGATAATGGAAATTCTACTCCCTTTTGACTGGTCTGCATAATCCAAGGTTGAAGAAACCAAATTTTATGGTCATATTATCAACTGTCATTTGGAGTCCTTGGACTCTCCTCTTTGCAAATGTGGTACACTCAATTTACCGCTACTGAAAATGCCCGCGAACGGTTGATGTGTATTAGAAAACACTATCAATAGCAGCATTGTTAAGTTACCACAAATAGAAGCTAATCAGGTACATCTTGGTCAGTAAAAGGCAGAAGATGAGGCATTTTGAGGCGATGAAACATTTAGTTCTTGTACTGTACAGTCTCCTTCTGTCCCGTTAATACACCTATCCGATGTTTGGGAAGTTATAACACTAAAAGGTTAAGCATTTTAGGGCAAAACACATGCATATGCACCATCCCTGTTGTCTGCCACCTCAATTAATGGCACATTGGCATGTTGCACTCTAGTCATGTTTAACCGTGATAGTTGTAGCCATTAAAGTATGTCTTTTGCAGCGCAGGTGCAAAATTTAAAGCTGCCCTATGACTATGGCTAAATATTCAAGGGATCTTCAATTATTTGATAGATACTTCCTAAACCACAAATATCGAGTTGGGATCGAGTGAGGCAGAGTCAACAATAAACATATCTAATGTCATTTCCATGTCGACAGCATTACCTGCTTTAACACCCTAGAATGAATTATGTCCAGCTATATCCAACTACTTAATCACCTTTTTTTGATCATCTCATTTTGTTATCGAAGAGGCAAGAGTTTAGAAACCCACACCCAATGCGGGTACATGATGCTACGGCTTACGTCGATCGTGACAGTAGCATAACAATGTGGTTCTGCGAAGTTCGCATACATTCTCAAAGCAGACGCGCTGCTTTTATTTGACTCATGGGCAGCCCATCTGTTTAGCTCACGACTACGCGCTACGCATCCCAAAATGGTTCACCCAGAAAAAGGAAACCTCCACGAATGGAAGAAAATGAATGACTGAAAATGTGCGGCAAGAAGACTTCGTACTTGGTAGAGGACTGTCATGCGAGAGGTTTTTGGTATTGCGGTGGAATGATGATGAGGTTCACTGAATTGGACTTTTATCAGTTCTGGAAAGTTACCCTTTAAAAACAGATCTTGGAATGATGCTCTTTAGAACCAATTCTACGATGTGTACTGACAAATGCAATAAATTCCAAATGATGATCCGGGTATAGTCTAAGAGGGATTTGAAGTTCTGCATTTGACTCTGCTTAAAACCTTGAGGCAATCTTGATGCCTCGGTATTCGCAAGCAAAAGCGTCAGATCCTATTTATGTGGCAAGACTTGTGGATTGATGTGCTGAAGTGTCCAAATGCACATTGTAAAGCAAGGCGTGACCATTTCAGTGATACTTATGAAGACTCGGAACGGCTTCATTTTCAATGTTCAGGAAATCGCAACCGCTAGCCGAGTTTTGGCTGTTTATCCTCCAGCGAATCAACTTCCTTCTTTATGACGGCGATAGAGCACTCAGATTTTAAGATGGTCTAAATTTTAGTGCTAACTTTTCGTTAAATAACTTTTATCTTATTAATGAATTTCCCTTTTACAGAGAGGCAAATCATCACTTTGGTCACTTTAAAGGATAGTTGAGATAATAAATCATTTCACTAAGAATTTTGAGACGGTCCTGCCTAATAACATTCTTTTTTCAAATGAGAGGTAGCCTAACCCCGAAGGTAAAAGCCTAGTTGGCTATTACCCACAGCAGCACTGCTCTTACAATGATCACAGAAACTTGCTCCACTGCCTTTTCTTCTATTCATCACATAATGGAATGGCATTCTTTTTAATTGTACTTCAAAACTTGCAAGTCTTTTGAATGGCAGGCATCTGACTCAAGTAATCTGAGTCTTCCAGCTCTCCCATCACTTCTAAAATAGAGAAGCTACAAATTTCCCTTTTAAGGAGTGCCGATTAATAAAATTGGCCTGACCTCTACTAGCGCTAATGTGTGGGAGGCCCCAACTGAACGAAACAATGGAACCCGCAGTGGCTGCAAGGACCATTGGAGTGAGTGAACAGCAGTCTGTTATAAGGCCCCTTTTCCCCTCTGAAGTATCTTCCCAGTACTGACCGCATTCAAGCTCCTGCATCAGTCGTGCTCTAGAAACTAGTAGCGCAAGTGTCCCATTCTCATTGATGAGTTGGCAGAACAGAGTTATGGAAACTCGCTTTCACGGTTCTGCTCTATGTCAGTCGTTGGTCTGCACCAAAAGTAGAACCCCTATATGAAAGATGTAAGACACTTTCCTGTTTTCACTAATTTCCACTTTGTATTAATTTTGCCACTTCTTAGTCATCAGTGTCTGCTTCAGTCATTTATTTCAAAAAATGAGACAAATAGGGAATTCACCTACAATTGCTGAAGTACAGAAGGGGTGGAGGAGTCTATGGAGTCTATGCCGCACAGCGGTGTAATAACAGAGCTGTAAGTGCCCGAAAACCATAACAAAGATCTAAATAAACAATCGAAGCAGCGCTGAAGCCCTAATTTGCCATTTCCAGTAAATCGTAAATAAAACTTAGGGTAGCCTATTAAATACCCAATGTTTCCACAATATGAATTTATGGAATCGCAGTTATTCTAATTTTGAGGACACCATTCTATCAATGAACTTTAGCCTCTAAACAAACTTGTGAATTTGCCTCTATAACTTGATTTAATATGAAAGCGTTTTTTTGGCAACTTTATTCAAGGTGATGGCCGCGAAAACTCATTCGTTGATTACTAACTTAAAATGTGCAACCGTATACTTGGAATCAGTAATTATGAACTACTTAAATTGCAATGCATGTAGTTTGCTTTGCGTCGTGTGTTCCATCCGTCCGCTTAATTCCTCCACTCAGACTATGAAAGGGCAGAATCCCTTCTGCAAGCCCTAGAGGATGTGACTTGATTGGAGAAGCATAAAAAGGCTAGTGGGTGATGTGCATGAATCACGATCTTGAAAACCTCGAAAAATGGAGAGCTTGCTTGCATAAACGCACCTTTTTCCAATGCCGTTGCAATAAATGCCTTTTCAGCCCCTAATTTGGTCCCATTTTGTGATGCAAATCGAATTTGAAAATAAATGCGCCTGCTCGACCAACCGACTTCACCGTCTAAATAAGAGAGGAATAGTAAATAGCGAGTCAACATTCATAGCCTCTCTGTGATCCAAACGTGAATGGTGGGCCTTCTTACAATGAAGTAAAGCCAAACAAAGCGGAAGACAAGTCCGACTTTGTTGAAGTGCCACACATTAAAATGTAACTGGGAGGAGAGCCACCTGTGGACGGCCAACTCGAGACCCAGACAGTGAGCATAAATTGCTCGCGATCAAGTCCCGAAAGTACCAAATCACCTTAAAGTAAAGCAACACGATATTCCCCTTCATAACGTTGCTTGTTATGAAATGGAACTAGGAAATGCAGTTCGTGTGTGGAGTTTTCTTGCTGGAGGACAAACTTCACTCGTTGAAGTTATCTTCCAAATTAACTATCCTTAATACGTTTTGCTTTGCAGAGCACCCGGCGATCAGAAAGCCGGATCGCCTCCACAGCGTCTAATTCCATTAGTAACTGGCGGCTTTTCTGAGAAGAGAACTCAATGGCGCCATCTTTGACCTTGTAATGCGGCTACTTGGTGTCCACACTAATATCCGTTATGGCAAGGGCATATGGACTCTCCAGATGGTGGCATAGATGATGTTTGAAAGGAAGTAGGGACCAATTATTTATTCAAAAGCACATCCAACGCTGCGACATTTTAGTTTCTCCAGCTCACCTGCCTTTTAACAAGATATGATTTGTAAATGTCTAGGATAGACTCAGGGTGCCGCAAAGTAATTTTTGCAAGTGTTGACTGCCACATCGGGGTCAGTCTTAAAGGGTGGGAAGTTATGAAATGATTTAATTAAGGCAATAAATTTTGTATACTGTCAGCAAGCTCTGAGTTCTAAAAATGCCACACCTAAGCCTATCTGAATTTTTGGAATGCAAATGTTCTGGTTCGTCCATGACACCCAAAAATTTTTCAGGATGTTCTATAGGAATACTACCTAAGATGGGACAACTTACCACATCACTCCAAATATATACATAATTGTCTTTTAAGGTTCTAATTTTAATACCGATGTACTCACGATGTCCACACTATTTGCTTGCATAATCTGTCAAGCGTCACCAAATACGAATTGTGGGGTCCCATATCGCTCATTTCATCCAAAGCCTTCAACAGAGGTAAACAAGCGAATCTTCAAGTAGTTAGTTAAAAGGCGTGGACTGGGGCGTAAGGGTAGCATGGGCAACAAACATAGCGATTTGATGTTATGACTTTGATAAAGATAGCTGCCACTAATTTATTTTGCCCATGGCGTAGGCCCTGCTTATACTAAAAGGGAGTCGCTAGCCCCTTAACTCAGAGGTTACCGAATTCATTTTCTCACTAACATTATTGTCTGCACCACCTATTTAGGCATCAGGAGGATGGATTACACCACCTCGTAACTGGGAGGCCTTCCTTGATACATGAGGGGAAAGAAGGAGCGGAAAGGGGTAAACTCTGAATCTCCTTTAGCATTCGCAAAATCTCACATCATCACGATAGCCGCTGCCATGATCTAACAATTCTTCCCAGGTTGGTGTCTAAATTAAAGGTGGAAGAGCAAATGAGTAATGAAATATATATATAGTCATGCTAAGGATGACGACATTTTTTAAAGTGAACAAATTTTGTAAAATAGACGGGGATAAATAAACCTTATAACCTGAACTTTAGAACAATCGGATTTTATACAACGTCTAATAAATGGTTTATTTATCCAATCACAATTTTTATTGCTCAAACACGGATTCCCAATGAAGATTTTGATGCTTCTGTTAACGTCAACATTGATTTGAAATAAATTTCACTTCTAGCATGCCTCACTCAGGTAGGCTAGGTATCTCATTTCGCTTTGACACTTTAATAGATTTGAAAAATGATGCTATTCTTGTTTTCTACTTCCACTTCCAGGTTTCGCCTATTGGTTCGGTGTGGATAGCCACAGGAAAGCCACTTTTCCTGTGGCAACGTGGTATTTTAGATAAAGGTACAATTTTTGGGTGAACCAGAGTTTGTTCCCACTTAGACGATCAGTGACGTCCACACGGCCACAAGTTTGGAACAGTCTGTCAGCTTGTCGACTAAAAGGTGAATTCAAACACACGAGTTGTACGGCTAAACGGGATCAACAAAACATTTGCACACGCGCCTGGGTTGCAAACCAACAGTCGGGCAAGCTGATCTTCTCTTCACTTGTTTATTTGGTATGCAGTGCAATTTGAGGATTGCCTAAAGTTGCGATGAGCTGTTATTGTTAGTGGGCAAAGCGCAGGACAGCTGTTAGCACGGCCGGAAGGTCATCCCATTTTGGCATCGTAGCCACTCAAGTCTTCCTCGATTGTGCTTTTGCTTGGCGGCATAGTCTTCGGACTATGCCATTAGCCTACAAACGCTTGTGTGGGTCAATGACAGGATATTAGGGCTTTTATGCCCTCAGGGCAGTCGTGCCGCGCCACAACATAAACACAGCATAAAACTCACACAGGAGTCAGTCGTATTAACTCACCAAATGAAATACTTTCCAATTATTGAGAATATTTAAGTTATAATTAAAGTTGGAATGCCGTTTCGAATACCCCTTTTATGACACTGTGGTTGGGGAAGTGGGCAACTAACGTCGGAGCAGACTTGAAGTAGGGAAAATATTATGCTCGCTAAGAATCGGACCATACGAAGTTTAGTAATTTGGTGATTCTTTGTCTGAATTGCATTAGTGATCACACAGCCCTCGTTGATACGATGGTTTGACAATTTGTTTAACTTTGCGTTCTATAACGCGAGTTATTAGGTGGCGGGAAATTGTACTTCTGCTCCACGGCAGAGCCTTTGGGTCATGCTGGTAGACTCTCAGTTCCTCCGTAAGTTAATGATATTTTTCGTCATGATACTATGACTTCTTACAACTCCCATAAAGGCTCGACGCTTTGCACAAAATCTGTGCATTAGGCTACTGAATTGACACAAGCGAAATAAATGTGAGCAATTAGAAGCACAAATTCCCGTGCGCTTATTGGGCTCGTTTTGGGTTTTGGTTTCAAATTTGTGCCTTTGATCAAAACGATGCATGCGCACCATTGGATTTGTTGGAGAGGAATGAGAGGCAGGTATTTATTAGGCTAGTGTCCCCGAAAACATGGATGGAACTGGTTTGAGGTGCATAGGTGACTTTACATTCTATCGCATGTCAATTACAATTGTGTCAACATGGGGTTGAATGTCCAGTAAATCTGACCGAAGACACACTCCGTAGTCATTAACTCGTGTTTGGCCTAACTTAGACTTGCCCATTCATAGTCTGAGGTCACAGGATTTTGGTGAGCTGCAGAATGTGGAATCCTTCTTGTCTCTGAGGAGCACATTTTGATGTTGTATTTCAAATCTTTTAACTCCTTGAAAAAGGCTCTTCTTTAAAAAGCTCTTATGGTAATGCCATTTAAGAAAAGTTAGATCTACATGATGGCGTAAAATGGGTCCCAAAAGATTACCAGAGTGTAATCCACGCAAGGTTTGGATTTGTGTAGCCAGTCACGGCTAGAATTCCTTTCGCATCCCCAAGGTTATTCCACTGACCCAGTGTTCGAAATCTAACTTAAACTAAAGAAAAACGAAAAAGTCAGGGCCTTTCTTGTGGTAGAATTTGTGGAATCATTGGTTAGAGAATAAGACTACATGGTCGGCATTAAGGTAGCGGCAATAACATTTGCTTTTGTCTTTCTGTCACCACAACACTTTCTATTCTTAGAGCTGCACACATTTCTCAAGCCAATTTCCTTGAAATCCAACATTTTGTTGAATTATAAAGACACTCTTTAAAAGGGAAGCAGCGCCACAATGGGATGTCCGATCACCTTGAGGCATTCTTTGAACCAGTACATAGTCGCACCGGGAGGTATAAGGAAATTTTGTCCAAGGCGATTCGTCTTATTCAATGGAGAGTAAAATGATATCCATAATAAGTTGTGTTTGTTGCAGCGCACCTTGAAGGAAAGTTAACTGTTGATCTTCAAGGTAAAGGTCCTAGTGGCCTGATACCAGTTTCGGGACAGTAGTCATGGTAGATGTTCCGCCCCTATTCCGGCGAAGTGGGATGGATACAAGCTTTTACATAATTGGTGGCACTTGATATTAATTATTTACGGTGTACCAAAAGACGTCGCTTAATTCTTTTATCTATTCTTGCATTCATTGTTGATTATATTATCCCTGCTGGTCTCTACAGATAGACTTAGTAACAAAATCCACCTCTGTGTGATGGATAGACGATGCATTCCAGCAATCTCAATTTCAGCGTGCACTTTAATTTCGTGTGATTGCAAGACTTTAATTATCTGTTTAAATCTTCGTTTAAGTTTCGCGGTCACTTAAGGCTCCATCTTTGCACCTCTCCTGGAAAGCACGGCCTCTAGACTATGCCAGTAACCCCCAACTTTCGTCCTCAGGAAAGTTTCGGAGTGCAACACTATGATAGAACTCATTTGTATTTTAAGTGGTCCAACCTAAAACCTCAAATTTCAGTGTAAGGCGCCACAAGGCAGCATTTCATATAGCTAATTTGACATGGGAAAAGTGATAATTGCCCACTTTCAAAGTAATTGTCGGGATAATGCATGCACCGATTAAGTGCTTGTTTTACTAAAATACTGACCAAGAACACTGTAGAGCTAAGTTTATGGCAAATGGAAAATCCAGGGATTCAACATGGATCCCACATGGAATAGGCCTTGTGTAAGGGCTTCATGTCCGCCCGAGTCGGCGCTGATAGGCCTTCCCGTATCCACTCGATAACACTTTAGAAAGTTCAGGAGCACCTAGCTTTACCCCTTCTTTGAGGTGGCCGTTTTGCCAAATGTCCCCTTTTGAAAAACCATCAATGTGATTATGAGGGTAGTGTGAATTCAAAATGCATTCCTAAGTGTCCAGATTCCTCAAGGTTCATCTGCATGAGAAGCGGAAAATCGGGCGATCATTCACATTCGACAATTGAACTTGAAGTGATAATTGCAAAATTAAAGTCACATGACTTGGAAGTTGACATAGAACTCAACTTGTTCTAAATAAATACAAACACGATATATCTCCTTAAATATTGCTAATATTGGTGAAATGAATTGATAAGTATACATATTATGCTTCAAAAGTAAAGATCGGTGTCAAGGCAAGGAATAAGGATTTTTCCCAATTTTTTCAAATGTTGTCTTACTGCAATTATAGTAGGAACTTTAATACACAGTCAACTACACAGAGGTCTCCTTTTCCGCGGTTCGTATTTTCGCCCATTGGAATAGCCTTCCAGTGGTGCCAATTTCAGCTCCTCAATCCTTTCTCATTGTCCTGGTCAGGCAAATTAGTACGAAAAGCAGACGATGCTAACGCAGGGAAACGAAGTACAATCTGTGGTAATGCACTCATCAAACAAACACTACATCGCTACATCCATAGCCTACCGGTGGTGTATACATTAATGGGAAGACTTATTACTAACAAGGTGATCCATACCAGATTATCGAAGAAAAAGGTCATCTATGGGCGATTAAAGCTGCGGATGTTCATCAGTGAGTGTTAAAAACCACGACTAATTGTTAGAGCCTAACGCTGGTAAAGTACGGCCTGTTTCCACAAAGTGGCAACTGAACTCTAAGGAAGGCTTACCATACTTCTCTAAAAGGCACAGCTCAAATCCGCCCAAACTCCTCGCATTTTGCATTTACGGAAGTGTAACAGAGAGAAACACACCCGAGTCTTGAGTATTACCCTCAAAACCAATTATTGTCTTGCAGAGGACTTGATTTTAATGAACACCGGTCACCTTGAAAGCACCTTCTTCCACTAATGTCAAACAGATTTCCCAAGAAATGATATCATCGAAATCACCTTTGACCATGTTTTGTGATTGGTTGTTTCACACTGGAGCTCGTTATGGCCAAGGTAGGAGATTGACCCAATAAAGTGGCAGGGATAAGTTATGTTTTTGAAGCGCATTTAATGGTGTAAACTTTTTAGCTTCTGTGGCTTGTATCTTTGACTGGTAGCGCGACTTTCAGCAGTATCAATGGCCTCTCAGTTATTGTGTATGTTAATAGCAAATCCTCCCGACTGGTGTGCTACGGTAAGGGCTCTGCAAGGACTACGAGTGCCACAGTGCAGTCGTTGTATGTGCCGATTGACATACAGGTCTATTTTAAGACATAAAGAGCAGTAAATCTGTGAAAGTAAGAACCATAAGTACTAAAGACCACAGGCTCAAAGTTGCGAAATGTCACTTTTACAAAAGCGTTCTCGCCTACCCGAATTTTAGGCTTGTAGCAGTCAGTTTCGTCAGCAACATCACCTACACATTCGTAAAAATTTCGCAGAGTCTTGAACTGATTGCCTAGTCTGCACTTTCCCAATTTTTTTCGGTTATGGGTGGTAATTCCGCCTGAAAACGCGCAAGTTGTTGAGTCACGCCAAATAACTCGGTTCGCCACTTTCAACGAAGTCTCGGTTGTCTCTCCATAATTCAACGTATTAAAAACCTGGATTTTCTTAGTTACCTCCTAATGCTTCTCTGGGCTTTTCAACAAAGTAGTGCGTAAATTACCACGAAACCGAGCTGTGATAATTTATCTCATTAATAGGCTGTTTACTTTTAATGTGCCGTTTTAAAAATTGTGACCTCCTTTATTTGTGTCCAAAAAATCCTCAGCTGAGCCCATTAAACAGGTTTTTAACCAGCTAATTGGAAAACTTGTTCTGAGCACCAAGATTAGAAGAAATAATAGGCAGAACAACTTATTGTTTTGACTTGGATAAAGTAAATTGCAACTAATTAACTGTGCTCATGCTTAAGAATCTATTTGTCACATTTATTTTTGAGTGTAAAAGTTTCTCAGTTCATCGACACCACCTCTTTAGGCAACAGTGTCGGAGATTGGACCGCTCTCGTAAATGAGAAGGCGTTCGCGATCTCCTGAGGAAGGAAGATGAGGAGAGCAGGCACACTTTGACTCTCTTTCTTAAAGCCTTCTTCTCGATTTGAGGAGCAGGAAGGCAAACCAGTAGGAATGTTCGGTGTTCAAATGAAAGATGTAAATAGGATTGTTTCCTAGCAAAAGAGTTTGCGTAAAATCGAGTCCCTTTAGAACGATGACACTCCCAAATATCAATTAATTTTGAAAAACAAAGGAAACATACAATGCATAATCTGATAAAGGTCAAATGAATTTTGAATAGCGTGTGTTAAGCGGTTCACTTGTCCATATTGTATTTCCTTATTTCGTAAAAGCAGAATTCGTGGGAGACATTGGATCCCACCAATGCCGTCCAAATTGGTAGGAAATAAATCTAGCTTCATTGGTATGATAATCCACTTTGCTTTTGCACACTACCGAATTCGAGCTATTATGCTACTGTCGTTCTTCCTTTCCGCTTCCGATTAGAGGAGAACATCATCATTTATGCTCGCCCTAAAAATCCGACCGAGCAATACATCTTCCTTTAACCACATTTTACGATCCAGGACCAGAGGCAGGGGCAGAAGTGAAAAATCGTAAATCGGGTCACTTTAAGGATGACGACACTCTTAAGCACCAATAAAATTTAAAAAATAATTGAAAATGTTATTGCAATAGTCCGGTCTCTTGGTAAATTTTCTTATTCTTTTGCATTTTCTTAACTCGTAAACACGGGTTCCATACGAGAAGGTGGATCGGTCTAATGATGTCAAAATTGGTAGAAAATAAATTGAGTTCAGAAGTTAGATATTTCATTTTGCTCTTCTACGTTACCAGACTCGAACTGTCATACTGCCGGTGTTTATCCCTTCTAACTCCGTTTCCAGCTCACTGGTTTAAAAAAAAACTGGTTTGAGGAAAACAACATTTATTGTGCGAATGTGTAAGCCTAAATATATCAAATTTTTTTGAGAAGCCTGTGTTTTTTCCGCTTCAGAAATCGGTAGTGCCTATTTGGTCACGAGATTGTATCAGACCGTCAGTTTGTCGACTATAAGGTGTCGTCAAATATGCATGCAATCAACAATCCATGCACTGATGTCATCAGACTACGAACGGCTAGTCATTTAGACTAAATTTGAGGCCTTTGCTTTCAAATAAAGACGGCATGTTATTTGATAAAAGAAACACCACTTATCACTTATTTTTACTTGCGAGTGTGGCACCTAGGGCTGTTCTGAAATATAGGGAAGGTTAATGGCAGTGCACAGACCTCTGGGAAACTGTGGGCTGGGTCGTGATGACGCTGACGAGCGGATTCGTAATCCGCGAATTAGGAGGCTGTAAACTGCATCAAAACACTGCATTTACGCCCCCTGAAGTTTTTTGCAAAGTTATTTGAAGAGCAAAGTAAACATCAATTTTAAAAAGGGTTTTAAACCACATCAGTCTGCACATCTTCAAATAATGTAGTCTCAAAATTGTGAATAAGTCGTGAGGCTCCGTAGACTTCTTTCAATTTTATCACTTGTTCATAAAATCATAACTCTTTTTCCATTATTACCTTTTTAATTATTATACGTGAACTAATTAATTGAGACCAAAATAATATGAACAAAACTGTGCAGCTCAAAAAACACAAAGCTCCGCCTTGTCTCTTTTCTGAAGTTAAAAGAAGACGAAGTATTGGTGCTGCTCGGAGAAGGTACGAGGAAGGAGCCTCAAGTGTCCACGTAACTCAAACGCAGAACAGAACAAGTAAAGCACTACAATAGTAGTTATTTAGACTCTCTTTTAGACAGATTTAAATTAAATTCATTTATATTCGAAGTACAGAGCACTAAATTACCCATGGGACTTCACCCATAGCTTCCGCGTCAAAGTTGGAGAAAAAACTGGTAGCGAAGTCTGAGCAATGACAGCCAAATCCTTTTTCCTAACCACGTAATAAAGCCACGCAATGTAAGTGTAACAAAACAACCCCCATAGTTTACACCCGTCTTTCCCTCTCATATATTCTTGGTGTCCACAGCTAGTGGCTCACATAAGTTTCAAATTCACTCAATGTTTAAAAAGTCGTACCACTACGAACATTGTGGAAAGAGTTCTCCTTTCTTATTTTTCTTCTACTTTGGAGAAATGCAATCATTATGCAGACCTATTTTGTCCAATTTTACCTTTCAGGCTTAAATATGCCCACCATTTACCCATCCTCTGTGAGACAGTACTTGACATGTTTGAGAGCACGAACCAGAAAGCCCAAAAACGTAAACAGATGGCGAAAACAACATGCACCACATAAATTTAGCTTACAAATAGTAAGTTATTTTTCTTTTTTGCCCTGAATTTGTGTCCAACTGACTTTGTTAAAGCCTCAGTCTATGCAAAATGGACAGCTTAATGAGTCTGATGAAGTAGGCGATAGGTGGAGGAATGAATGCATACACTAGTTGATGATAAATGCGTCCCTTAGGAGCAGTAGTTATCACAAATTAATGGACCACTTACAAGTAGCAATAACTCATGCTTTATATTAATGACTTCACTGCTGGGGCATAGCAAGACGCCCAATCGCCAATTTCAAGACTAACTTCATAGGTATCGTGAGGATCCTGTAACTCTAAATGTGCTCTTTTGGAAAAGTAGACTATGTTAAATTATACTGATTTGATGGCTTATTTACTTCTGCGAATTAGTTAAGAGGACACTTAAGACTTCACGTCTGTACATCCAGTTGATGGCCTGATCTCCTGGTCAAGCCAGTAGTCGCCCAACTCCTTCCTATTCGTCGGCAATACTTATCCTATCCCACTCTTGTGAAATCTTTCGTCTTCAAGAAAGACTCTGCTAGCAACATCGATTATCCTTCAACAAATTTATAAGTAAATAACTTTAATGGCTGGATTTTGGGTGCAGTAAAAGGAAAGAGTTGAGATGACACATACAAATGGCCTTGGAATGCAAATTTACGCCGTGTGTACAATGTGGGCAAAAGTACTGGTGGACAAAATCACGATCTTATTTCTTGGCTACAATAAATTTTAAACTGTTTTTGCCCTTTCTTCCTAATTTTCCCTAATAACTCATTTCGAACCTGCACTTTACGCTATCAGTGATGCGAGTTTGGCATCCCGAGTCTTGCCTTGGACAAAAGACGACATAATACTGAGAGAGAAGGTGAATTGTTGGAGTACAGGTAGGTGGAGAGCTACTTACATGAGTCAGAGACCATATTGCCCAGTGGAAGTACAATGGCAGAGAAGTGAGTGCTTACAAAGGCACACTACCCCAGTATTATAAAGCTCTTATGCCATATTAAGAGACAAGACTATCAGTATGACCTGTAATGTGCCAAAAAGACCTTGTTAATCTAAAGTTTTCAATAAAGTAACAGCATAGCGCACAAATAAAACAAATGTTGACACAGGCTTGGTACCTTTCTCTTTCTACTAGAGGTATGATCCACACAAGTATTCGCCTAAAATAGGCCTTGCATCTACATAAATACTCAAAAGGCACAGTTCTGCGAATACTACGGAAGCGCTTCCAAAAAAATTTCCTTAACAAGGAAATCTAGCTTATTACGTTCAATATCGGACCTAAAAGTGTACTGAGAGAGTATTTCGTTTGAAGGGAGCAGGAACCTAAAGGTCGGAAGTGAGAGCGACATACAGCGTGGATTCAGCGAGCATATGCAAAGTTACCCTTATTTCTGGCCTTGGGGCAATTGAATAATCCCTGTTGACTGGCTTATTTAAAGTATTCGTCCTTCCAATACGGACAGCATGACGGGTCTGATAAAAATAGAGACAGGTGGAGACAGAGCAAGATACCCAATCGTCATTTAACGTCTAATTTCTTTGGAATTATGGGGATCCCGCGAGCGTCCTTTTCGACATTTAACCTGCTCCTTCACATATTTCTTTTTGGAATAGCAGCCTTTGTCAAATGTTGTTACTTTGATTGTTTGTTTACCTCTGCACTTCGGTTTCGCTGGCCTCCGGGTCGTGCAGAAGCCACCTCCATCCCACAGCCCGTCCTGCGACTTTGGGAAAGATCTGAGGTGCAACCATGTCGATTTCCAAATGGATGCCATCGTGTAATGATCATCTGCCTGGTCTGAGATTTCAGAATTGAAAATATTTAAATAGCTAAAGTTAAGTTAGTTGGTGACAACTCTAACGACGTGTGTAGCACGTGGACTTAACCACATGTTTTTATTCCCCCCAGGCTGATTTTAAACACTCCTTGCCTAGCTATCTATCAAATGCATGTTGATCTCCTTTTAAAAACCTAAATAAATAATTTTTTTTCAAATACTGTTCTATAAAAAGCAAAACCGTTCTTATCTCTCACCTTCTTGATTTCGAGGGAAAAGTGGAATGCTTTCTTTTAAGTTCCATGCATATTAGTCGTACGCAATTAGACTGGTTTGATTATTTTAATTTTGAGGCTGTCAGTGTGCTTCTTTAACTGTTCAACAAACTCTTAATTTTTGTTAAGCAAGCCATTGGGGTTCTGCTAGGCTGTCTGGAATCCAGGACATGTCAGTATGCTTTAAGCCCTACCACAACTTGACAACACATATCTTTCCCATCATTATGCTTTCTTTTGTCGTCGAAGAAGCATCGGGGAGGTAAAACTCCTTGCCTTGTGCATTTAATCGCTGTTGTTATTCCCGAAATCCGGTCGGCAATCTCTAGAGAATGGCAGTTTCAAACATGCTCCACTGTAAAGAGGCTTTACGTTCTTGTCGTTTGCTCACTGTGGAACATGCTCTAGTCTTAAGCACCGCCTTCCAAAGGAATTCTTTTTCAATGTGCTTTATCTTGCAGAGCACTTAATCATCGGGAACTTTGATCATCTCATTAGGAATTACTAAGACCAATGCAGAAGATGGACTTAAGAAAATTATCGCTGACAAAGCTTAAACAGAGGAAGGAATCAACGTGGATCGTAACTTCGCAAACTTTTTTAGATTTTATATCTTGCACCTCCGCCTAGCAGCATGGTCCTCTCAGTGCATATGGCTTTCTGGTTCCTTTGCGCCTAAATAACACGTCTCCTTTAGTGGGCTCCAAAAAGACTGCGAGTACCGCTGTGTAATTCTCATATGCCTTACCTGACACATAGGGTGCATTTTCAATTTCACATGAGGCTAGTGTAATTTTTGTGGGCATTGACTTACACGTGGGTGAGTAATCATAGTGTAAAGAAGTTATAAACTGCTACATGTGAAAACAAAAGCGTTAAATAAGTGTCTATAAAAGCATTTGCTCTTCTAAAAGTAAATTTGCCCGTCTGAAGTTTTGGAATGTCAAAAATCAGTTTAGTCGGTAATGCTATCGACAAATTCAAGGGAAATCACAAAGGCATGGACTGATTGTGGAGCCTGAGATTCCCTAGCTCTTGTTGCCTCATGCCAAATAAATTGATTTGGGATTTTTCTGCAATGATTTTCTAAATGATTCCAATTTTCAAGAATCTAGAATTCAAAGTTAGTTTTGCTCAAAAAGTGCGTGATTACCATGCTTCCTCCTGTCATGCTGCTAATCAAATGTGACTAGTCACCTTACAATTTTGTCACCTCTTCCCTTTAATCCACCAAAAACTTAAGTTAAGGCTAGTGTTTCACTTGCCATGAAATGACTGCTTGTGTTCCAGAGTCTTTTAGAATTAGTAACTTAGAATATTCCGGATTCATAATCCTAGCTATTACTTCATCGACAGGTAGAAGATTTAACCGACCACGTAGGTAGGAAAATGATCACGATCTCTCCAAAAATTTGGAGCACTTGTGGTTCCCTCTTTGCCACAGAGCAATACCTCTTTCTCTAATCGTTCTTCTTGATTTGAGGTCTTGGGATAGAGGTAGAAGGGAAAAGTAGTAAGATTGTTGCGTATCTGTGTGGAAGATAAGAGCGTCAGCTGCACCAATAATTTTCACGTAGCATCGAGTAACTATGGAAAGATGAAAGTTAAAATAAAACAAATAGGTGATATAATATGAGCTCCCTGTCATCAAGAATTTTAAAAAACGTATGGTTAGTGGTTTACTTATCCATTCACATTGCCCTATTTAGCAGACACGGCTTCTGTGAGAGGAATGGGACCCTTTAATCGCAATTTAAATTGGTGGGAAATTGAATTTTGCTTCCTCGGATGGTTAGCTTATTTTGCTTTGACACTTTACCAGGTTCGAGTTGTCATGCTGCCGTTGTTTTTCTCCTTTTACTTCAGGCTTCAGGCCATTGGTTTAACAAGGTTGGTTGGAGGACAACAACATTTCTCCTAGGATGTGCAGTTTAAAAAGGTCAAATTTTTATGGACACATCAAAATTTGTTTTTGCTCCAAAGACTACTGATGGCGTCGTGGTCACGAGGATGGACCAGTTTGCTGTCGGTTATTTGCGATCAGCAAACTAGCAGCAAAGTAAACACCCACCACTCAGCCACTTGGTATGCGTCGTAGTCAAACTAAACCAGTTCGTAAGTGTAGCACCTTGGGCTATGCTAGGATGTATGAATATTCATTGCTAGCATACAAGGCTGCAGGAGGCTATAGACTTGGTTGAAGGGCCATTCTAATTTGCAAACCAATAAATTTTGAAGCACTAAGCATCCGTGAAGTCTATCAAGAGTCTGTGCAATCAGGTCCCCTGAAGTTGTTGTTGCTGTGGTTAGCGGAGGCTGCAATACGCTTGGCAGTCGCTTACCACTTCTAGCGCTGTTTTGCCGTTATCTTGGCGTTGAGATGACGAAAAGAAAAAAAGCTATTTGAGCTAAATACTTTTCCAATTTTTCATTACAATCTTAAGCAAAATGGCTCCAAATTTGTGAAATTTGTTTTCATTAAGCCATAATGCTTTCCTTAATTTTGTTTTTAAAATGAAGATGCATGACTTAGGTAATAAAGACCAGAGTGTTCCAGATAAAATCATGCAACCTAAAAGCCATAAAATAGCGTCCTGAAGTCAAAAGGAGACGTAAAACTAGGAATTTGGTGAGAAGGTTATGCTGCCCAGAGGAAGTAAATATGCGGAGCATTATCCACGAAATCCAAATTAAAAGTTAAACAATCCGACCCTTGCCATGGTAATTATTTAAACCGCCCCCTAAATGTTAAATATAAATTTAGCGATCGCTGCCGCATCAAACTAGGAGAAAATCTAACAGTGAAATCTAGAATGTAGGACTCAAAATGTTGGCTTTAAATTCATGGTAAATTTACACAATACAAAGACACTGATATAGTGACAATTACCGCAACCTTCTTCAAACACCTCACCATTGTGTAAATTACAAACCACATCCACCACATCGTATCATTCAAAGTGTGCAAATCCAGTTAGTCAGTGTCAACTTTTCGACACGAGATAAGCCTAAAGTCCAATTACTATCCGTGAGACAATAGTTTGATTGCAAGATTACCGGGGGAAAGGTCCAAGGGGTGAACAGAGGGTGGAAGAAAGGTGTGCCACCTAAATGCAACCTTCATGAAGCAAAGTGGCTGTTTTTTGTGCCCTCCACCCTAGTGAGCACACATTATTAACTGGTCTACTTCGTGCCTTTATCCATCCAACATGGACAGCATAATGTGCCCCATGGGATAAATGATAGGTGGACGAATTACTTGGTGATAAATGCCCGCACATGAGAGGTGGGAACTGCCACAAATAACGAACCACCCACAAGTAGTAATAGCTCACGGTTTTTAGCAATGGCTTCATTCATTGGCCAGTTGCCCTCTTACTTCTGAGGCGTCCTGATGACTTTGCGGGTATCTCTATGGTTGTTTGACCAGTGTCTATGGGAAATACCCTCGATAGAGTTGCCGTTATCATGGTTTCATGTCTTGGTGGTTTGTTAGTCTCTGTGTTTTAGTTATACAGATACTTAGGACTTCATTTCTGTACTCTGGGTGGACATCCTGACCTCCAAGTCATGCCAGTAAACCCATCAACATTTCTGTGGGTCTGTAATGCATATTCCTTCCTAATATTATCAATTCTTCGGTCTTTAAGGGAGTCTCGTTAGGCTACACTAACTGTTCCTACATAAATGATGTCATCAAATAACTTTACTGACTGAATTGCAGATAGAGAGAAGGAACTAGTGGAAATGCCAAACGTAAACAGATTTTGAAAGTAACTTTAATACCGTGTGAGGAATGTGGGCAGATTAAATGGTGAACTTGGATAAGTTTTAAGCCTTTTTCGTCCGTGAATTTATCAAGCGGATTTGACCTCTTTTAAATTTTCCTAAAGCAGTGACTCCGATTTCAATTTTTTTCTTGTCATCAGTGGCAAAGGTGCAGGGTCTCGAACCTTTGCTGAAGGCGAACAACGAGATTGTACTAGGAGAGAAAGAGGAATGTCGACGTAAGGAATGGCTGTGAGCTACTGGCGAAAGTACAAAGGTGGGGGTTTAGGCTCCTGAGAAACCAAGACGAAGATCCAAAAATACAGGGCATTGCAAAAGCTCTTGTCTGCCATCCTCTTTGAACCGTTAAACAAAACCAACGGCTTTTTGTCAAATTCCGGCTTTGTTTTAAGCTGTAAATTTATGTGGTTGGAATTATCCCAGTTTTGAGAATACCGTTTCAATATTGCAACCTCTAGGGGACAATAAATTTAGATGTGTTCAAACGCAAAAATGTTTAGTGACAATTTTGTTTAAGGTAGTGGCGGCAAAGACTCGAGTTTTAATGGCCACATAGCATGTCTAAACATATGATTTAAAGGTCTGTGGTGGTGCTTAATTATATACTACTCGATTTGCAATGCATGTATTTTGTTTTGCATGCTTTTGTCCTGACTGCAATTACTTCCAGTTGCTCCTTGCCTAAATATTTATTGAATGAATGTTGACCTTTTCGAAATTTCCCCGGAGAAGTGATTTTGGCTTAAGCCTTTATTCAGCCAAAGTAAAATGGCCCTATATGTGTCAATTTCGGCCAATCTTAAATATAACTTCATATTCCCTATCAAGACCTGAATATACATTTTGATATCTACCTTTAAGCTAACTGGTTTATCCCAATTTTAAAGATGCTGTTGTAATACTTGAACTATTTGTTCATTTTTCGATTTCTGGATTTCAGGGCTCCGCCAGTGTACCTTTGACCGTGCCAATACGCCCCAAGCCCTACTTTCTATTACTTCAAAGAAGTCGCGGTGCGCTGCAACCGTTATGCTGGTATTTTTTAGTCTCTAAACGAAGGTTGCAAAACTGGACCCTTAACCTCTAGAGAGTAGCAATTTTGAGCGTGGCCCAATGCGTAAGCATTTTTTAACCATCGCATTTAACGTAGTGGCAACACAAAGCCTTTGTCTCTTAATGTCCATTTGCATTATTTCATTTATTTCTCTTGAAATAAAAATCGCATAATCGAAATGTGCCATGAGATTGCCCTATGCGGTAGTTTGATCGTGATGCATGTAATTCACGTTGCTCCGGGTATTCGAAGAGCCTGACCAATGCTTCTACACGAGTCTTTGAGAGGCAGATCCCTCTTCAAACGCGATGGAAGGGGTGCAACGTCGTTAGAGATTTGCGGAAGGGCTGGTGGGCAGCGGGAATGAAGCACAGTTCTAGGAACTGTGGGGATTGCAGCGCCTGCAGAAGTAAAACAACTTGTAGAAATATTATTATGCTTCAGCCATGTACCTCTTAGCTTTCAAAGTTAATCTTTTTTAGTGATAATGGTTAAAGTTAGAATAAAATTTGGCGTTTTGCAATCCAGCGCTAAATTGACTTTACCAAAAAAAGGCGAAGAAAATGGTAAATGTCAAGGCTGCACCTCCTGGCGATCAAAAATACGTCACCAGATTTTGCTGGGGAGGGGCAGTAACTGAAAAGTTTGTGAGCCTACTTTATTTTTGTTGCCTTTTTGGAGTTTAAAAAAAGGGGAAAGAACCTTACTTCTAACTCCAAAATTCTATTCTTATGTATTCAAGAGTCTCCATTTGCAGCGAAAGCCCCATGCATTTGTCCCTGTTTACCTATTGCTATGTACTTTGACATCCTGACAAGCACCCCTCTAATATATTAACTTGTAGAAATTGCGTTACGCCTTCTGCAACTGAGCAGGAACCTTTTAAGGTTTACGTAGGATGACACGAAACGCCTCTGGTACCAGTGTCATTATAACCTCATTTAAGTTCTTCTGCAATGGACGTTCTCCAAACGCACCCCACACTTACCCTAGGAGAATGAAAATCATAAAACACAATCTTAGCCATTCCACTTTGCTTTGAATTTTATGCAGATAACAAGGAGACGAAAATGTTGTGCTATCCCTTTAGCCCTGGCAATTAAGACGTGACTGTAATGGCACCGAAACCCAGAGCGGACCTACTTCATGAAATTTATTCAGTTGACAGAGTTCGAAGCAATAGTTGGGGACCATCGTGAATCGAGTCATTGCGAAGCATTACGCGAAAATCTCGACAGAGGTTTAGCAATACCTCTTGATGTCAAGTTTCACCGGCTTCATGGCCTTCTTGTTAGGTCGCATGTGATTGTAGCAGCAGGGATTCTCAAAAGAAGTGGGGTTTTTTTACTAAGGTACAGATGGCTAGCATTGCTAAAATTCTAAGAGGAATTAGGAGAGATTTAGCTGCTATCGGAGTGGCATTTTCAATCCGTGAGGTCCAATTTTTCCCAGTATCTAACTTGAATCACCTCAACTCCTACTCCTCAAATTGTTGCTGACAAGCATGCTCAGGAATTTTCGATGTGGGTTTTTACACATGGAGGACAGCAAAACTTTGTTTATCCACTGCAAATTAAAGCCTAAGAATGATTTCTGCCTTTTTAAATGCCAAACGAGACACTATTTCAAGAAGGATGGTAGACTTGACTTCTTTTATGAGGAAGTCCCTCTTTGTCTTAGTCGTGTACCTACTCCGGAAATTAAGTGATGTGTGGATGGCTCAGAGAGAATGTTTCCAACTACACTGAGGGTAACTTGAATGGTCCTGTCATGGGAATCGGGCGTTAATGTGTAATGCTGCCTTCTAGCTGCATATTTCTGTGCAGACTACAGCCACTAGTCGTATTTTTATGGTACACTTGAAAAAGTAAAGCTTGAATGCCAATGGATGGCTGGACATTTTGATGTCCTAAAAAGCCTTTATCCTTTGTTCCAGAAACTTCCTAATAGGAGTCTCATGAGCTACAGGCATCAAGATGCAATCAAAAGAGAGAAAACTGAATACAATTGCCTTGAATGCCCTTTCTTCGTCCACATCTTCACTTATTTTAGCATCCAATAACGAATTTCGTTTAAGCACTTAATCTGCCATTGGTTGGTAATCTCACTTTGTTATTGAGGAAGGGAGATTGAGGCCTTCTGATCCAAATGCTGACGAATTGTCGTTTTATCAGAATTTGCTTTCAAAAAGCAATCTTTTTATACCATCACATTTTGATGGTATAAAATTATGGTTTCATGAACTTTACATCTATTCCAAAAGTAAACTTGCGATTTTGTGCTGACTCATGAACAACGTATCTCTTTGAACCATGACTACGCGCTACGCATCCGGGGAAGTTCACCGTGGTAAAGGAAAGCTCCACAAATGGAAGAAAATTAGGAATGGAAAAAAGAAGTACTACACGAAAGTCTCAAATGAAGCATAGGATTGTTGTCAAGTGCAAAATGTGAAGGTTTCCTTTTCCGAAACCTTGCAAAATACTTTTTTATTAACCCTTGTGGCCAGAATTTTAGAAGGTCGCGCTGACTGGACAATACTCGATTGAAAATCCTTCAGTGAACCAACCTTAAGTATTCAAATCTTAGGATGGCATGCATTTTCCAGGCTTGTTTCTTTACAAAGCAACCTTTTTTGGTTAACTACCACAATGCTCTTTCACAAGGAAGCCAATCTCAATTTGATCAATTTGATAAACACTTTAAAATAAGAAATCACTTAACTTACTTGGGTCTCGACAGTGCAGCCAGGAAGGAAGCCACTTGCTTGCTCCACTTTTACTACTGACTAGCCAACTGTCTTAGCTTCACCCGTTTTCCAACAAAGGGCTTCAATAATCATGGTGAATGTTCCAGTGCCCTATTTTATAAGTATTAACTGGATATCACGAGTCTTCCAGATCGCCGTCGGTTGAGCCCACCAGCAGATATCATACCCTCTCAGCAAGCCATCCTACGATTCATAAATGAAAAAATCGTACGATCTCCCCCTTAAGTGATGATGAGTTGTTAAATTTGGGTTAAACTTTATTATTGTAGATAAATATAACTAATCTGGGTGGCGTTAAGGAACACCTGGCTAGTGAACACTATCCTATTCTATTGCCGGCCCTTCCACCTCCGCCATATCAAGTATCCTAGGGCTCTCTGTAGCCACTCTCCACTACCGCCAGTGCCTGGGGAAGACTTTTATTCCAGCATCAGCAATGATTCAGCTAGGTTCTGACGATTCTACAATTTTGTCCTATTCACGGCTTTCAATGTGAAGATTGGCAGCTACGGTATGGTTCAAGGGCTCAGTTCGTATGCCTGAAAGTCTAGCCTACTGGTATTTGTTCTGTCCCTATTTTGGAACCGCTCATTTGTCCCTCTCTTTCCAATCGGTTCAGAAGAACTCATTTTAAAACCTTTTAATCTATTTTGTGTTTCCACTGGTTGGTAAGTCGCTGTTAATGCAAGTATTTTCGGAATGCACCCATCCTATGCCATTTAAACATTGTATTCTAGCAACGGCTTTTAACAGTGGAAGCAAGTAATTCTAAAGATAGTAAATGTCGAAGTTTATTTGCATGCTTCGTTTTGGTTTCAGGATTGATTAAGGCTTCGCGTTTATAAGTTCGCTGGGCATTTGGCGTTACAAGTCTTCTCTTGCCTCCAGGCTAGTCTTTTAGGGCTGCAATATGAACACGATATAACACCTACAGAAGAGTGCTTCATAAACTCACTAGACAACATATATTTTAAATTTGGACTCCCAATTGGAGCTCTTCAATCATGGCCGCATGGGTGGCGAAATGAATTGTTTACATCGGACCGGGATAAAAACCAATAAGGAGCATTCTTCTGTCTTAAATTCGGACAATTCAAACTTAATTACATATTACTTTCCTCTTTCCGGATGCATCAGTAATTATATAGCCCCGTTGATACCAACTTACCATTACTGTTCGCTTAACTCTGCATTTGATGACGCCGACTGTTCAGTCTCTGCAATATGCGCCTCCACTCAGCGGCAAGGTCTTTGAGCCATGCCGGTATAAACCCAGCACTTCTATACGTTAGCAGCATATTTTAATGTCATAAGTTCTCATGACCTCATGGAAGGCCCGGTGCGCTGCACAACATCCGTGCATTAACCTACTAAATTTGGATAAACAAAATATATGCGTAATTAGACCTGACAAATTAGTTCATGTGGGCAATTAGGAGTAAATCTTGCTATGACTCCACAAGTTTGAATTTTTTCCACTACACTACACTACACTCTTCTTCACGAGGCGAAATCGAGGTGCATGCCATTAAGTACCATTTCGTTCTACCATTTGCAAAACTCATATTTTTTCTACGTGAGGTTAAATATCTAAGGATTCAAACCGTATATTTATTTCTTCATCGCTAGTTCAAATAACATTAAATATTTGGGAGGAATCAGGAGAAAACGCGCAGAACTAAGCACGCCAAAATATATGTGGTCACCGCAAGATCACAGCCCTGGACTCTGTGAATCGAGGTCAGGTCTGCGGCGTCACCAGTCCCTTGGGGGGTAGACCGCCCGGCGGATGTGCGATGGTGGAGGCCCAAGCGACCCGTTACAGAACCAGAAGTTCAGCAAACAATTTGGTCGTTGCAAGTCAAGCAATTAAAGTGATGTTAAAGAGCACGTAACCTAAATTAAAATGTTTGAATTCATAGACCGGTACAGAATGTGCTCATTTTGCGGTTTCTAG
Organism: Taenia solium; assembly: GCA_001870725.1. Lineage (NCBI taxonomy): Eukaryota > Metazoa > Platyhelminthes > Cestoda > Cyclophyllidea > Taeniidae > Taenia > Taenia solium. Next base: position 189,807 of record MIEF01009487.1, on the reverse strand, counting down.
CAATTTTTATCTAGTTGATTGCCTCTGGAGGCTAAAGTATTTAGCTACCTTCATTTCCTGTCTCAAATTTACTTTCCAACCGTCCAGATCATTTGTAGCTACATTAAGATAAGACCATGTGATGACCACATAGGAAAGAAATATCGGGTAAGTACGGGGATGAGGACGAGATGACTCCTATTTTCCATCCCAACGCCTGAGTCGTGCTCTCAAAGAGTAAGGAGACTAATTTGTTTCGACCAACCCACTAGTTCCAACTGTTTCTAACAAACACTGTACATTAACCTTTCAAGGTAAGAATCATTAAAAGGTATCTGGTCTTTAGCAAGTGAGCACTTTCTTCCTCCATCCATCAGCACGGTCGTACAAGGCAAGGACAACCTCCCACGAGCCGCGGTGTGGAGTAGGGTGGCGTGATCACGAACCATTTACATGCTTGTCTCCTTAACGAATTTGCAATACCGGCGCTGCTTCTCATCACATTTTTGGCCAGTCAGTCAGTCAGCAAGCAATCAGAAGGAAGAACAAAAACTGAAACTCTTCCAAACTTGTTTTTGTTTATGAATGCATGTAAGATTAACCCCTTGCTGAGCTTACATCACTCACCTTAAAGATGAATTATGGTTGCTGTACTAGATTAAACTTGTGTTGTCAGTTCGAAAGTTAACTCTCTGTACAGTAATTTACTTCAACTCCGTGCCATCTTTGGGCGTTACGTTATAGATGTTGCGAGAAGTTTTGCTGATTTTGGGGTGGAGTTAACCTTAGCTTGCAAAGCAAATAAGCTTGACTCACATCCATTAGGTTTGTTCAACCAAAATTTTCTGGGATTAAGGTTTGGAAGGAGGGGAGAATAGTCGAGTCTTAAAGGAGAAGTACTTTACCAATAGACTGGCACATCAGTGCCTTAGAGCACATGGAGACAAATTTATTTTGCAAGCCTCGAAATCTTGAAACAAGTTACCACCCCGGAGGTAAGCCCAAAACTTCACCAACTTCTAGGTAACCCGATGTTGGTATTTAATATCCCATCGGCGGGAAAATCGCTGCCTGCTTTTGTAAATCAACTATCAGAAAAAAGTGATTCTTTCTTGGGTGCACCCTTAAATATGAATGTTCGACCCACTCTTCTAACTCTAAATGCAGTTAGCACAATAATATAAAGAAAGTGGATGAAACTCCCAAAGGGTGTAAAGCTAAACCTCCCTGCCATAAAAGTGATGAATTGCCACCAAAAAGCGGGCTGCAATAACTTATACCCTCATTACGTTATTAGAGGACAACTAGCTACCTTAAAATTTTGTGCCCTCCTCTATCTATATTTACCATAAAGTCCATTGACATTATTTCCTTTTTAACGTAGAGGTTTCCTGACTCATTTGTTTAGCTAATTTTCAATTGGGACTTCCCCTTTGGGTGGCAAGATAATGACATCCGCGGTATCATGAGGAAGGGAGGGATGAGGGAAGCAGGCAAGCTTAGATTTTCTCTTAAATCTTCGACTATTTGTAAATCTTACATTACCACAGAACAACATATCTTCCTCCAACCATCCTTCTCTATTTGAAGGTCTAAGACGGAGACAGGATGACAAATCAGTGGAACCATTATGAATTAAAGTGAGAATTTGATAATAGGATTCATTTAAACCAGATTTATCGGATCAAAATCGAATCATTTTAGGATTCGTGGTACTTTTAAGTCCAGAAAATTTCAAAAATCAAATGGAACGATTTAATGTCATGATCTGGACCTTCAGTGAAATAGGTTTTAAACAGCGTGTGGTATGTGATCCACTTATTCATCCACATTTTCCCATTTTGTAAACACGGGTTCCCGATAGGAAATTAGACTCTTTAATTGACATTGGAAGTGGCAGTGAGAGAGATTTGGGAGTTTTTATCCTTTTACAAGGCAGTGGATTCAAAATATCATGCTGTCGTTGTTATTCTCTCCACCTCCGGATTCAGACCATTTTCTCAAGATGACTGGTTAAAGAAGAACAGCATTTACTGCTGCGCTGTAGAATCCTGAAAAAGTCACAATTTCATGAATGATCCTGTGTTTGTTTACGCCTATGGGGTTAGTTACGTGTTCGTGGTCACGAGGCTGGACCACATTGTCAGCTTGCCGCCTTAAAGGCGCGATAAACAATTCATGCGCATAAGCGACTGGGTTGCCATCGGGCAGTCATTTAGCTAGATTTTGACTTTTTTTAATGTCAGGAGAATACATTTTTAATTGGCATGTGTCATTTTCAAATTAAGCTGGTTTCGCTTCATAGGCTGGATAGTTCATTTTGCCTTTACACGATACCGGGTCCGAGCCCTCATGCTACCGTTTTTACCCTTTAGTTCCGACTTCAGGTCTTTAGTCTGAAAGGGCTGTTTAAAAGGAACAGCATTTATTATGGTAGCTAGAAATTTTCGAAATGGTTACAATTTCATGGACAAACTAAAATTTGTTAGGGGATAATTATGCCCTCATGGTCACGAGGTTGGATCAGTCTGTCAACTTATCAAACAAACAAGTGTGATTAACCAACCCTGTGCAAATGCAAGTGGGTTGTGAACAGACGGTCAAACAGACGGACTACTAAGCCTTCTCTTCCAAATAACGAAAGCATATTTTTGGCAAATTAAACACCATCAACCGCTTAGTCATTTCGTGTGCATCGCTGCCAAATTAAGTCTGCGCATTTTATCAAGGCACTACGCAATTAGGTCTCCTGAAGGTGTTTCCAACACAGGTTTTGTTAAGATGGAGTCCCATAATGGCTTCTGCGTCAAGGTTGAAAAAAAATAACATCGTAGTCTGGAATAGGCCAATCGAACCCGTTGGTCCTAGCTCCATGGTCAAGTTACATAATATGAAATTAAAAATGAGATTAGTTTTCAGGCAGTTTTAATTGTCTTCATGGTTTGCACTACATTCTCAACCTCATAGATCTAAGAACCGCTCAAAATGGGATACAAATCTACTCAATTTTAAATGACCTGCACTTTTGTAAACAAAGTGGAAGGAGTTCAGTCAGTATGCAAATTTGGTCAAAGTCAACATTCCAACATAAATGTGTCCAACAGTTGTTTACCTTTTGTGAGGTTGTATTTTGCTCGTTGAAAGTACGAATCAGGAAGGCGAAAGTGTAAACGGAAGGTGGGAGCGACGCATACTGTTTGGATTTAGCATGCAGAAAGCAAAGCCACTACTTTTTGCCCTTCACTCTAATGAGCACTCTCTGTCAACTCCCCTATTCAAAACCTTCATCCATTCATAAGGGCTAGCACACCAAGTCTGATAGGAACGGAGGGAGGCAGGCGAATTACCAGGCGTTTGAGAAAGCTGTCTTTGTCAAATTTCAATGTCTTGAGTGTCTGTTTGCCCATGCCTAATGGTTGCGTAAATAATTTAGGCTCCACATTTGTATTTCGACTGGATGGTCTGGACTTTGGGCCATACAAGTAACCACTTCCTAGCCCTCATCCCTTCTGTACGTTAGCGACGAATATTCTGTCCTAATATTGCAAATTCTTTTGTCTATAGAAAAGTCTCAGTGGGCTGGGTTGTAAATGTGGAAAAGGCAATAGTTGCCATGACAAATGCAAACGAACTGCGAAAGTAACTTTAATGCTGTTTGCAGAACGTAGACAACATTGATGGTGGACTGGATCACATTCTTAGGTCTCGACTGCGGTAAAATTTTAGACGTTCCCCCCATTCGTTTATGGAATGGACACGGCCCCTTTTAGTTTTTCCTAAATAAATGAATTTGGCTACATTCATTTTTGCGGTAAAGGTACAGCTTCTTGAGTCTTTCCTGAACATGAAAGAAGAGATAACTCTGTGATAGAAAATGAGTCGCCATCGTACAGCAAGGCTGAGAGCTAATGAGACGCCATGGCGCTCGGCGCAAGTACGAAGGCGGATCCTCATATTGTGGAGTAATCCAAACAGAAAGTTTAACAGACTCTCAAGACATTGCTTAAACTTTTGTCTGTCATCCTCCTCATATCTTGATTAAAAGTTGGAGTTTGTGTTGAATACTGCATTAAATTATGCGGCTGAAATTTGTGTCACATATGTCCCGATAAGATTGAATTTTAAGCTCTCTTTGCCTAACCATGTATTAATTGGGTACATACTTCTAAAAAATTCGCCTAAAGAATTATTTTGGCTCAATTTTTTGTATTAACAGATGTGGATGACCCTATTTTAGTCTCAAGCTCATTCCTCCATACGCTGTTGCATTAGTCTATTTACCACAATTTTTGAAATGCCGGTGCAATACTTTAACTGTTTGCCTGTTTCACGATTTTAGCAATGGTGTGCTTAGGTGTCCGCAACTGTGGCCATGCCGGACGACTTAGTCAGCGGGCTGATTCAGTTCACCTTGAATCCTTTTGTGTTCTTTCGTCTTTGGAGAAGTCTCGGTGCTCTACAACTGCATCGTCAGTGAATTTATCCCCCAAGCAAAACCATAAGCCTGATCTGCAACCCCTAGAGGGCGGCAATTTTCGACATGTCTCAATATTAAAACGTAGTATAAGCACTAGGAACAATTTATCAACCACGCAAAGCCTCTTTCATGCCATGGGCATCTGTGTTGCTTAAAAACTTTAAGGATTCTCCCGAAATTCTTCATTAAATGAAATGTCTGAATGTCCAAAAGGGATGTGAACTTATAAGGTAGTTTGATTGTAATGCAGTTCAATGCATTTTGCATAGCACCACACTCGTCTTTGAGTGACTGATTCCTCCCCAAAAGCGTTGAATAAGACGCAACTACATTAGAGATGTGAAGAAGGGCTGTTGATCGACGCAAATGAAGCACAGTTCTTGAAACTACGATGACTGCTACGTTCTCAGGAATGAGAATTACACTAAAAAAACTGTTATTTCACTGCAGGCAAATAATTTTTACCCTTCTAAACTCGCCTTTTTTGTGATGTTAATCAAATTTAAAGTTAAAAATGGGTGTTTTACCATTACACACTAAATTAACCTTATCGAATGAAGGAGAGGAAATAATAATTAACAAGGCAGTACTTTCTGACGACAAGAAGTTACATATCATGTGTTAGTGTCAAGGAGGCAATGGCTAAAGGCTTGCGATATCAGAGTATTGTCGATACCTATCGCTGTGAAACAAAGGTGATGAATCTGGCTTCCAGCTTCACAATGCAAGTCCTATGTACGCTCGGAGGGAGAATCGTGTGATGCTTCCCAATTGTCTTCCCGTTGCGGAATTCGGCGTTGATTCAAGTTAGCTCACACCCTTGAATAGATTTTGCCGATCTCCATCGCAACAATAAAAGCATTTAATTAAAAGAAAAATGACGGTAAAGGCTTTTAATCTAGAAAAAAGTGTGCGCCTACGAATTAATTGCCGGAGCTGAGTTGATTGGGTATCTTTTAAAGTAATGCAGTCAAAATAGCCACTATGCCATCATAAAAGACAGAACAGCTAAATTTATTGCTGCTTTTAAGGCTTCCTGCATGCCCTTTCTCTCTGTCGAATAACTCTTCATGACTATGGATCTTTCGGCATGCAAATGCTTACCCGATCTTTGGCCACCATGGCTAGAATTAATTAAGCTACGCAAAAATTATAAGAACAGCAGCATTATCTGTAAGTAAAACCTCTTCTAAATGGGTTCACGTCCTAAATGTAGCCTATTATGTGCCTATACTACAACAGAATATATATTTATTCATCAACCAGAGGGATTGGGACTGCCAGCATGGCTCAGAGGATGGCCAATCCTGCTAGGACACTGTGGCCATCCGAGTGACTAAAACCGGCATTCAGAACAAACAAAGCATTACATTTGCATCTGTGCAGCGTAGAAGTGCAAGAACTTAAGATTTTCTAGAAAAAAATATGCATCAAAACACAGAGTTAGTTGTGACATTGATGACCAGCCAGACATGACCTCGACGTTTAGCTTTTCAACCGAGTTGAGCCAGTGCAGAAATTGTAACATATGAATAGAATTGCTAAAATGTTAGAATCAGTTGTTCATCTCTCTTTATCTCAAACTGCCTTTCTTGACACTTAATTATTGCCAGAATTTCGAGGCTATTTATTGGTTGCTTAGACAGGCGAATGCTTAATATATAGAGCGCCATAACCTCACCCCCTCAGTAAGACGTTGGTAAATGATGAGCATTCCAGATTCAAAGAAAATTTACTGAAATTTTAATAAAAATAATATTAATTCGTAGACCGGTATCCTTAAGGTTGGAAGTCCTCCTGTTGCCGCGCATAACTTCAGATACTTTTTGAGTTTGCAGCTTTCGGTTGTGGTTCGCAGTCCAGAAAAGAGGCCAAATATCTCATGTTTCCACAGATGGCCAATTCAGGCAGTCGTCATATCGCTGGAGGCGTTACCACCATTGCCACTCATAAGCACCGCCTTATCAGCTTGCTAGCCAATCAGACGGCAGGTTTGGGAGGATACGACCAATCACAGTTTGGCCATAGGTGGTTAACCCAAGCCTCGGATTTTTCTCCAACATACACACAGACGTGCACAAGCACCCTCCGATATGTCCCGAAGAGACGCCGCTTGCGCTGAAAAAGCGGCCGAAAATGCCTTCTTTCTCAACTGGACACGTGACCGTCTTAGAAGAACTACGCAGAAACTTCGACGTACTATGATCACCACAGCAGATTGGCCCCCACCCCGGGTCATCTTCAACTCTGAAATGTCCACCACACATGATGGGAATGAGAACAAAACATTAACGTGGTTCTTGCCCTGCTGTTTTCAAGGCTGTCGAAACCGGTCGCCTGAGATCGAGGACGTCAGAAGCAGTCGACTCTCACAGATGCTCATGGGAACGTATAAGCGAGAAAATGATATGAATTTCAGGGATTTGATGCTTAGAACGGGTCCGGATGGTAGTCTAATCTGCGCCGACCATGTGAATGTAACTATGCTGATCGAGGGATTCCGTGAATTCGAACGGCGGTTTCAATATGGTGCGCTGATGCCCTTTGCAAATGTTCTTCCTACTGTGAATCCCATTCGACATGAAATGAGTCAGGAGACGATTCGAGAAGAAACGATAGAGAACGATAATGCTTCTACCAATCCGGAGGAAGTGAGGAAGAAAAAGAAGGAGAAGGAGGATGAAGTCTTTCAAGAAAATAACCGAGATGTGTTGGTGGTTCAGGAAATTGGACCTGTTTTCTATTAAACTGCAGCCTACGTCCCGACCGCCCTTCTTTTTTACGACGGCGTACCATTGATTTTGAAATTAAACAAGTAGTATGTAAATGTCTTTTGTAGCGGAAATTTTGTTTCAAGTTAATTGGTAAGAAAATAAATGTTCCACAACACCGTAGGTGAATAAAATTACCCATTCGATTAGACAGGACCTTTATTTGTTTGTAAGTTTCTTCGTATCTAAATCACACCAGCTCTAGCTTTTATTTCTTTGTGTTTTGAATGCACCATACTTCATCATTTGGCTAAGAACAAGTCAGGATTTTTGTCAAAATAATTATAAGGAAGAACGAGTGTGTTGTAAATCTGCCTTCATATCAGATTTAATGGTGCTCAAAGTTGAAAGAAACAACATTTCTCGAGGTGCGGGTAAGAGCAGCTGCAAATACAGTTTATGCGTAAAATTGTCTTAGTTATATTTATTGTTTGAGCTCACTAATGGCCTCACAATTGCCACGATACTTGTTACCCTTAATAACTACCCGTGTTGGTTTTGCGTGGGCATTGTAAAAGCCAAAATTAGCTTCAGATTGCTTATTATTTTTTTTTCCAATTGCAATTGCCAGTATTGTGTCAAAAATGCCACCATGTCGTATTTGCGTACTCAAATGGCAAAGATGAATAATTATAACCGAAATAACTAAAGCTGTTCAGAAGCTCAAGAATCGGGAAAAACGGGCATAAATATTATAAAATATTAAAGTACAGTGGTCATTTTCGATACCACTGGGTCATTTAGCACCTTATTACTTCACTTCATCGACTGTAGCTTTTTGTAAATTCGCTGCCTCTCCAAAGGGCACATTTTACCGTCTAAAGAAAAATAGGAGCCAAAAAGACTTAAGCTTGTCCACTTTTGCGGCCACAGGAAATTGTGGTATTTCGGCTTATGATTCACACATTTCTCCACTTGCGCCTAGGCGAATAGAGCAAAAGTGAGAGTGAGGGACGGGTGAAGGCCTATTGGCTATTATTTTTTGCCCTTAGGTGACCATCTATGTATGGTGCTTTAGAAAAGGGTAGAATTCTTGCAGAAGGCCAGCCAAGGGCTGTTTTGAAGGCATTTTAGCTACTGAAGCCAAAATATGACTGGAACCTTCACTCTGCGCAAAGATCCTGAACACAGTTAATTCACTCCTGTCGGCATATTTTTCAATCGTATAGTAAGCTGGAACTGCGATTAAAGTAACAAGATGGAGCCAGATTAGGCATCTGATTCACAGGATTCGTGCGTTTGATACCCCTGAAGTAACTATCTCTCTAACAATCCATCCCAATTATTATTTTGTTTCCATGAGCCAACTTTGAAGTAAATTAGCAACGATCGTTCACAGTGAGTGCATTTAGCCCACCACCTGGTAAGTGGTGTTAACCACAAAACCTATAGAGAGGCCGATATGAGAGTCACTTTTGCTGTTAGTGTAATAACTAAAGATTGTGGCTGATCTACCAGAAGCGGTCAAGTTAAACTATGGATTTTGATTTTGCCCGTGTGCGATTGAATGGAGAACGAAGGCAAACAACTTGGAGATATCAACCACCCACAGAAGACCTCAGACACCGCCTGTATGACAAGTGTATGTCCCTCTCCTCAGCAAGCGTTTTGGAGGCGGCCTCGTATTTTGAGTCAGCGACGATCTGGGTCTTGTCAATTTTGCTTTTAGTCTACTTCACATAAGTCAGCGCGTGAATCTCCTGACTGGTTCTGGATGTCCGATTCTTTACGAGGCAAATCGGCTTGCCAAAATGGTGAGCACAAAGGAATTATTGGCGGACTTCAAGAATCTAGTGCAATTAAGGCTTGGTACAGGCTTTCCAGGCCGCTTTTGTAAGAATGGTGAAGAAGGCGGGATCTTTGGGTGAGTTTTATTTACGTTTCTTGTAATTTATGCTTCACCTCTCTTTCAAACGCAAAAGTCCCACTGAATAACACACTCAGGGGGTGGGCTGTCACGACAAATCACTGAATTTCACACGTTAACCGCAGTTTGGACAAAATTTGGTAGCCAAGTGATAACAAAGGCTTCCAGGCATCACGGGTCAAATGTGTTTCATGGCAGTCCGTGAAAGTGGATAAACAGCTGAGAACAATAAAGTTGGTGGGATGAATTATTGTCGCAAGAATCGTTTCTAATGCTTTGAAATCTTTCTAAAGACGGAGAAACCATAATGCTTGAATAGAATGGGGATTGTTGACGTGCAATTTGGCTTGGAGCCACTGGCAATGCCCAGAAGGCCAGCCTACTTAGCGGACGTACACTGGTAGAGCCCTGGATTGGTTATTACCCAAATCGTGATCAAGACAAGCAGTTAGAGTGTTCAGTAGCTCCTTCCACTTTCCAAGCGTTGTCTCTGGCGTCATTTCCCCATCCACTTTAAATGAGATGCTAGCCTTATCTGTAGCGATTCTGGAGGATGCCTCGAAGTGATTTCGAGCAATAACAGCCCATGATCAGGCTACAACGCTTTAATTCTGTCATAGGGAAATAGTGGATAAGCATAGCTTTACTAACACTTTCACCACTGTGTCACATACTTGTGACGGTTCAATTTGTTCATGGTAGATAACTGACTGCATCAGTTCTTCAGCTCTAAACTGATTGTCCGGGCTCATAACAATAAAACATGTGCCGAGTGTTCATAATCGAAATGATGGCAGTTCTACCTTGTGTTTTTATAAGAAACTAGGTCATCAAAGGCATTCCACCGTGAAGGCGTACCCAGTCAATTTACGATCAAAACATCTAATCAAGCTGACTCAAGTTAATCATCAACTTCAAAGCAGTGGTAGAGGTTAAACGGAACGCAGACTTTCATGCACTAGTGTTGGATTTTAATTGTTTGTTGAACTCTCAGTTTCGGCAGCGAGCCACTTGGGAGCTTCGCCTTTGTACCTAGGCTTTGGGTCTTGCCAGCGGTTTCAAGCCCTTCTGCGTCTTTGATTTCGTCTTTGGGGATGCATCGAAGCACCAAAATTATTCTGGCAATAACAAAATGTGGGAAAAATTTGGGTGCGGAACGATTTGCCAGCTCATCCGTTGCTAGGGGATTAGCCCAGCTCTTCACCACTTTGAATCCGCGATTTAATTCCGCGCTCATAGAGCGTGCCTGAACCCTGCCAAGTAAAAAATGCTATCCAAAAGCGCTATTTCCTTCGCCTAAACCCCTCTTCAACTCGATATGGAGGAAATTAACCCATCTGTATTGATCAAAGACCAAAAACTGCCTCAGCATTCACCCTATTTTAACTGTTACACAATTCCAAATGGTCAGGAGTGGTACTGCCATGTTCTCCTCCCCGGGGAGAAGCTAGCATTGGTGCAAGACATACAACTCCTGCGATAGCGTGTTTTTTTCCGGCATTCGTTTCATGAGGATGAGACGGGCTTAAATATCAATTATGCTTTTCAAAGTGGTTTCTTATAAGCTCAGTGTAACGTCTTTTCCAAGGTACATCTAAATACAGTGAAACGAAGTTTTTGCAAAAAATTACTGCATCTGTGTCCTCGTGCGCAAAATCCCATTTCTTGTCAATTCCTTTAATGAATGGAGTAAATAAGTGTTTTCACTTAATTTCCTTTGAAATTTTGTCCAAACGCTAAAATAACTGTCAAGGTCTTTCATCACATCCTCTAACCCGGTGGTAAGATTTGACTTTTACCACCCACTGCGTGGTCAAATACGGAACGAATGCGAGGTAGTCCTATCCGCGGATGACGAGTCGAACCACGAAAATGGCAAATGAAATCATCCTGCTAGATCGCATGTCAGAATTCACAGCGATATTTTGAACTTGTAATATGAGGACCAAATCCCGCATTTGTTACAAGCGCCCAAAAGTGTTATATGCGTCTTATATTTGTTTATGATACAACCGGCTATATTAGAACGCATTTTGAAGGCGGATTGGTTGAGGTTGAAGCAATAAACTACCTATGATATGTCTCTGACTTTGAGCAGTGAATTTTTAAACAGAACATGTTTATATTGGCTAACAATTTTCCAGTATTAGGCATTTCCTTAGTACAATAAATAAACTTGAAGTGTGTGTCTAGAGAACAAGGGAAAATCAAAAAGCACCCGCGAAACTTTAAGTTACTTACTGGGCCACAATTGAGCAACAGATAAAATGCGGGAATTTGGATTTGGAAAAAAAATCTGAAAACTATTTACGCACAAATACTTCTACTGTTTATTACCTACATGGATGATGCATCGACTCGATTCAGGGAAAGAATAAAGGGAGGTGAATTGTAGTTGGGTGCTATTTAAACTCCCTCGCCACGTCTGCGTACATAAAACCGTTTCTAAAAAAGGCACTTCGGGGAATAACATACAGGAGTCAATTGGATAAATCATTACGACTACCTCTGAGGATACCTTTAAAATACTCGTTTGGAGGAGTTGAGGAGTGCAGATAACATAAGCAAGGCACCATTCCATCACCGGGAAAGAATGATTAGGGCTTGTGTAGTGGAGACTATGGATCAAAATCATCTCTTCTCTCTTGTTCAGTTATGGTGTACAAGAGAGAAAATCCTCAACTATTCTTGAATGCATTATTACAGAGAACTTAATTGGTGGGAAGAAGGAGAACATCTTGTGCCGATGTCATTCCTCTGCACGTGACACAAATTGTCACACTCTCCCCAACTGTCGACAAAACCAAAAATCCGGAAAAGATACACTAGGAAATGAAGGCTAAAAAAGGCACGTGAAGCTGCATTGTCTAGTGACAATGCCCGTTAACCTCACCAACCACCAGTGCCACGCACCACCACTTGTTGTATCTCATTTATTTATGACAAAAAAATGGCTGTATTAAATTGCATATAACAATCAGAATGGTGGAAATTAAAACAATGCAATAGGGGCGATACCCTCCTGGCCTGAGGATATTTACATTTGTGGCTTGTGAGGATGGACATCCTTGAATATAATATTTACTAGCTCTGTTGATTGATTGCCCTCCGTGACTCCAACAGCGAGGGCGGTAGATAAGAGGGATGCAATTGCGTTCTCGAGAAGAACTAGACAAAGTGTAACATTTTGAGATAGAAGGCACTCTCACTGTCAGCGATCCGTTTTGCAATGAGAGATTTTGTGCTGGTGTACTTTCCTAGGTTTTTACTACAATTTTCAGATGACAAGTTTGACTTCAAACAGGTTTGCTTGAATGGAAATTGAATTATTTTCGGGCTGGAAAGTAAGTTAAATTTGTTCTGGGGACAAAAACTATCCCCTTAGGAGTTAGTGGTGCTCTCGAAGGGACAAAATTCGGGTAATGCTGATCGTAGCTTAGCAGAAAACTTAGCATCACGCATGACAAGAGCAAAGAGGGAAACTGCTCCTACTGTGGTGACAACTTATCTTTGACTGTAGCTTAGTCACGAAAAAAAACCAACTAGCTTTTGGCAAACGAGACGAAGCGCAAAGTTTCCATTTTTAAACATCAGATACGTTTCGTAGATAATTTTTACGACAGAAGTGTTGATTGTGGTAAAATAAGAAGAGTTGATCAAACTGAAAATGGCTTCTATCAAGATTTAGCCGAGACCAAAGTCAATATTTGTGGATCCTATCATCTTTAGACGAAGGCTAGCTGTCGGCAGAGAACATGAGAACCTTCAGGCATAGCGTAGCTGCAACCAGGATCTTGAAGAATAACCGACTAACAAAACTTTTAAGTTTTGTTTTCTTTCACGATGCCAATAATTACTTCAAGTCAAAGGTTACAGAACTTAATTCTTCCCTAAACCAAAAAAGAGCGTCTAGATTGCCACTTCAATCTGAAGCGCTATGTAAAACTTGTATATTTGTGATGCGGGAAGGGAAAATAGAATCAGACGTCGGATATATGTAGCGGTGACAGTCTCACTACCATTTTTTAACCACTAGACGAAAAACCGGACTGGTATTATATGGGATGAAAATGGGCATAATTTTAAATCATAGTCACAGGAAAGGCAAACAGGAGTGTTAGTGAAATCAGCAAGCATGTCATGCGCCCTATCTGTCTGAAATTGAGAAAGGTCAAGCACCTCCCAGCAGGCTTTTCTTAAATGTACACTGGAACGGTGGCATTTTACTGACCTCTTCATAAAATAGCTCAGTTATTCACCCAGAGTTGAAGATAAATACAAGGGCATTTGTTTGGAACGTATTATCAAGCACTTAGATTTGGAATAGTTGTTTCTTTTAAGGAACCCAGTTTTGGCTGCAGCAGATGTTCCTTGCTCAAGTATCATTCACACTTACAAAAACTAGTACGATGTACTAAACGTCATGTCTACTAATGGAATTAATGAAGCAACGAAAACCGATAGAACGAACTGGTAAATGTAACCAAGTAACTGCGGTAGCCGCGTTCGGAGGCGCTTTACCAAAGCACAACAGCCAATAAAGGCATATGATGCGTCTAAGGTGACAAATACCTAAAATTTTTGCCTAAATAATATGCAGCTTTCGCAAAATGCCTTTCTAAAGATCATTCTGAAACAATTTTTCGGAACAATTCTGGAGGAGCAAATGATTCAGCTGTGAGATCCTGTGTGAACGCATCTGTAGAACTGCTTTATCAGTGGATGATGTCTTAAAAGGCCCTACTACTTAATCTGATTCACTTTTAATTTGTTGCTCACCAACTTTTGAAAAAATTTTAATAAAACCTTTCCTTAGGAATGTTTTTTATCTTATAGTGGCAACAAATATATTGAAGTTGGTTGGTATTTCCAAAAAAACGCAGTAGGAAACTAAACGAAATTCTTAGCAATTTTTTGTGGCAGTTAATCTGTAAAAATCCAATATTGAAAGGAAAATATTAAATTCTAGATAGGTTGGCCATTAACTGTCATGTCAACTACACGCACTGATGTCGTGGGAACAGTTTGCATTCACATTTATAGGCAGCCCCACCGCGTCACGAGGAAAGTCGACGGCGCCAGTTACCGTATTTTGCACTGCTAAAGCATCCCTCGATCTTAAAGAATAGTTAGAGGCTCGATGGCGATAAATAAGAGTAGGCAGTCCACTACTTCGGGCTACAATCATCTGAACGTTCGACATTTCAAAGTCCCTGATGTTGGTGAGTTCCGATTGTATCCTGTTGACCCCTCTTAGTGATGGCCCATCATTAACTGGAATATGAAGCGTTTGTTTCAAAAATTATTCAATGCTTCTTGGGTCTGCATATGCTGGCAACAGAATGGAACACAGGTATAATCCACACCACTTCCGTTTGGTAATCTCTTGATTGTTTGGTTGAAGTTTCGTTGCGCTGTCGCGGACACTTCAGACCCCGCCCTTTCACTTTCTCAGACGGCATGATCGTGACAGCAAATCCACCCTCGGGCTTTTGTACTTCGGCGTTGGTCGAACATTATATCTTCCTTAGTCTCTGTGGAAATTTTGAGGCAATAAATACCTATCTAGCTTAAGCGTTCAGAGACCACGTCACACATTTGCGACGCTTGGCACCGATGAGACAGATGGAGGGTCACAATCATGTGACGCTAGTTAAGCACACACATTGACCGCCATTGACGTCAATCATTCATCTACTGGCTGTGGTCCTAGGTCATGAAAAGGAAACGCAGAGGACTTCATGCATCCCTCCTTGTCAGTAGTTAGGCCGAACCATAGTTTAGAGCAAAGCTTTACTCTTTTTCCAACAAAAGAGCGGTGTTGTTCGGCCTAATCATAAAGGTAATCTCGACTCCAATTCAGGGAAGTGGCACACCTAATCTCCAGTCTGGTCTTCCGATACAGTAATGACGCACGAGCCATTCCAATCACACGGCTTAATCATCACCGCTAGGTCATGGCGTTCGTATCCTCCACGCCTGTTAAGTAACTTCTTTGAGAAATCAACTAAGGTGCCAAGTCGACGACAGGGTTCAGAGCTCTGGATGAAAATGGCTAATTAGGACACCCGAATAGCCCTAAAGAAAGGTGCGTGCCCCATGTATGGAAGGAGTTAAGGAGCTCTCAACACCGAAACCAATATTAACTACTGGAAGAACTCCAAATCTGAACATTATGAAGCAAATATGAGAGCTAGAAAAATTATTTTTGTCTTTTTTTTTGTAATAACGACTTCTTTATCGGGCCATAAGGTTGTAGCTCTCGTTGCACTGTGCTGTCACTGGACGAAGGTACTCACAGGCATAGAGCATTCAGAGCAAGTAAGTCCCTAGGCTAGCTTCAGTACAGTTTGCCCTGCAGAAAACGGGGGGGGTTCAGAAAATCAAACTAAATTCGGAAGGTCACGTTAAACCATTTCACCACCTATGATCTGGATTCATGGTTGTGCATTATTCACCGAAAGAGTCGGTGACGTCCGAGGTGTAAAAAAACACTGCAAGCAGCACCGAAACCGACACTGCAAAGGAGGCACTGCTCTCTAGCGTTAAAATATGCTCAACTACTCGAGTTCCTCCATTTTCATGGTTGAGTTCCATGCAAGCACTCTTCCAGTGCTCCAATAAGGCAGCAATAATAAATCCGTTTCAACAGACGGACCTTCAAGCAAATGAAGTGAGGCATTGATCCTATCTCTCAGACCTCGTCACCCGTTTCATGTCTGGCCGACATACACCCAGATTGCGTGTAATGTATGCTGCACCCTGGGTGTTTCACATTTCAACACCCAAGCAAAGTATGATGAACAAGCTGTCGAGGTAATAAAAATATTGGAATTAAAAGCGTGCTACTTTTAAAAATCTTCCCCTCACACTGAAGGACTCCGTCGCCCCAACCCTCGCTCCCATGATTGCCTATTCGCCTCGCAAGGCGAATTTGGCGCATCCAGCACCGCGGCTATGAAAATGAGCAAAAGTGCCCCTGTCCACTAATCGGACAGCCTCACTTGACCATTGCTGTCATAATAATGTCCACGCCTGTTTGGTTGCAGCTCGGCATTGTTCAAAGGTGATCCTATTTTTGGTCACATCATCAAATAACATCAAAACAGGCCTATAGAGACCTAAAACCGAATCAGCCTGTAGCAAGGGCACTGTCTGACCAGGGTAGAAAGTACTTCCACCTCGAGCAGTGTTGGCGATAAAATGGGTGCCTGACAATTGTGCAGGAGTATTCATGTAAAATAGGAATTTCGTGATGTAAAAAGGTGCATCTGCGCCATCAAATGAAAGGGCTTGGTGATAAGTGAAGCTTCTCACAAATAAAGGTGTGAAAGTAGCCGTGACGTGCAGTGATAGGACATTTAGATGTTCAGGAGGTGGGACATGTAAATGGTGGAAATGTTTCAAAGATGATCATCCTTCTGTCAGTGACGAAATCAGGAGTGGAGATTGCCAGTTCACAGGCATTGAATTTAGACAAATAGCAAATCGTTTGGGAAAAAAATGATTAAACGTTACTTCACTTACGAGCGCACTCCAAGTTCCGAGACAATTTTCCGCTTTTAACCAACGAAGAAACCTCCTCTGGATCGGTTCAGTCGTACTAGCAAAACGTTTTGTATCAGAGACCACTCAATTCTTAGGTAAGCGTTGACTCAAACATCCCCTGTGCCTTGCAAACCCTTTACAAGGGAACAGCACATCTTTAGGGGCATTGCAGTTGCTGTTTGAAAGAACAATGCTTCAAAAGGTCCTTCCAAGTCCTCCACTTACGGCATTACACGGGAAAATTCTCTAGTCCCCCTAGCTGGGGTCAACCAATTTCTATTGCGATCGAAGAGCAAAGGTTAGTGACAGAGTTTATGACTCAGAGCATAGCCGACTCTGCTGGCTTTTTCCACTACTCCCTAAGACAATTTTTGCCGAAGGGAAGTGATCCTTTTCATTGGGAGCGGTGGATTGATTTGACGCCCCGACCTACTTGTTTGGACCCATTGTCACGACTGCGTGATACGCGTTCACCAGTTTAGGAGAGCATTGGTTACACAAATTCGTGTTGGGTAGCAATGAAGAAGGGTAGGAAGCGTTTGTGCGCAGTAGTTGGACTAATCAGTCCAAAAGTGCAAGCTTCGGTGGTAATCTAGAACAATAAAACATCAGAAATGTGATTGTGCTATGAAGGGGTCCTTCGACCTTATCCAAACAGCTCAAAATAAGGTGTGTAGAATAGCGACGTTTTTGTAAATGAAAAAAAGGATCCAGGATTCCTCTAGTCGGAACGGCCTTGATGAAGCAAATACTAGGCTCCCTTGTAATGTTTTATTTGCACAGTCGCACATACAAAACAACTAAGTCCTGTGATTGTAATGGAACTTGAGGGCACGATGTTTGCTCTGAATGGACTGCTGCACACGCTCAGCGAAGGCGCTCTCGTCGAAGGCGTAGGTGTGTTGGTTGTGACGGGAGAGGAGTTGACGAAAGAGGCCCTCCTCATCTCTGCTTCTCGCATTAGTGGAAGGGCCAACGTCACCTTCACCCTCGTTCTATAAGGTGGAACGTGTAGAGAGTAGTCTTCAACACTAAGACTTGTACATACTTTATGAATCTAACAAAAATTTGAAGAAAAGTTCTGGACGAAGATATCAATTCAGTTGACGCAACTTTTAGCACTTTCTCCTTACCTACATTCGCGTCTGTGTAAAAGAATCAGAACACAGTGGTGGTAGTGGAATGAGTTCTTACAAAAGCTTGTTTCGTGGAGGATAAGGTCTAACTTTTCTCCCTAAAAATCAATCGGGTACCAAAAGCAGAATATTCCAGTCGAGCCAACTATTGGAATCTCAATAATGATTTAGAATTCATGTGGGTTGGTGACACCGGCTAGGCTGCAGGCCACCAACGTGACGAGTCCAAAATCTAGTAACCTACAAAAGGGTCAATGGATAGCTTAATCAGTAGGCCACCGGCAGATAAGCCAATGGTATGAAAAGTGAGCGCATTAACTTGGGATTCAAAATTCAAAAATAAAAAGTAATTCAATTTGGAAATTAGCAATTACAATGGAGAGCAGTTAAGCCTTTCTTTTCATCATGCATTTCTTTTCCATCAATAAAAGCACCTCGTTGAGTAGAAAAGCTTCATATTAAGGATTTTCATTAAATTATCTATCCGTTTCCCCTATTATCGAATTTTAAATTAAATTGCAAAACACAATGCTTCAATGTCCTCATCCATTAAGAAGGAGAGTAGTACTTCGTTCTTGTTTTTAGGGGAAAATAAATTGCGCTTGAGACATCATGCTCGACTTAATTAGTCGAGGTCGATTTCTTTTTCCCGCTCTCATTCAAACGCGGTGGAATTCGCTCTACCATATTTTGTGCACAAAATTTTGCCTAAGAAAAAAGCTAGGTCGGAAGAACGGCTTGTGTGACATGGGGAAGGTGGGAAGGGATTCGCTGCGCGATTAGGCCTACTACAGCCCACTGGCCCACTTTTGAAAAAGGCTGTCTGGCGGGGACGTTTGCACGCCTTGGTTACCCAGGCGTTGAAAAGGTGGTTGCTATGGTATTTTGCCTAGCCTTAAAAATCACAAACTAATTTCATTTTGCAATTTGCAAAATGCCTAGAGGTTTTAAGTTTTGTGAATGTCTGGATGAAGCCTCTTAATTTGCCGTGGCAATGGTCTCGTTACATTGATAGACCCGTGTCATGCCTTCTCTTTACATTCAGGTTCATGTGAGAATGTAGTTAAGAAAAGAAAAGCAAGATCCAACCAAAGCAGAACTTTTCATGAGTGCTACTAAATAAATGATTTTCATGAGGTGATCATCACATGCTTAAGCATGATTTTGGCAAGATTTTTTGTGGAGGCCGTTCTTCTGTTTCAATAAATGAAAGCAACGGTGTTACTCCCCGTACATTAAAAATCCTCAACGTTTATTGAACTGTCTGCGAACAAGTGTAATGAAACCTTCTAATACAAATGAGAGGAATCGTTCATAAGGGCTTGGAGCTTCTACTGGTTTCTATCAGGGGCATCAGTGTATATCTCTTAGGAAAATAGACCACCACAACACAGTTGCTTCGCTACTCTTCTGCGATGCCGCACCTTACTAATTTCGCCCTTCATTTCCAGTCTAATTCAATTTCTATTGATCAAATAGGTTGCGTATGTATGGCAAGCGGACTTGGGCAAGAAAAGTCGCTGACACCAATCCTGCTGACACGCCTATGGGAATGAGCATGCTCCTTGACAATCTACTAAATTTAAGTGAATCTGCATGAAAAAAGGCATAGGGGACCTGTTTCAGGCCTTACAGCGCAATAATCACGTCTCAACTCAGCTGTAGGTAGCAATGTATTCGTAAAGAACAAACTTGCTACTCTAACACTTTAGTAAAAACAGAAATGCAATCGTTTCACAGACAAGAACTTTGGTCTATCTGGACAGAAAGCAATACTACTTTCTTCGTCAGCAGTATGTTTACTATTCTTCAATTAGTACTGACTTTACTAATAATGTTGTAATACATTGTTTGTTCGAGCTGCCGGTTTTGGTCACTTGGGTGGCCACATTGTACTAGCCGGTTGGCCAGCCTCCGGGCCGTGCCAACAGTCTTCAAGCCCTCTGTTTCCAGAATATACGTATTCTGTCCTAGTACTACGCCTTCTTTTTCCTTCAAGGAAGTCTCGGGACGCTGCAAATGTGCTTACTATACTTAGAAGCATAGAAGCAATCGACAGTCTTTAGGCGCAGCCCATTTTTCAAGCGGATTCATAGGTGGCGCCGCGCCATCTTCCATTAGGCCCACGAAAATAGCCGAGTGACCTAACTCGACTAAAACTGTACTAGTTTTGAAAGTAAGTGCACAAAAATTAAAATCCGATTACCTGATATTCTCAATGAAAGCATTGGTCAATTTTCCTTTCACCCCTTGAGGTCAGCGGGGTGAGAGGCGGTCACAACTACAGCTAATCGATAATGATAAAACCTTGGTACAAAATTAGGACTGAGTTAATTAAGAGATGCACGTACACCTCAGCTATCTTTGGGGGAAGAGACGGCACCTCAAACAATGAGTCACAAAGGTGCATTATTCAGACCTGCGTGCCTTTTGTGACTCAAAGCACAAGTTCTGAGGGTCTCGTGCACAGCCAGCATGCAATCCCAGGACACTGGTCAATCACTCGATCAGAGCACAACCTATGGCTCCATCTGCGGCAGACTTTTAGTTCGCTCGGCACTGTCACGATTTCGGCTGTCAAGTTGTGGGAACATTAAGCTGTGTTACGATTTCATTCAACAGGCAGACAAAAAAATTAGCTAAGCAAGGTAAACCTGAGAAAAAACTAAGAGCAAAAGAAGACCAATTATAAGTATCTCCACTCGGCCGCTTAAGGATAGTATGATAGTAAAAATACGATTTCTACTCTAATCTCAAGAAGAACGCAGCTATTTAGCTTATCATCCATCTTGGTACCCGGCTCGCGATACTTTGAAAACCCAGCATGAAAAAGTCCACCTACATGGACAAGGTTCTGGATATCTTCCCAACGATTAGCCGCCCCTATTTCGATAACTAGGGTTGCAAGTACATGAAGTTCTCATTTCGCAAAAGGTGGTTGACCACCGCAGTGATTAGCAGTAGCGCTTACTCCGCCGGTTTTGTAGTGGAGGCAAACCCTACATGGTTCTTTGCGAGAAAAAGGCTTTGACCCTTCTTGGACATCACTGTGCCAGATTGGTGGGAGCTTGGAAGCGGAATCGGATTATTTATTCCCGTTGTCATAAAATTTTGCAGCAAAAACAGGCATGGAAATAACTGCTTGTTTGTCAATATGGCAACGGCAAACTGTGACTGATACAAAACGTGACAGTCATAAGGCCAGCGAGACACCAAGATCCGGCTACACGCGCGACAAGCCGCAAGCAATGCAAAGGAAAAGGTATTCCAGAGTCGGACGAAACATCAGCCTTCAAAGTAATCTTTATGTACTGTACGTAAAGATGTACTTAAACCCTTGATCCCTGTGATACCATCTAAGTTCTTGTTCCTGGAGTAAACATACAAACTGCCTCGAAGTAAATCTTAGAAAAAAACAAAAACTTAAATGAGCTGCAGTGGTGGTGCGCGAAATCGACGAAGTTGAGGGGCAAGGACTGTCTCTTTTAAATCAGTCTTAACACTAAGGCAGTCGAGTCTATTGCAAGCCTGCGTTCAGCAACCTACGAAAGAACTACCATATCATTTTGCGCCCGAAATTGGGCACCCTCTTCAGGTTATTTTCCCTTGTGGTATCAATTCGAGGCACAGCCTAGCAAATTAGAGACTGTGACTATCTGGCTTAATTCAATTGAAGCATTAGAAGTTTGCTAGGTGTCAAAATAATTAGCATTAAATTGTATTAGGTAATGCAAGTTACTCTCAGGATCAAATCGAAAGTTACGACTTTCTGCAATACAATGGCCGAAGGCAAATGCCTTCTTATAAAGAAGGGCTATCACTTTATTCTTGACGCGCTAAGGCTACAACATTAAATTGCTTGATTGCAAGCTAGAACTGTTAATTGTCTGCATCGATGGTGCAGATGTGATGAGGAATCTGGGGGATGAAAATAAAGTGCCTAATGCTGTTCACTTAAAATATTTTCCAGCTACCGCAGTCATTGAGTTGTGGCATAATAATACATTTGCTCAAAACTTGTTTCGAACTACTGCGTTGTAAAAATGTAGCATCTCGAAATCGTGGTAGCTTAGCGGCATTGATGCTCTTCCTCCTCGAAAACCATACCTATTTAACTATCTAAGCATCCTTATTTTCGCATGGCAAAAGGAAGATAATAAGACGCAAAAAGTGTGGCTTATATATATTTCAGCACCATTTTGGTTTGTTTCGTTTGATCAGCTTTGACTCGTACTAGAAGCTTTAAAAGTTGCAATTGAAGCCTAACTCTCCCAAATTGCCAATCCAGCAAAAGGACGACTGCAGGTCAGCTACTATAACCACTTAAGTATACTTTACTTTAGCTATCTACTTGGTCGATTTTACCTGTATTAGTTGTGCATTAGTGTTCACAAGTATCACTGTGCAAGGATTGAATGATGGAAGATAAATTAAGCAACACGAGGGACATTCTTCGATTGCCAAATACTCGAGAATTAGTACTGCTTATGAATTGAAGCACGGTACTTCTTAAGCAATGCTTACCACACTTATATTTTGAGACATTTAAAGAAATTATAGCTACTAATCAATAGTTATAATCCGGTTTTGAGACCCTAATCACGTCGGTTCATTTTATTGTATCATCGGTAAAAAGTTAGTCTAAATATGACCTCACTGTGTTGGTTAAATTTGGTTAATCAAGCACCAACAGAATACCGCAGCGTACTGCTAGCGTACTCCCATTGATTTCATCATCTACTTAATCTGAACGGAAATCTACAAACCTCCTTACACAATCTCTCTGGTAAATGCTAGGTCATTATTTTTTTGCGCTCAATAAATAAGTTAAAGTAAGATTCAGCTTTGCTTAAAGTAAAAGTAACTAACTCTCTAGATGTAAAACACAATGCATGTACTTGGCCTTAATAAAAAGGGGCCAAAAATTTTGAAGAAATGCCAATCAATTACAACTTTGGAGAAAAGTACTCAAAAGTATGTCGCATTTCCTAGTTGCTAAATTTGACCCGCGATTAGCAAAGAACTGACTACTGACTGATCAAACACTAGGAACACCAAGTACCTCATAAATAAAAGATCTAAAAAGGGAGCTTCGTGTGTGACAATTATCCTATTACTTAAATACAATCGCTAAACCAAGCAAATCAAATGAAGGTATGGTCTAGATAGGCTGCATATCTTACCACTGAAGTTGTATCAGAATCAGACGACTCTAAGGTTAAATCGCATCCACAACAGGACTTTTTCTTTTGCTTGATACGTTCCTTAGAACTTGACTCCTTGGGTAAAACTGTATCGGCACCTGGCGCTTCCTCACACTCGACATCGTAGAAGACCTCCGTGTCACCTCCTTCTTCATCCGACTCCTCAACCTCTGCTGTTATGACACCCTCAGACGAAGGCACATCTCTCGAAGCCTCGAAAGAGATGGTGTAGGAGTGGTGCTGCTGAGCAGAACCCTCCAGCTGGCCTGTGACGCTCATATCAGTGGGGTCGGAGATGAGATCGATGTGATGCAAGGACACATGATGAAGAGGCTTGAGAACGCCTTGTTGCCGTTGCTGAAAGTAAAAAGCCTTCTTCAGCTGTGGACGCAGTCGGCGAAGATGAAAATGCACAGAGTGACGGTCCTTAGCCACACTAGCATGGTGGAGGGCCAATGCGATGTCCGCGTAGACGTCGGAGATCTCGTCGTGCTCGTTTGGGGCACGCAGAAGAAGGGGGCGGAGATGCCTACAAAACCCCAGCCCTCCAATCACTTCCTCTCCGCTTTTATAACTTATACTCTGTATGATCCAACAAACTTAAAACGTGGCTTCAAATATAAAATCAGACATCCGAAGAAGGTGTTGTACTAATAGAACACGATAGAAAGGAAACACAAAAGGTTTTGTCAAAATAAACATTTTACTGCAGACACGGGTCGCTGCCGAATTTTTGGCAAAAGTGAGAAGTGCGGCTTGGTGAAAAAATCATACCTGTAAAACCAGCTTTGATGGGCCGAATGCCGTCACCTATTCTCTCAATGAAATTTTAAAATTCGAGCGCCTATGACAAATTTCCTTTAGTTTAGTTGAAAATACTAAGGTTACAGAAGCGCAGATAGTAGCAAGAGCGGTATCGTTGTTAATTTGCAAAGCGAAAAGGGCTGGTCTGGTTTAAAATGAATAGGATTGATCATGTGAGATGATGCGTACCTGTCTCGGACTGTCAACGTCACCTAGAATTAATGAAGGGACTAGAATAACATTCAAAGCGCAAGACCCTATAAAACTAGATCCTTCGTATTCTTAATGCGTCTCCTCTAACAAGGACCACTGTGCAATGTGGAATGTCAGTTTCAATTGACAATAAATGTCCCCTTACCCTCAAACAAATTCTCAACTGTGTCGTAGCAGTTAAAGGTTTCAAGAAAATTAGCTTCCATTAAGAATAAGGTTTTAGTAAACGTTGCTATCTTAAAAATAAAAAAGGTACCAACTTGCTGTGGATTTATACAAAGTATGTCAGTGAAAAGATGATTAGAAACGATATGCATCTGTTTTGGAGACTAAGCACTATCGATGAAGATGGATAAATACATCTGGAAATCCTAATTCACCTTTGAGTTTACCATGCATCCGGCATAAAGCACTTTACCTGTCAACAAGCCCAAAATTTGTTCCTTGAAACTCTAGGTTATCAAAATAATTAGAGTGTGTGGTATGAGTAAACTCTCTCCGTTTTATAAATATAAGCTTGATTCAAGTAAAAAGACCAGTCAACTCATAAGTTTAAGGCCGGGATTTAAGCAAATTGCGTCCTTTTAAAGGTATATAAAATACGGATTTACTAAATACCAAGTAAATCAGGCAAATAATGGGCATTATAGAAGATAGCATAAGCTTTTAAAGATAAGTACAACTTGGAGAGAACTAAAATAGCTCAAAACCAACCTTTTATAGAATTTTACTAATGTTGTCTGGAGCATACTATGTTGATGCCCCACCACATCTACCACAGCGTTACAAGCCGAGAGGATGACACGATTATTAAGGGTTTCGAAGAGACTTAGCCGCGCGGTCTCTGATGAAAGAAACTTGTAGATTCGCAGCAGCGGTGCCATTGTTAGCCCAATGAAAATCACATAGAAGAGGTTGATAAAAACCACTGTGCATCGGAGAATTGGTAATGGAATGCCCATAGCATTTGCGGTTCCAGGCGAGACGATTTCGACTAGTGCGTGGGCCACGCTTCCCTTGAATCCACCATAAGAGATGAAGAACATCATTCCAATAGTTATCTTTTGACGAGTCCAAAAGAAGTAGTTAGTGAGGTATGAGGCCATAAAAGTAAAGACAAACCGCCAGACGATGCAGAAAAATGTAGTCCAGATAATGAACCCTGTTTGCCAAGCGAGCTTGTGAGCCGCCATTGAGAAACCGACATAAAGGAAGATTAGCGAGTCAGCAATTGCACTAGTCATTTGAGCAAAGTGGCGGATTGTGATGACAGATTTGTGAGATATATTGCGAAAGGTGAAAGAGGACAATATTATGCAAAAAAAGATCAGATAAAATGTGCTTGGCCAGGAGTAAATGTAAGTGATAATGTAGCCAGTGTAGCAGAGGCAAAATACAATCACAGGTTCCAGAGTTGTCTCGTGCCTTGTCCATCGCGTAACAATGCTTGACATAAAGCCAAAAAGAAGTCCAATAATAGCAGAAATACATAACTGCAAGGAAAACGATAGAATCATTAGCAGAAACCATGGTATGACTCCCAATTTTTCGACGCAGACCAAGTGTGAACTAGCCGCGCTATACGTCATTGTGAACAAGCTTAGTGAAACTCCGTCATTTATTAGTGACTCACCAACAAATATGAGGTAAAGAAATGGATGCACCTTCAGCTTTCCGAGCAAGCCGAATACAATGGCAAGATCAGTCGAACAAATGAGGCTGGAGAATAAGATGAATGCTATGGGCTTGATGGTATATTCCTGCATTCCCATAGCACCCCAGGCATACACAATCCACAAGCTCAAAGCAGTAAGAGAAAATGTAAAAAATGACCCAAAAAGGCCAAATACAATCGTAGAGGGGAGGATGCCATTTCTAACTATGGGTTTGAACTCCAGTGCCGCACTG
The DNA here is from genome assembly GCA_001870725.1 of Taenia solium. Lineage (NCBI taxonomy): Eukaryota > Metazoa > Platyhelminthes > Cestoda > Cyclophyllidea > Taeniidae > Taenia > Taenia solium. The sequence goes on along the minus strand of MIEF01009487.1, from coordinate 163,900 downwards.
ATTGCCAGTGGTGGAAAGAGAACACCAAAAAAGAAGAATTCATTAAAAAAAGTCATCTCGCATTGTAAGGCTGTTAAAAGGTAACCAAATATTACCCCAAATAACAGTAGTGTAGCAGGTTTTGGTATAATAATTGATATGCTTTTCCACCTGCCATAAAAAACCTCTGTCGTACAAAAAACAAACAAAAAGGTGGTAGCCAGCAGGAGGATTTGAGCATGTTCCCATTGGTTTGAAGACCAAAGGTTAGTTTTTAGGATATGCAAGGCATAGTTAAACTGTGAACCATTCATTCCCCTTGAGCAAACAGGAATTTCCGCGCACGCCCATTAAAACAAACAAGTTTGGTAAACATATCTCACTAGGATGCAAATATACAAAACGTGAATCAGCTTGTTAACAAAATTGCACGTAGCGAAGTTAATTTTTTTTCAACTTGGTGGCATTCGATGTCATTAGCATTTGTGCCTCGCACTAAAGTGCTGGCGTAAAAATTGTTCGTTATAAGGGATTCCACGGGGCATATTCGCTGTTCAAATAGTTTTGCACTGAAAAAGCCAAATTTTCGTTCCACAACTTCAAAATTTCTTTTAAGATGTAGTTATAACTGTTTACACGTCCAGCATGACAACATAACGTAATTTTAGATTTATTTATCGAATTAACAATTTCTGTATCAAACCACTGTCAACGAAAGCTCATAACTTTCGTTTCAAAACAAGCTAATTTTAATTTTGCCCCTGATTATACGATATGCTCATAATTTCATTAGCTTTTCTTGAATTCTTCTGAACTGAGATAAGAGATCTGTTTATTTTTTGCCAGGTGGCTTTAAGCGCTAAGTGATTATCTTGAAGACAAAAGAAACTATAATGCTTGGGAATAATATGAGTATTTGACGAACAGAAGGAAATGAATCCACTGGGGTAGCCCATAGGTCAGCCCATCTGGTGATTGCAGAATGGCCATCCAACTTCCCATAACTGGAACCGAAGGTCAGACCAACAACAAAGTATTACATTGCCTCACCCTTCTTATAAGAGTCGCACTCGGCGCTGCCTTCTGTCATTCACCCACTTTAGTCATCTCAACTGGTCAGTGCTGGGATAAAACACTCACGAGTTAACCGTGCCAGTCATCGAATTCCCATGCATTGTCAATTATCCCTCTCGACAATTCTACTGGATCAGGAATTCGCTCCGCATGAGAAATTGATTAAGGGAGTAGAAATTCTGCTGGCTATCACGTGTGTCTTCAGTTAGACGTTTAAACACTGGCCTAAAAGCAGATTTATGAAATGGACTACAAGATTTAACAGTTCCTTGGAAGTGGAGGTTTCGCATCTGCTTCTCCTTGCCACGAAGTTATCGCTTTGAAGTTGTTCGGTCACATCTGATTAGGCTCTATGCAGCCAGTGTAGAAATAAAAGAGGCATCGCAAATTCTGCATGCGTGTATGGTAGGTAAACTACGTAAGGAAACTTCCAGGTAATTTGCGCCTAGCGTCGCCTCATTTGTTTGCAGCTTTCCTGCTGAGCACGGGAATGTTGCTGCTGCCGAAAGTAGGCGTTATTCTCTGCCGTCCTGTTATGAGTCGTCACTAATTCCTCTACCCGTAGCATATTCAATTCTTCCGCCTAAGCAGTAGAAATAAGGATGGGTGCCCCTTAAGGTCGAGTTCGCTTTCCGCTGTCACCAATGTAGCTATTCAAGACTTTCCTTATAATGAACGGCAAAGTAGGGCAAAATACTAGGGCAGAATACGTATATTTGGCTAACGGAAGGAATTAGGACTACTGACATGGCCCAAAGCCATTTTTTGATATTTTTGGTGTTAGATGCTTCCAATGTTCTTCCTTGTTGGTGGTTTTAGACTGGCTTTATATTAGTCCCTATATCCATTTAAGTAGTGCTTATTTTTTGTCGCGGAATTCGGACTCAGCAGCTAGCGGGCATAATCATGATTGACGGGATGTTTTGTAAACAATCATTGATTTCTAACTCTCGGTCTCGGTTACTATCGCTTAGTTAGCCATTTTGCCTTCTCCTTGTGGACTGACCTCTGGGCCATGGCTGCAGCCACGTTCCTCTCTGTCTTCCTTTGCCTTCAGAGAAGTCCTGGGGCTCTACATTAATGGCAGGGGATGGCGAATCCGATCTTATAGAACATCCATCCTGATTTCCACCTCTCTGTGATAAACTTCATCAAGGTGGAGAAGGGACATAAGCTACAGTTGAGAGAATCTGAGACGATCTCTAGCAGAAATGCTGAAAATGGCGTCAACTTTTGGGGTCGAACTCAGTTCCGTGGTCCGCAAGAAAGCTCATAACATCTGGAGCGACGACAGCCGTGAACCATCTGCATAATGATGTTGAAAGTGAGAACAGTAGAATGTCATCCATTTTGCCTATTATGCAGATTCTAAAATTGTCTAAGGTTAACGGTTTGCTTAATTAGAACCTCATTGATCTAGAGGCAGAGTTTTCGGCAATTATGAGTGCTGATATACCGTTTTTACTGATATTTAGTACAGTTAGGATAAATTTGTTTTACTTCTCATGGCACTGGAAACCTTGTAAAAGGCTGAGGTCGTATTGGTAAGTGACAGTAGCTTTTGCTACTATCCCCATATTTAAGTATAGTCATCAGATTTTCCTCCTGCTTATAAGTAAGGCTACCGCAGAGCCAGATCGGCTGCTAAAGTAGCGATCCGAGACTCTTCGAAGGCAAAAGACGACATGCTCGTGGAAACAGTTGGGCCCATTGGTATGGCCCAAAGGTTAGGTCGTTTAGCAGAGTTGCAATGGCGAGACCCTAATTAGTCTGCTACCAAATTAACGTATCACTTAGTCCATCTTCTCCTTTGAGCATCGTCCTTGGCGCTCTCCTTGATCCACCTTCCGTGTCAGTCTTTACAACGCAACAGGTGCTGTAGAAAAACACCCATCAACCACCTGAGTGACTAAGGCAATACTTGACCTCAACGGCACTGGTCCCTCTGGGCAATTTGACCAGATCAAGAGAGTCGTTTTGTGTAGGAACTGTAATTTAAGATATGGGAAAGTGCTCATTATTACGCGGGATCACAGCTAGTCGTAAGAATTACATAACAAACGTTTTATTTAATATGATTTGTAGTGAAGGGATTTTGTGCCTAGTTTTCCTTGTAAAATTGTTCTTAACTCAGAACCGCAAACTATATTTGCCGAGGTTCTATCCAGTAAGTAGAGACTTGAGGGGGTACTGCTTGATCATTTAACTGGCATTTTTGAACAGGTATCACAGGCAGCTGCGTAACGAACCATTCTAAATGGTTCGAGACCTGAGTCACCTCGGTCCCAGACCACAGAACTATAATAATTTCCACGGATAGACTCCATTTTCAGCCCTGCTATTAGGTCAATCACCGATTCGTCCATCCAAAGCACAAGCACTTCTTCTGTTAGACTAAGGTCTATCGCCTGGCAGCAGGAATCAGAATATTTGTCATTTAATATAGGGTTCTCTCTCCATTACGACCGATGTAAAGCCCCGGAGCTTCTCTGAAGGCTAAAAATGTGCAATACTGAGGTTGAATATTCACTTTCGACATGCAGAGGGGATTGAGACTATTGGCATGGCCCAAAGGCTAGGCCTTCCGGAGTGGATACATTTGCGGAACCCTGAATTGAGCATTACCGAAAGCGAGATTGAAGTATTGCAGCTAGAAAGTAGCATCCCTAATATTTCTAGCAACAGGGCAGTGACCACACTTATAACATTTGCACAAGAATATACTTTTCTTCAACAGCATCATTTAAAGCCCGAGTTGCCGTGGACTTTTGAAGATGTACAAAATTTGGGTGAAAAGGAAAAGGTTACATTTGAGCTATTTTTTAAAATCATGCTAAAATCAGATCTTTTTCTTCAAACTCTGTGTATATCGTTGATTTTTGCTATAATCTGTCTATCAACGCTATCTCGACTGATGTAGAGAATAACAGTAAGCGATTGTCACCCAAGAACATCGGCTCCACGAATGTGCTGGCATTTTATTAGATGCATTAGATGCCCTTCATCAAGGCTGTAAAGATTAAAACCTCGGATAATTTTTTATGGCATCCAAAATTGGAGGTAGGAAATTGACTACCTCTTGGTTTCATCCGAGACTTACATCTATCACTTCTTGCTTACTTCCTACGTCTTCTCTTCGTTGTTTCCTTCGGTGGAAAATAATTTGCTGTATGAGTCGCATAGGGCATTCCTCCCCTAAATACATCCACCATGGGACTGATTCGTCTTAAATTATGACTAATCGCTTACCCAAAAATATCATGCAAATTTTCGCACAAAATTTTGCTTATTTTTCAGTTTTTTGACGGGTACTTATTCATTATCCCGTAGTGATGTAGTAATATTTCATACCGGAAAAGTGTGACAATTGCCATTTCATTTAAATGACAAATTAATATGACCTTTTAATTAATCATGCCTTGTTAAAATAGGCTTGCGTTTTAGTCAGGTTTATTGGATGTTAACAAAATTTTGCAGCATGTTCATAAGGCAACGTTATTGGTCATTGAAAACTATTCGAGCAGAAGGTTTGTTCACGAAAGCGTTTGTAATGGGCTCAGAGATCCTCTCATCTACCTCAGCCTTCGCACCCTTGGGTAGAGCTGGTTGGTCAGAAGAGGACGTTTCTCATTGGACAGATATTGTAAAGGGTTAGAAGGGATCAGGAGGTCAATGGCGTCCGCTCAGTCACGGGGCCTGTATATGCCGACCACCACTTATTCAAGGAATACATTCAACCAGTCACGTAACTTGGGGGTTCAGTCAACCCCACATTCCCTTGGATCCAACGAAAACTTTGTGTCTTTTATAGCCCAAAAATTTCAATGCATTCTGTCAACAGTTCATTAAAAGTACTTCAGGCAAAACTAAGATTTTCTGATGGAAGTTAGAGTTTGGCATCGAAATGTGAGTTATGGGAGATGGAATCCACTTTCTTCAACCAATCGCCCGGACTTTCCAGCTTGTAATTTCTGCCGCAAAAGATATTAGGTCTTTCGCTTTCATGGCAAGAAACATGGAGCGGTAAAGCACCAGTCCCGGAAGAGGAAGTCTGTTCCACACGCAAGTCTCTCGGTAGTTATAGCAACACGTTGCGTGAATGGATATTCCCTAGGGGACAGCTTAATTGGATTAGCGATTCATGATGATTGTATTTTTTAGCTTGGAAAGCTAGTAGTTGAAATAAAATGGTAAAAAGAAACGTCCATACGCTTGATAAACCTTTGAAGGATGTAATCAAAAATACCTCCAGCTTGATATTTTATTCCATCGATTCCTCCCCATTCTACCACCAATTGAAAATCGCTGATGTCATCCAAAGGTGCAATCAAGAAAGAAAGAATGGGTTAAAATAAAAGGATAATAACGCACAATTTTTTTATTTATCAAGAAAAGTACAAAGAGAAAAGGAATACCCTAAAATGACTTTAAAATTACTCAGCTTTCTGGACCAATCACATTTTAAAGATGGCATCAATCACACTCTATTCAATTTTTTTTGCCTGTGTGTTAATAATTAGTCGATTTATTCCTATAAGTAAAGAAGAAAATACTATCCGGTACTTATTTTATTGTGGTTTTGATAAAGCAGCTAGAAAGAAAGTTGCATAGCTAAAATTTGATGTAAAACTGGGCGTATTTAAATCTTAGCCTTAAATTAGGAAATAAGTGACAATGTTTAACTTCGTGCGTCTCAACAACAAATGGTAAATCGGTATCTCTAATCTAAGCGAATGAGCAGTGAGTGGCATTCCGCGCGTGTCCACAACCACTCACCAATAGGGTTAAGGTGAGCTCAAACAGGAAACGCGTGCGGACAGAGGGGAGGGGGAGTAGACAGTATTGGCAGTATCTGTAGCAGAAGCAGCGGAAATAGAGAGGGGGGAGGCAGTGAGTCCCCTTCCTCTTCCTCCTCTCTCTCTGTTCAGCCATTCGTATTTCCTGAAAGCCAGGAAGACCAGCGCAAGTGAGTTAGGGCGTGCGTGCATGCGGGCAACGGGAAAGCAAAATTAATCTCAACCGGACACTGGCTGTCAGCAGCAGTAGCACTAGCTCACTCCAGGTTCTGCAAGCTACACTCTACGCGGCCAGGCCTAATTTCACCCATTTCCTTCCGCAACAGAGCAGGCAACCACTGCGACCAGTGCTTGAAGTCACAGTATTGTAGTTGCTTCTACTGCTACTACTGTTACTGCTACTACCGGAGCATTATTACTCGACGGATTGCCAGGATCTGCCCGGAAATCCTGTTCCGCTGAGTTGCACACATACACACAGTTGGAGAGAGAGGGAGTGGGTGCGCGACATCACGAAGATCTTGATCTGCCGTTGCCTGAAATAAATCCCTGTTCGTATACTTCCTTCCGTCCCTTCACAGCGGCCGACATCGAGAGAAATAGCAAAAGAGGGAGAACGAGATTGAGAACAGGAAATCCCGTTCCTGCTTCAGCTTGCATACGACAGTCCTATCACAAGTGCAAAACGGAAACCAACGTATACCCGCCATGGTGAGGGATTGCATGCTTGGAATTTCATTAAATGCGATAATAACGTATTCCAATCGATACACTCTGTATCTTCTTTTCAGGAGGAGTCAGGGCACTCAAACGTGGATGAGAGACTCGGGTATTCCTCCTTACCACCTCATAGCACAACCGCTGGGGTCAGTAACATTGCAACCACTAATAGTACCGATCAGAGGGGAAAATATTCTTTCCCCATGGGCTCCGAGTACTTTGCATCACCATCGGAGTTCGCTAGTGGGATGTACCCTTCATCCACCTCCTACTCGTCCTCCTCAGATGGGGTTATTTGTTACGAGCAGGATCCTCGCAGTAGCGCTTATTCCAATCTTGTTCGGCAGCAGAACGCAACCACTACTGGGGTGTACTGGGGTGAGACGGACCCCTATCAGAGTAGCGGAGGGTATCATTTCGAGACGCCGCCTGCATACCATTTTACTGGCTTTGCTTCTTACGGCTACTCCACCTCTTCCGCTGCTGTCTCCACTACTAGTTCCACTAGCGCCTATCATCATCAGGGTGTTTGGTCAGGCACTGCTTACCATTATGGAAGAACAGGGGGAACGGCACAGTCCTCAATGTTCTATACTTCTAGAGCAAGACGGATGAGACACCAAGGGGCTATAGGAAGGATGGAGGGGGGTGCTGAAGGGGGAGCAGGAGTAGAAGGAGGGGGGGAGAGGAGTAAGACATACGGGTCCTCCCCACCACCACCACCGCCACCACCTCCCACAAACTCGACTAGGTTGTCACAGGGATCACCGACGGTTCAGTGGAGGCCTCAGGGTAAGTTGGTTTGCAGTTGTAGCCAAAATGTAGTTGACTATATTCTTAAGTAAATTAATAATTCAAAAATAAGGATTTCAAAGGAAAATTAAAACTTTATCTTCTAGCTAGAATGCTCTCTAAAGCTTTCTTTGCATCTTGACACATGCGCAGACATTGAATACAGTCGGTTTACAGAATCTTGCCGAGAAACATTTTAACTCCTTATTGTAAGAGGTGACTGGATATTTGAATAGAATTCTACAAATTGGAAACTATCACTTATTATTCCTCAGCTTTTAATAACCTTCGCAACTTCGTCTTCTCAATAGCACCTATTTTCACCCCGTCCTCAGTCATAGTAATCACATCTGCACGTGCAATAAAAATGCATAAAGCCACAAATTTTGTTCCCACAATTTTGCAGGGGAGCATATGAATCAAACGCAAATTCGCGGTGAATGCTGCGGTGTAAAAAGGCCTCTGCCTTCTCAACAAGGCAGCGGAGCGGTAGCAGTAGACTCATTTTTCCCACAAGTCGGCAAACCGTAATATGTGGGTAATTCCCATTTCCCACTCACACCATATCGAGTCATTTCCTGACATGGTGGTAAATAGACGGAGGAATGTTGGGGAACGGGTGAGGGAGGGGTAAAACTGTGATTTAGCATTGTTACTCCGGCTACCACCCCGATACTGCGCATCCGCCTGCTGCACATAGGAAGGGGGGAGGGGGTACACGTAGGTATGTGGGTTCCTCTTTACTCCTCCTCTTCCTCAGCGCCCGGAAGCTAGGGAATATTTTGGCTAAAAAGTCTGCTGGTACTCACCAATTTCTCTCCCGTTCTTCCCAGCAAGCGTAAACAAAGGGCACCCACAGGAGCAGGTAGGCATTTTTGAAGCCCCTCGTTCCCAGTTCATCGCTTGTCCTGCCTTCATGCTCAGCAGCGACTACGATGGGCATGGCCTTCAAGCTGTGGGCATCTGGGCAGTAGTGCTGGTAGCCAGACGGATTCTAGTGAAACTGATTAAAAAGGAAGCATGCAAAATTATTTCTATTGAGTGGGTCTGGTGAATATAAGCATTTTTTATTCTCCTGGTCCCATATAACCACTGCTTTTTTTCGACTGTAGCACCTGAGTTACCTATCGAAGGCCTTATAGTTTAAACGATTTTGATAGTACCTTCATTGTCGACGTAACGCTAGGCTGAACGGTATGCAACTGTCGTGGATGCTCAATTGCGTGTGATTGGATGCTCCTATAATTAATGTGGATATCGACCCGCATTCCAGGCTCGGGACAGATCCAACTGTGGCAGTTTCTACTGGAGCTGTTGGCGGATAGTCGCAACCTGGCCTGCATTACATGGGAGGGCACCAACGGCGAATTCAAGCTGGTCAACCCCGACGACGTGGCGCGAAGATGGGGTGAACGCAAGTCGAAGCCAAATATGAATTATGACAAGTTGAGTCGTGCCCTTCGCTACTACTATGATAAGAATATAATGAGCAAGGTGAGTCTTTTCCATTGAGCATAAAACTACCGCGCAATCGTTTGAACGATTGACAAAGTTATCATCGACGGCTTTTGTCCCGCAGTGCACGAAGGGAAAATCGATGTAATGCGGCACTTTTTCTACCCCACATTTTTCTCAGCATTCTTTATCAATTGACCCAAATGGATGCGCAGGAGGTTAGCAGAAAATCAGTTCAAACATGAGAATCCGTTTATTTTTAAGGAGTTAGCATCCGAATTGCAACTACAATACTACTGTCCATATTCAGTCTAAACCAGTTATAAAGCAGGATGAACTGAACAACGTCTAAAGTATTTGCCTCCACCCCCTTAAAGCCCAAATGATAAAAAAATCGTTCAAAAATAACACCATCGGTGCGTTTTATCTGCGATGCAACTACACATAGTCCACAAGCATTAATGTTTTGTTGTTTCTCCCTAAACTGACCCTTCGCGGCCCCTATATTATCGAGAATGCAGACACGACTACATTTATCTGCGCTGTGGATCGTGATCTACCCGCTCCTAATAAGAACGCCTTACAGAGGCAATTGCTAACTTTTGAAAGCCCTTTATTCACATGTTTTAATCCTGGCTTTCGCAATGAATATCCGAGTTTTTAGCTAGTTTTAGTGCCCTTCATGTCCTCGAAGCTAACAGATTCTGAGTTAATTGGACAGTTTCAATAACCTATTGCGATTGGTCATTTTTCCCAAGCTGAAAAAAACAGGCTCAAGAGAGTTAAATTACAGGGGATCAAATCTAGTGCAATGCAACTTTACATTTGCTTGGAGAAAATACTAAACTCATTATTGAGGCTAGGCAGAACGGCCCAGACACACTGCCAACGCATTCATTGGCTAATAAATCCGCACTACCTGCCCTTCTCTCGACGCTGATTGACCAGCTAACCGGAAGCAGCGAACATTAGGCTTATTGCCTGCATAGGTGATTGGCTAACCAGTGGTTTTAAATTTACCCGAAAGTCAATTAAAGGGTAAGCATTACAGCCAAGGTATTGTGATCATAAATGTGAATACAAACAACAATTAATCACTTATTTTCCCCTTCAGTGAATAGCTTTAGTGACTAAAATAGCAGCCACCAATTCATTATTATTTCGAGCAAAATGTGTGCCACCATCAGGTAACCTCCTTCAATCCAAATGGGGGTAAAGTTCTCCGCTCGTAAGGACAATTGGTGCAGAACTCATAGATTAAGAGGCTTAGCAGTGAAAGGGTACAAGCGAAGCTTTTCGGGCAGTAAATACACAACTGGGCTCTCTCCGTAAAACGCCTCTTCGTCAAGCACCTCTCCCAGCCCTCATGCACCGCCTTAGTGGTTGATAAATCAATGCTATCAAATGGTTACCGCCGTCCACTTTTTCAGGTTCATGGGAAGCGCTATGCCTATAAATTTGATTTCACCGGTCTGGCTCAAGCCATGCAGCCCTCCGCTTGTGACGCTACAACTGCAGCCGCCTCCGCTGCCTCCCTTGGTCTCTCCACCTTCAGGGGCGCCGAGGCCTCCCTCTGCTTTCCACGTGAGTCTGCTCCAAACGAGGATCACCAACGTCAACAGCAGCAGCAGCAACGGAAGAGCACCTCCAAGCGACCCCATGAACCCTCCCCACCTCCACCACTCCAAACCGTCCGAGATTTTGAAGACTGCGGAGCCAAACACCATCATCAACATTCCGCTGCTACAGGCTATCCTACATCGCAGCAATTTCTTGCTGCACGAGCGGCAGCTGCTGCCGCTGCCTGCTTCTTCCCAGAGGTGCATCACAACCACAACCATCAACAACACCACACCGGAGGAGGGTCAGTGTCAGCGACCTGCTACGAGGGTGCGGAAGCCTACCTACCTCAACCGCATGGAGGCTACGCCAACGCCTCCCCGGCTTCCTCGTCTGGTGGTGCCTCCTCATCCTACCAGGCCAACCCCTTTGTTATGACAACGGTGGGGTATAATGTGGAGAGTCTGACCAGTAGCGCGGTAGGGCAGGCGCCCAAGTAAATGACCAGTGAAGGGGGAGTCTTCTCCTTTTTATTTATTACTTCGAAAAAAAAAGAAAATAAAACAATGTGTGCACGTGTGTGCAGTGAGCGTATTTGAAGCAGGAGGTAGAGGAGGTAACAGACTTTGAAAGGATATCATAAAGCCAAAATAAGGGCCAGAACACTAAAACTGTAGTCCGCTATCAACATGCTATCACTCACGTTAGCTTCTTCAATTTGATGGACAGACAAAGAAGTCTCCCGACACACTCAAGAGAGCATGGCTAAAGATATGAGGGGAGAGAGAGAGGACAGCCAACATCCGCCAAGGAGCCCCGCCCAAAGTCACCAATCATCAGCAGAATCGCTAGTGGGACCCAAGCTTGTTTGTTCTGCACAGTGATGCTTCCCAGGTCATATAACTGCTCGTTTTGTGCTCAGTTTCACAGAAGCCTGATTCAGCCAACCCGCCACCCAAATGCGAAGTGAGAAGCCGATCCAACAAGCTTAGTAGCTTCAATACCCAACTTTCATCAAATACCAGAAACTCGATCGCGTTTTTAGAAAGAGGAAAGGCACAGTGTGACTCAGGGACGAAACAAGACCGGCTTGTTTTTCCCCTACACAGTAGACGCGATTAACCAGCTGCATCTGTCGAAGGGAGGGACAGAGCCGAGAGACAAGCTTACTGATATCATAACAACGATATAATTAATCACCACCATTTGTTGCTATCTTTCAATCCCAACCATTATGAATAAAACAATCTTAGTAGAAGTGAACAGAAAAAAGGCAATTTACGTTGATGATTGGCATGAGGACAGTCGTTTGAGCGTGCATGGGACAAACATGCCAAGCAGCTTCCTCTGAAATATCAATAGTCATAGATATCTGGACAAGTGCGACAGTTGAACGGACATTCCAAAATGAACCCGCAATGCTGGCAAGCGAAATTGAATTACGGCAGCAATCCTGCTAATATTATGAAAAATAAAACACATCATGTAAAAAGCAGAATGATAGTGAATGGACCACTCAAACGCCATTGAACCAAAGTGTATCGGTGAGCTCCAACACGTGGCAATAGAAGGTCGGAGATACTAAAATTAAAGAAGGCCGATTGGATAAAGCGGATAGAAATGATTTTTACTTTTAAGACCTGTATCTCACTAGCACTCACCAGTCTGACAATGAAGCATCATTAATAACACAAACTGAATGAAAATAAGTCTTATAACTCAAAGCAGCGATTCATAACATGCTCACCGCCACTCGAGTCGATGCACTCGTAGACGAGACGTTTTTCAATTTGCATCGGTTCCATTGTGGACATCCGCATTATCCACAAGTCAGGGGTGAAACTAATAGGTGTTGCAAGTGGAATTAAGTCATCGAGAGGCAATTTACATCAGCAATCATAAACCATAGCAAAGCTTCTCACTTTTCTCGCTAAAATACCCTTTAAAGCATTCGTCCTCACTCCTATGACTGGACGTTTCCTTACTAGACTGTCTTGTACTACTCACATCAACAAATAAGTAGAACAAGGCCTAAATTCATTCTCACTTTGAATTTAAAAAATTTAGAATGTTTATGAGGAACAACCAGGAGGAAGGGACTCTAGAAAAACCAAAACCTGGCGCCTAAGTGACGCCTATCTTGGTGACCCAGAGTCTAAAACAAGGGGAGGCGACTCACTTGGCTAGCTGAGCAGTGAGATTTTTAAGAGGATTGGCGCAAATGTGGGTAAAGACTTCATTCGCCTCCAGTTCCTCCATCTTCATGAAAATGGCGAATTCAACCTCCGATTGTTTGGTATCGAAAAGCAAGGGTCTAGAGTAAAGATAAGCAAAAACAAATGAGATTGCTTACCCTACCCACCTATCCTGAATAGGCGAACTAAGCAAATTTTCGTACAACTTCCCTACCATCAGTCATCCAGATTTGAGGCAACAAATCATAAACAAAATACAGTAACCAAACAACAGGACCATTTTCATTTGGGGTAAAACTAGGATAAGCATCGAGAAATAAGACGTGTAAAACAAGCGCCATTACATAGTAGCCAGTTGACTACCCCACTTTTATAAAGTATAATGCCGGTATGTAGATGGATGGATGGATACAAGATGGATGAGCGGGTGGATGGAGGGAAAGGTGGGCGATTAAACTAACCCAATCTCTTTTTCAACAAGAGCATTCTGAGCAACAGTGGCAAGGGCGACGGTCAGGCAGGAAACCCGATAGAGGTGGTGCAGCAGACATAGACGTGTCTCAAAGCTCGTCTCCTCTGTCAGATTGGTCGATGAAAAGCTACGTTCCAGAGCTGGCGACACTGTTGAAAGATGAAAAATCACACATTGCCACACTAATAAAGTAAAGAACATTCATCGCATTGTCTTCCTTCATGCACTGGAGTCGACTAAAGGTAAATGAAGGGTTTGTGCAGACCGAAGCGGACGAGTGACCATGGGAAACTCCAGAAAATACATTTGAAAAATAATAATGGAGCAACATAGTGGGAAGACAACTATTTTAAGTGTCGATATTTCACACGACCTTTCACAGTCCCCCACAACTTTGTTAAATCATCGGTAACATGAAGCTTGTAGCTAGAATCACAACCCTCCCGTCGGCCGAGAAAAAATTAAAGCATTTGTACCTTATATTATCGAAGTTAATGGAGAAATAAGAAACGGACCGAGAAAAGCAAAACAACCAGTACAAATGACAGCTGACAATGAAATCCTTTCGTACACGATTTGACAGCATTAACCTGAGCTCGCAGTCTGTTACAGCCGGGAAGAAAAAACGGAGAATGAGGCTCGAGAATGTGATGTGAAGACATTAAAGCGAAAAAGTCCCGTTCACCATTTACCTAAGTGGCTCAAAGCATAATTTGGGAAGACGCCTACAAATGCGAGCGACAAGGTATTGTTAAAAAACGGCAAACAGCACTTACCTAAACGAGCTAATCCATAGTACCATCAACTCCCCGGGAATCCCGGTACCAGTTGAGGAAATAACATTTGACTAATTACTCAAACGAAATCCGAATTAGAACGCCGTCAGGTCTCCACTTCGATCATATCAGCATGAAATGGATGGAGGAGGCATACCAGCGAGCAAAACAGCAAGATTTAGGTCCAAAGAACAATCCAAATGGCATTTACATGGACGAACTTTACTATTCGCTACCTACTTAAAGCACTTCAGTAAGCAAATATGAAGGCATACCAGCACGGATGACAGCAAGACAGTCGTTAGTGGCCTTGAAGACGCCCGCCTCAATAAGCATGCGCAGACCAAGGACCTCAAAGTTGCCCAGCGTTTCGCCCCGCCCCGAGATAGTGCTGGAGCGCGCCAACTTTGCAAACCGTGTGAAGTCCGATAAACTCACCTACAAGGGAGGAAACACACCGACAACGTGCATGCAGTGCTGTTGACAAATCCATCTTTCAAAGAGCTGTGAATTTCAAAACAGTGAATCCACCGTAGTGGGAATCGTCATAAAGGGTAGATATTTGGATAGCTAGGTATCTGTAAGGTAAGTAAAAGGACCTCCAGACTTTCTTGCGGAGTAGGAAATGCGTATCATCGATCAGTGTTGGCCAATTTCACTCCACTTCACACACTGAGACACACAAGTCGTCTCAACGACCTGAATACACTGCAGAAGGGATGTGTTAACACATGGAACCCTAGAACTCAGGGCTCAATAATAAAAAAATAGAGAACTCTCCTACACCAAAACACTCACCGAAAGGAGATCCGTCTTCTCCTGCAGAAGTCGCAGGGCCACCAGGAAGCCCTCACGAGCTGTTCGGCGGTCGGGTGCGTCTTTCAACGCCTCCCACATCCGCTCCGTGGAGTTTAACTCCCTGATTATACGTTGGCCCAACGGCATGACTATTTCCTGCCGAGCTGGAGCAAATAAGAATAGGAAATATTTGGTGACTGAGTGCGGTCAAACTAGTAAGAGTGAGGGCTCGACACTATTACATTGGCGCAGATGACTGGCAATCAATTGTTCCAGTGCGGATGCAGACGAAGATGCAGGGCCTAGATCTCCCAAAGGATTCCACGTGCCTTCGTTCTGATAGGCCAGGGAGAGACGTTTGATGCGATCCACATCAGCTTTGATAGAAGCTAGAGGAGAGCGAGCAGTGGAATAGGGCGAAACTTGTGTCGTCTGGATGGAAGAACAAGGCAAAAAGTCTGTTAGCCTTTAAGCTAAAGAGTGCATCTACTGTACAATAGAATAAACCTCTGGTCGCTTCAGATTAGGGCATCAGCAGTGTAAATTAAAACCACGTTATGATCATTGAACTATGAGCTGACAATTCATTAACTCTTTGGTTCATTCCCATTTAAATGAATTAGTACAGCAAAGCCTAGAATGAGTTAGATTATTGTGTATCAAACCCCAGATACACGAATTCAATACCCTTCAGATCCAGCCTTCTCTTGGATAAAGCGATATGAACAATACCAGATGGGCAAGAGTGGTGCTGTTGGGATGCGAAAGCAGGGCCCCAGTAGGCTCACTGAAGTTGACATGGAGGAGAGTGAAAGGAAGGATGTAGTCTGCTTCGTAGGCAATCGTGACCTCGCTAGAAAAGGGCATGAAACGCGCCTCTAGCTGGTCGAGCTTCAACTTCATGTCGGGATCTGGCGGGAAGCAAATGCATGGTACCATTTAATGGAAATTAAGACTGCAAAACCATACCAAAGGGAATACCCGGATACTGATTTCCATTAGCCTCCTGATGCTGCTAATGGAAATGGCTATCAATGGCGGAAATGCGCTTAAGCATTCAAACGTTTACTAAGGAAGTAAACTCAAGGCTAACTTTGAATGGTGAAGATGCGTAGAACGCGACGGGTTTTAGCAGAGGCGCCTGGGAGCAGAGCTACCAGTTGAGGTTCGTCATTCGCTGCTCTGCTGATTGGAAAGAGAACTCCTTCACCGAAAGTTGAAAAGGCATTCCTAGAGGAGCAATGGGCAAACAGTAAGTTAATTTGGGCGCCGATTTACCCAGAGGGGTACAAAGTTATCAAACGTAACTAAAAATTAACTGAATTTAGTCTAGCTATCCGTACGATGTAAAACTTATAGTTTTCCAGACCGGCGACACAGAGACATACGAAAATGCCTATGTTCTGAAGACAATTATGCACATTTGGAGCGCTCTTATGGAACTGCTTCTGAACTCGTATGGCTTATAGCGGCTACCGAGAAAAACCGGGTCCCATATTAATTTTTTAACCCTTAACTTTGCCTGATGATAAGAAAATATGGGGAGAAAAGGGGTTAGTTTCGTAATAGACATTATAATATAATGTCAATGTCCCAAAATGCAATTGAAAAATTGTGCGAAAGGTGGTGTACCGACAATGCTGCGCTATATCAAACATTAATGGGATAGTATGAAACGACTATAACCATGACGGCCGCTACCCGCACAGAAGTGAAGGAAACCATAGACCCTGGTTCCTATCGTAGAATAAAATCATTTTAAGAAGAGCACAGAGGAACAAGCTATTTGCGCAAATATGCTCAAATTAACTCGAAAGAAGACGCAATGGAACGCACGCAAGTTCATCCGGTCTGAGTGATTTGTACTGAAAGTAATTAAAGAAACGAGAGGATGGCGCAACTCGAGGTGAGCTCAGCTGCCTATCAATCATAGAAAGGTTGCAGATTTCATCGAGAGCTAGCGGGTTGCCTCCAAATTGAGGAGTTGACGATAGCGAGTCGTCACTTAGATGTGTAGTGTTAGTAAGGTCACGCAGCTGTCTACAGTGTGATCCAACTATCTGCTGCAATCAGAATGAAAAAAGCAACAACGAATTTTAGCTCACACAATCAAACTTTGATAGATAAAAGCCATAAGTTTAAATACTGTTAAGACAAAAGGTGCTGAAATCACCAACAAACTAAACAAAGCAAAAGGAGGAAGGGATTAATAATGAGAAGTTTACATCCGATTCTGGGATCGTATGTTCTTCCAAATACTGCATCGAAACGCTGAAGCCAAGCTGCGATTCGATGAGCTTCAGCATTGTTCTAAAGAGCAAACAGCAGAATTCAGGCGTATTATAGAAAAAGTAACGTGATGGTAACTTGAATCTAGGGCTAAGTCAAGCTAATGACAGAGTTATTGATATGAAACGGAGGAAATGACAAACTGGAAAATGACAAACGACATATAGGGCGCAGTTACATGTAAGTAGACCTGCTAGGCGCCAAAAAAAAACAATTAATTGAATACAAAGCCAGACATATTTGTCCCAAAGATGACAAAAAGCATCAATAGGGTGGTAGATTCCTGGACGATAGTACTCCCACCGGTGATTCCACAGAGAAGCAGCCTATCTACAAAATCAAGGAAGAGTCGTACGTACCGCCAAATACGCACATAGAAGGAAAACGATTCTCACAAACATACTTAGGCCAAAATGACTCATAATCGAAGCATTTTGGGGTCACATTAGGCTAACTAATCCATTGATAGAATTTGATTTTGCCTAAAAAATCAATTAAAAGGTGATTTTTATCTGCACTCGTCACTTACCTAAGATCATGGGAACTAACCCTAACCCTAACCCTAACCCTAACCTGAGTCGCAAAGGTGGTACGAGACGGTTAACTTTCTTTAGACGGAATCTAAGCAAGAGGCAAAATTTTCGAAAATTCAGTGGGTTTAAGTTCATCTGTGTTAGGAGCTAAAAGGTGCTTTTATGATTTGCAAATGAGGCATAATATGTTGCAAATGACCACCCATTTTTGTACCAAATTTAATTAGAGCGCGGTGGTAGTTCTACATACTAATCCCAGGTGCGGGTATTTGAAATTGCTTTGGGTGAAGGGTGTCGGGTATGTCGTTTTGGTTCGGCTTTTCTATGTAGTTGGAAGCTGCTTAATCTATGCTTTAACACTTTTATTTTGACCTATCAAACATTCTTCCAGCCCATTATGGCTCTTTGTCATGTTGTACTTCTGCCTTTTGATGTTCAGGCTAGTATTAATTTTTTTGTAGATACAGCGGCAGTTGTGTTGTTTTTGTGATTACTTTACTGTTATTTGTTGTGGTATGTAAAGTTCTGGTGCTCTTTACTATTCGTTGGTCGCATTTGTTATTGAATATGATGCTTTATTAAAAGTGTTACTGTTATGAAAATAACCATTATCCAGTTCAAGAGATACCTTGTACTATCAGTTGACAGATTTCCCACAATATTGAACTCTTTGCGTGGCTTGCTTTCCATGCATCATCTTTCTTTATTGATGGTTTCTAGAGTATGTCAATAATGGTGAAGTTATACGTGCTTTTGATTCGCCAATCATGATCAAACCGGGTTTCTTGGAACTTTCGTCATCCAATTCTTCTGTATCTACTGATTATTGTGTAAATTACACTAACAATCTAAGCATCCCGAACGAACATCACCATCAGACCATGATAAACTTTCATGGTATCGATCAAAAGCCATACATCGACAAAGTGATCGACAATCCGTCCCCCTCCTTTCACCCCACTCCAAAGCCGGAAAATGATATTACCGCACTTTTTCATTCAAGTAGCGTTGTTAGCGCTGCGGAGCGTGTAGGTGATGTGCCAGACAGCTTTTTAAATGGTCCCTCTACCTCCGAAAACAACGTAACTTCACCTTCTGGTCTAGTCACTCCCCCCATCCTCTCAGGCAACAATGATAATCAACGAACTCTTCCGGACAACGTTGGTGCAATAATCGCTTCTCGTCTTAAAGTCGAAGATCGGGTCGATGGACGCATGATTACACCCGAGGCATCACTGAGCCCTTCTGTCGCAAATAGTGCGAAACATCCTCCACCTGAATTTCCTCCTCAATTTGGTCTTCCACAACTTCCCCCACCGATCTCTCCAAAGTGTGAGGATTTGCCTAAATCGCCCAACTCGCTTCACAAGGAACTCTCAACTCCTACACCCATTACTTCTCTCCATCCTCGCAACTCACCAGAAAAGTCCCTAGATCATGACACTCCTTCTACTGTCTCCCCTCCCGCCTCCCTTCCCGTTCTCCCACCACCCGCCACCTCAGCGAAACGCGAATCTGAGTCCACCTCTGCTTCTCCCGTCTGCGATGATGCTGAGTATGCAGCTGCTGCAAGGGCTGCGGTTGACAGTGTCGTTTGTGCTCTGGTGGGTAACAAGACACCCTGCACGACTGCAGCCTATGATCCTGCTCTCGCAGGTACTGGTACTGATCGTTTGTACTCGCTGAGCCTTGCGCCTATCGGAAAAGCTGATCCGGTAGTGGTCGCTACAGCTACTAGCACTTCTGCCACAGCTGATATTACTTCTGCTACTACTGCAGCGGTCTCTGTGTGTTCTCACTCCCCTCTCCTCGCCTCTGCAGCGAGGGCTTCTGCTGAGGGCTTGATTTCTCTCACCTGCCCGGCATGTGGTACTGTGGTATCTGTCAAGCAGCTGCTAGCGAGACAGCGCACCTCGGGCGAGGCAAAACATGTCTGCGACACCTGTGGCAAGTCATTTGTGCGAGAAGATAAGCTGAAGAGGCATATTATGTCCATACACACGATGGAGAAGCCACATGTTTGTCAGATTTGCACGAAGGCGTTCTCTAGGAAGTAAGTTTGCTGCTGACTTTATTGGAATATTTTGGAAAGTTTGAGTACCAAATTTGTTGTCTTGTTCATCTGTGCTGATGTCTCGCCTCTGCATTTTGATTCTTTGCCTTCCATCCAATCCTGTGTTAACTTCAGTAGGCTTCTCCTGGCACGAGTTGTGGATTGTGATGGAACTGTTTTGCTGCTTTATTGCTAGGCTGTAAAATGACGTATTCTTAATTAAAGTGCTTTTGCGGGCTTACTGTCGTGAATCAAGGGGCTTCTCTGGGATGACCCTCTTCCCCCGGTTCGATGTCAAATTTACTGACTCGACCTATTACCCAAGTCTCTTTGTGATGCATAAATGCGATTTGAGTTTATAAGAGAGAATTATCAATTTACTTATATTTCACCTGTAAATCCCATGAATTGGCTTCTCATCCGCTTATTTGGCCACTTCTTATTATTAGCATGTGTGCCGGATTTTGCGAGGGTTTTTTAGCTCCTCTGAGGCCAGCGCATTCTTATTTAAAATGTAAACGTTTCATTTCGAAAATTGAAAGCTCCAGTGAGGTGTCAACTCTGCGGTGCGTGGGTACAAGCACACTAATTCTGACCCTAAATTCCTCTCCTTTGTTTGATCGTAATCACAACCGTTTTCTACGCTCCGTTTGTGTAACTTGAGCCAGATTCGAATGGATTAGTGAAAGTCTTACTGCACTTTGCTTCATAGGTGTGAGCTTGGGTCCTTCCTTCATTCCGTTTCGCCCATGGCCATTTTGAAATAGCCCTCGGTTTAGGATTGAATTATTGTTCATTTCAGTGCTTGTGCTTTCATCACCACAAGTGCCTGTGTAATTCCAGTTTTATGGATTTATGCGTTTCTCGGCAATGTACTGGCTCTAGATCTGGTCGGTTTTTCTTCATACCTATGGTTCCTGGCTTAACTTTAGCCTCAGCCGGTTCCCCACTTCTGGTAGCGCAATTCGAACCGGTTTTGAAGACGCAAGTTTATTTTAGTGTTTTTGGACTTAAGGCATTTTCATTGTGCCAAGTAGTGGTGGAAAATTCATGCAGTCTATCACTTCCCCCATTTACCACTTAATGCGGCCATGTTTATCTTGTATTTATCCAAATGTTCATAGCCTGCCTTTTAGGGGGATGGTCATCACCTTGTTAGCACCTCATTTTCCGTTCCTCCCACCTTCGGCTTTCTATGGTTATCCAAGTTTGACGTCCTAAAAAGTGTTTGTAGCATACTCTTGGTGAAGGTAATGCCTGTTATCCGCCTCGCCATTAGTCTATCCAACCTGGATTGACTTGCAAACCTTAGGTAGTAGTGATGCGAAGTTGGGTACACTGTTTCTGAGCGTTGTCACATGTCTAGGCACCTTGTTTTTCGTCTTTCCTTCTGAGCCAGAAGGTGCTTAGCGGCACTAGCTCTGATTTTGAGTAGAATTACTTGACCTGCACTACAGTTAAAGTCTTCTTGATAGTTCTCATAAATACGTGTTTTTTGTGGCTCTAATTTGCCTTTTAGCCAGAGTATCCTAATGCCCGTGTTAAGGGGGAGGAAGGGTTGGGGGGGGGGCAAGTGATCGTGACTGTTTCCCATTAATTATTATTCACCTGCCTTTGGCGAAGCAAGTGCCGCTGATTGTTCCTTTTCAGACAGAAACGTGTTCTTGTAATCGTAATGTTTTAGTGGAATTCTCCATCGTCTGGACTGATTTACGAACTCCGTCTGTGCTGCTTGGGCTAGCAGCCAACGCTGCCTTTCAACGGTTACTTTCCCCATCGCTTTATCTTTTCGGCTACTATGGGATAAATAGTGGTTGCTCACGCATCCATTGCTGGGACAAGGGCTTGTTATTGTTTTCCGTTACACAAAATAACTGTTCCAAAATGTTTCATCAACATAATTCGTCTTGATTGGGACAAATGCCCATGTTGGTTCGACACCATGAACCGCTGTTTGGTGAGAATTTACCTGTTCTAGGTCTGGTCAGATGATTCATCCCTCTGGTTGGGGAGGTGAGGAAGGGGAGCGCAAAATACTTGCTATAGCTTCCTGTTAAGTAGAAGCCTGCCCTCAAAATAAGTTTTAGCCTTGATTCTCTCATGCGCTTTGCACTTACTTACTTACTGAGATGGGGAGAAGGAGTGATCCCCCTTCAGTAGGCCTAGCTAGTGCGCAGTCCACCACCTAACGAATGTACACCCAGGATGACCGATTTGCCTCACGCATGCATCCGCGCGTATGCACAATCAGGCGTATTTTGATGTTGCCACCTCTGTTTCGGCTGTAGCAGTAGTGGCAGAGGCAGCATTTGCATTAGCAGAGCCAGCAGAAGTAGCAGACCTAGTCTCCTCCCCTTCCAACCCTTTTGCCTCCTCCCTAGAAAAAAGCAGTCATGCCCACATAGGATGGTGTACGTGTGTGCGTGCGTACGTGCGTGCGTGGGTGCGCGTCTGCCAGCCAGCTTAACGCCTGATTGGTCCCCGTCACCCCTTTCGTCATTGATGCACGCGTGGGCGTAGGTGCGTGTCTGGTGGTGGTTCGTGCCTCCCCTTAGTCTGCCTGCCTGCCTTTCTCTGGCTCTACCTCTCCCTGTCCGTATCGCGTGTGCGTATGGGTTTTAAACCGCCTCTATCCTGCGTCTGATCTGACGCTCCCATGGTCCTGTCGAGTGATACGAGTACCTAGGGTTTAATTAATACTCTACCCACATCTAGCACTTCTTCTTTGGGTACCCTTCCTCTCCTCATTTTTATTTCGGTTTGGTGTACATTTTTGAGGACGAATTCGCAGTAGTCGGTCCATGCTGAGTGACCATGGGGAGGTAATTTATAAAACCATCTTGGTCCTCAATCCGAAAGCTGGATCATGCATCTTCGCTAAATCAACTTTCTCCCCTTCCAATATATCAATGTCTTGTGTTCATTATAAAATTTTGGAAGCAAAAGGCCATAATTGGGTGCTTACTGATTCTGATACAATAGTGTGACGAATTTCAGAATAGCGTGTTTTTTAAGGCCACTCTATCTTGGTTGTTATCTCTAGAGCCGTATCTGCAGTCCTCTGATTGTTGAACTATCCATATGCTTGTGGCGAATACTATCATTCTACTGAGTTTGTTGATGGTGCACTTAAATTCAGGTAAAATTCGTTTTTGCAGTTCTGGAAATTACACTTTCTATGCTAAGTGGTTTAAATGATCCTTAAAGCAGCTTGATTTGAAAGCGTTTTTATCCTGCCTTGATTGGCTTCTACGCGTGATCATGGCCCTTACACCCGATTTAAAGTTGTGCAAGATTTTCGCTTCTTTGAAATCGTGCTGTGCTCAAATAATACAAGTGACAGTGTTATGACAATGAGTGATCGGAATGGTATTGGCAAGAAGCAGATTCATGATATCCCCTATTTTCATTCTGGGAGCTTTGGTAGTGTTCTAAGATACATATGGGCACTTTTGTAATACTTTTATGTCAAAATTTATCTAGTTCTGCGCTCCGAATACCCATGGTTGTCAAATGCAATTTGCTTACTTCTGTGCCCAAAAGTGGTACGTGGTTGAGTAACCTGATGTGCTTTCAGGCAGACAGCAACCAAATACGTGGCAAACGAGCAGGATTACGGCATTCATTGTCAGTTGAATTGATTGATGGATAGGACTGGATAAATGAATCGCTGTGCTGATTGATAAATGGGCAGATTAACGGATGTATGAGCGAATAGTGATGAACGATGGAATGGACGGGCTGACAGTGGAACCAGGTTGATAGAGTTGGAATAAAGGATTGTATGGGTGAATGAATAGGTTAATTGAAGAAAGATCACTAACCGTACAACTCTTTTCAGGGATAAACTGAAGGACCATCTTCGTCATCACGACAGGGCAGCACGAACTTTCGAATGCGCCCAGTGCCTATCTCCCTTCGTTCAAAAGTCTGATCTCAACCGACACGTCCGTGGCGTGCATCAGGGTGAACCCGGTGTTGGCATCAACATGACAGTGCGCCGTCGGATGCCCGGTGAGTTGTTGGTACTTTGTAAGCATCGACTTGTTGACTGTTTACGGTCAATCAAAACCGTTGTAGCCTCGTCTCCCACAACTCGACCTTCGAAAAAGAGGAAGCCATCTTCAGTTTCAACCACATTGACTTCCACACCCGCCGTTTCCCAGGCCACCACAACAGTCTCGTCCGCGATTTCCACCCCAACTTCAGAAGCAGCACTCACGCTAAGGTTGTTCGGTGGTGGCTGTTCGAGTGCCAGCACAACGGCTGCTACAACAGTGGCAACAGCGACGACACCAGCGGTGCAGCCAGTGCAAACTTTACAGCAGCAGGTTCAGCAACAGCAACAAGCATACCCTCAACACCAATTGCTAGCAGCGGCCAGTATGGTACTACCTTACTATCCCACACCCGCTGGTCACCACCAGTTCGTAGCTGCAGCACTTTCAGCACAGAAGACTGCGGCTGAGCAGCAGCAACAACAACTGCAACAACAGCAGCACTCATTCCAACAGACTCAGCAACTTCAATCATCGGCGCCCTCGATGATGCTGCTTACAAGAATCGCCGCCCACGCCTCTAATCAAGCGGCACCAGCTCTTGCTGTGGTGCCGCCTACAACTGCTGTTGCGGTAGGTCACTAATATTAACCCAGTATTCAGTTTTTCCGCAATTCCTTTGCCTATTTTGTACTTTTAGCCGAACAAGTGATGCGATTTTGTGCCAGTTTTTTGATTTGGTGCTCGACAGTAGCTTTATTATCAAAGTACATTTAGGCTGGAAAGCCGGTGAAGTGGGCAGTGGGTTGCAGTGGTGGTGAAGTAGAGCGCTCACGTGCCAAAAAAAAAGGATTCAAAACCAGTGGCCTTCTGCTTCCTTTTCCTTCGAGCGTCTTCTTCGATGCCTTCCATGGTTATTATTCCACTTCAACCATCACTAGAAATTTGGGTGTTTTAAAACCATCTTCAAAACAGGATCAAAGGTCATAGACGTATTCTTCATGGGTCTATGCTATACCGCAGTGGTATTTCCACCTGCTGGCTTCATTCATGAAACATATTTTCCCCGAATTTCTGTTCTACAATGGATGCGCACTATATACTCCTCGTTTTCGGAGGATAGATTCTTGTAATTTAACTTCTGCTTCATTGTTTCCCTTCTGTCTGTTTAAGTCTCTTTTTAATTTCTTGCGGCGCAGAAAGGCTGACAATCTCCACACGATTTTGATACTTCAGTATATTAACTTTTCCATCGCTGCGGACTACTTTTGACTAATTGTGGACCTCGTTTTGGGGATTTTGGAACGATATTTTGCAACGAATACTGCTTGTAAAAAACTCGTCCATGAGTTGGCCTATAAAACCTCCAATATGCAATCACTTCAGGGAGCTGCATTCTGTACCGCTTCCTCCTGTGTCATGTCAGTGCTGTTCACTTAGCTAGTTGGGTTTGACTGAGCCTTTTGAAGTATCACGTAGTTCACTTCTTCTTATTTAACTTAAATTCACTCTTTTCTGGGTAATTTAAACTCGTTTACTTCAGGTGGATACAAGAGTAAACGTTGATTTAATAGGTCTTCCGTGGTTTCAAGCATCGATGTGAGGCCGCCTCCTTTTATGACTTTCTGCGTGCATTAGCCAGCTAGCCTGTTGAGTCATAAATCTCCTTTTCTAGAACACCAGCAAAGTTTGTCATATTTTTTCCCACAAAGCGTAATAGGTGTTGGCCACATAATCTTCCTACGCCACCTGTGTACCATTCGAGTTACCCCGCCAGGAGGATTATAGGTCACACTGGTTGGAAAACTACCGGTGTGAGTGGTCTAATGGAGTTTCGCATCACTTGCTTGGTGGCCTGGGAATGTCCGTGCTGGCACATACTATTAAAGCACCATTTCGTCTCTTAGCCTCCCTTTACCCAAATCTTCCCGCGATCGTTTTTTTCTTCACTTCGGGAGAATACGTACCAGTTATTTTTGTAGTGATGCGTCGAAGTTTAGTGACGAGCAATATTGTCCTATTTGACGACGAGTTCACCGGACTTCATTTCTGCAAGCCTTTTAGGGCACAATCCATGTTATAAATTGGACCAAGGTCGATTTTGTCCCCATGGTACCTAGATGTGTTAGAAAAACACCCCGTCATCCTCATGACTGGCGCACACGCCTGTTCTCACTTTCTACACACCTCAGAGCTTAAACTCCTCTCTCTCTCTCCTTTGTTTAAACACAGCAGTGTATGTCCGCCTGGCATTATTTACCTCCCTACTCCCAGCATTTCGCCTATGGCATTGGTGCTGCCCCTCTTTTTTTTCCTCCGCCATGACTGCGCGTCGCTTATCGTTACCGCCTTGTGACCACGTGCGTACTTCGCTAGGGTAGACCACATCACGCGAAAGTTTGCCTTCTCCTCCCGTCCCGTGTCGAGTCAGGTACGTTCAGGAGGGGGACTAGGTTTTCATCAAACCACATGATACTCTGGTGGTTTTTGGGAAATTCTCTTCAATTAAATGGCAGCATATCCATTGGCGAAAGTACCTTCAAATTCGCAGTGCTTGAGTCATCCCTGAAGCAGCTGTGAGACGTTCATTTATGAAACTTGCCTCATCATCACATCGATGATGTGAATCTCTGTATGCTCAAACGTACAATCACAGTGGTGTCAAAAAGAGGATCTGTAAGACCAAAAGCGTAGGTGGCATGGGCAAGCATCTGTGTCCCCCAAGTGAGGGTTTAATCAGGAGGAGGCTGACAAGATCTGCTAACATGATGTAAATATTTAGACCTTGAAGGTCTAAGGGTTCAGAATCCGTCTACTTGTGATCAAGAGGAGATGGCCCCAGTGGGCCGTGACTGCATGAAAGTTCTTATCGTTTTGATTGTCTTCTGGTTTTCCTTGTACACTTTCCAATTAACGAAGCAGTAGCTGAGTAACTAGGGATCAACGACTCTTCCACAGTTTTGCTTTCCGACAGAGTTCTTGTAGCCATGGGAACGGAGCTATCTCCGAGGTTTTCATATGACAAAGGTCTGAAAGGGTTGGGGGTCTGACGGTATGCCATCAGATCTCCTGGACATCGAAATGTTGGAAACCTAAAGGCTTATGCGATGAAGTGGAGTGGAAGGTGTTATTGTTTAGCTTTCCACACCGGTAAAATCTTAAATAGCTTGGAGGGCAATGTATTTAACGGTTTGGACAGTTTTCCAGACCGTGTTATTTTAAATTCCAGACGTTTTAAAGTATTTTTGGCTCAATTGGCTCTTATAATGCGATGTATTTTAAAAGACCACACTTCGAAAATGGGGGCATTTGATCTTATCAGCTAACTTCGCATTTTATTCCACAACCGAAGTGGGACGACATGTATTAAGGAAGTTATAATGAAAGTCCTGATGAGCGGGAGTGCATGCGTGCATTTGCGACGCACGACTTAAGCGCAAACCGCTCTAAGCACTTTCTCATGTAAATAGTGGCTGGTGGCATTCTGATGTTGTTATTTGGGATACCTTAGGCGTCGACGGCAGGTCAACAGTGTGAGGCCACTTCGGACTCGGCTACAACACAGGTGGATCAACAGCAGCAAGTTTTGACTCAACAGCAGCAGCAGCATCAGCAGTATCATCACCCTCAGTTCGCCTATCACCACTACCACCAACATCTTCTCCATCAACAGGCAGCTCAGCTGCAAGCCCATCACTATGCAGCTGCCGATTTGAACTACTACCGACAGCAGCAATTGGCGGCGCAGCAACGTGTCTATCAGCAGGCGCAGGGCTTCCTGCTTGCCGCCACTGCGGCAGGCAGTGGTAGTGGCGGCGCGGTGGGTGGAGGAAGCGGTGGAGGTATCAGTGGTGGCGCTGGTGGTGGTGGAGGCGGTGGCGGCGCCGCCTTCTTCTGCCAACCTGCCGCCGCTGTCACCGCTAACGAGAGCGCAGTAAATGGCACTGGGGTTATCCTTTCTGCTGCCGCGGCCGCTGCTACTACGGACCCCACCACCGCGCAACAGTTAGCTCAACTTGCTGCTGCTGCTCATATGCAACAGGCGGTTGCTGCTGGAGGTGGATTGCAAGTGAGTGACCATTCGTTTATTATATGAATCGGAAAAGTCTTGATTAATGGAAGTCCCACTTTTTCGATAATCGTTTGTACGCTTAAGCCGGTGATGCGACTATTTATACTTGGCGATCTTTACAGAAGTTTAAATGTATATTTAAAATGGCTGTGAAACGACCGCCGACCTCACCTGAGGGAATGACGTTCTACTGATGGTGCAAATTAATCTCAACCAATGCCTGAGAACGAATCTTGGAACGTATTTTAAAACAAAAAGTTAATAATAAGTTGTACAATCTGAGGGAAGATTGATCCGGGTGTTCAAGCCTTCTATGGTTAATTTTAGGACACTGCAAATATTACATCACATAGGAAGGTGACTCATTGTGTCCGGAACATTGCTTTACCTCATGTAGGGTCTTACCTACTATAATGTCGTGTAAATGGTTCTATCGGAATAGTTGGCTGCTGTCGTGAGACGCTCTGTCAGGAGTGCTGACGGCTGCATCAAAGAGGGGAAAACAGCTTTTCATGCGGCTTAAGGCACGAAATCAACTTCACTGGCATCCTTGCCTATTGTGGCATCTAATGTGTCTGTCGTAGATTACTCCATTAGTGAAATGAACGGGTTGTTGGCGATTGGGGAAGTGCAATGAATGCAGAGCCCTCCAAGCATATGGCTACGAGTCATTGAAACCGATTTGGGAATCAGGCGAATAGCAGCTAAGTTTGAGCGCGACTGAGATAACTGCAATCAGCTGCTTCTGTTGTCGATGCTGTAAAAGTGATGGCATCATAGGATGAGGGTGGCTTGCATTAATGTGGGCTAAAGGCATAAGCTTTTTCGCTCTTACCTTAGGGATTGTGTCGCCATCACCTTCCTCACGAGCATCGTCACTCCACCTGTGAGGATGGAAAACGCTCCACAATAGCAGTAATAGTTGAAGTGGCTTTGGGGAAGCTAAATATTGGTGTGGGAGAGTATCCACTCACATGAGGGTGGTGGAGGAAGGGATGTTTCATTCTATCGTCTATAGTGTGCAAGATAATATCCCGAGGTGAAGGTGCCTGTGAGTTTTATACGTCAATTGTATCGAAGGGGGATGAACAGCCTCCTGCTGTACCCCAGGCATTGTAACTCCATCGCTGCCAGTGTGTGGCCTAGCATGGCAAAAGGTTGTCTACCTCGTAAGATCGTCAAGGCGTGAATGGACAAGTCCATTTATGCCTGAAATCCGCGACCATAGAGTCTGGCAACCTGATGAATATCTGATGAAGAGAGTTTTGGGAAAGTTGAGCGTCATGCCCCTCCACATCACCTGGCCGGAAAAAAAGGCCAAATCCAAAGCTTGAAGCAGGTGTTATGGCTTCCCGCAGATCTATGCTTTGTTCCCAGGGTAACTTTGACACGAAGGCGTATTTTGCGTAGCTAAGAAATGCGAAAGGTATTGTTCCCAGCATTATCTCATATAATATACGAGCACACGCACTACCTACTGTCACGCAAATTGTATGTCTAGGCGCTCATGCATAGTTACAATTCGTTCTCCTTCAAAAGCACTGAAAAAGGGGGGCGCATTTTCTTCTAAATCAGACAGACGGGGGTGAACGCTCTCCACCAATCCCAATCCACCTCAGTTTTTTGGTAAGATCCTTCCATTCTCCAATGGTAAGAAAGCCTTGTGTATCTAACCCACACACCCTCTCCGCGTTGGGCTGAGCCTCGTCAACTAACGATAGTCGTGTGCCTTGGTGAATCTGCTTACACATGATCCCCCTGTAGGTTATGGCCAATGTGATAGCAGGTCAACAGCACCATCCAACAGTAGCGGCGCATCAACAAACCATGGCAGCGGCTACGGCACCACAACATTTGGGTCAGCACCAAACAGCCTTCTACGCCGCCTACCAACAACCCTACCAGGCCACAGTACAACAGCAAGCCATTCAGCAACAACAGGCTCAACAACAGCAAGCACAACAGCAGCAACAACAACAACAGTACCAGCAGCAAGCCCAACGCCAACTGATGCTTCAACATGCCAACGCTGCCTATCGTCCCGTTGTTATGACAGCAGCGGCAGCGGCAGCAGCGACATCATCGCAGAAGGCGATAGTGGTGCAAGACACCGCCAGTGGCTATCAACAGCAATTGGCCGCATTCTGCCAGCAACAGCAACAGCAGCGACAGGGCTTTGTTCTAGCCTATCAACACCATCAACAACAAGCTATGCAACAGGCAGTGGCTGTTGCAACCTCTCTTGAGCAGCAGCGGTAGCATTTTCTTTTATCGTGGCCTCCTTGTAATATCACTACTTATTACTACTACGAAGGATCTTTTGTACAGTTGAATCATTCCTGAACACTTGCTTGTCTGTGTGTGTGCATGTGGTTGTGTTTTACCACTCTCTGCAGCATTGTTCTCAACCGTGCGTTACTACACGACCCCTGTCTTAACCAACCAAATTAATTTCCCTCCTTTTCTCCCCTCCTTCATACTCGGCACACGCAAACACACGCGCTGCACACACACAGATAGGCACGGATCATCTTGCATTTGACTACAACACAAATACACACATTTCATACACATTTGTGTGCTCATTTATCTCCTACTACTACTAATATCAGTAAACTATTGACGACCTTTTTCTGGCAGATTCAACACGACGCAACCATCCAGTTAGGTTGGTGGGACCTAGTGAGTGAGGAAGGCAATGAATTCGATAGATTGAAGAATTAGTGCCGGCAGGTTACTCCACTCATGTCAAAGCATTGTGGAATATAAATTAGGAAGTCCTTTACACTCTAAATCATGAGTGGAGAAGGAAGTTCAAAGGAATAGTCTAGACGTGTTGAAGAAATTGAATGCTAGTGGACCTCTCACCAGCCCTCTCTATGTCATTTGGAAGCCAGTTCAGGGAGTCTAATAGGAATGAATAGTGGACAGCGGGCGTGTCGCGTACCTGTGTCAATAGATCCATCCATGCTGGTTGACTCGGGGATTTCATGTTCATAAGTGTCCTGACCGCTGCCACAATACTGGATAGTAAACCAATAAGTTTGATCCGAGGGAATGAGTAACAAGGTATTAGTAAAAGGGCAAATTAGACTTCTTTATGGTGATGGATTTACATCCATGGTGAGAATATGAATCGGACGAAATTCGGGAGTTTGATTCATGATAAATAGGCATTGAGTCGGAATTTCGGCATTGTTTAGGCTGCTCAGTAGATGCGGATGGATGGAATCCCCCCAATTCGGGAAGGCCAATAGAAGGGAAATGAACTGAGGGGCGGTGAGTCCGGATGAAATACGGGTTTTTTACTCTAAGAAGTCAATTTATAAAGTGGATGACCGCATGGTAGATTTGGATTATAAGGACGCGTATTCGTGTGGAGACTCTCTCGCAAATTTATGGTAGGGAGGATCTCCATGCAGGTGGATTCTTTTTTAATTGACTAGAAGGCTATCGCCGGAGTTCCCCTACCCATGCAAAACTACTCCAGAATTAAATCCGGCACGAAATTGGAATTCAAGAGCCGGTCGGATTGTAGATCCCTTTTGTGTGGGCAGATACCCCCAAGTGATTTGAAAATTGATGTTAGCGAGCCTCCCAACCACATTCCAGACGATGATGATAAATGACAAGGTAGCGGAAGAATAAACACCGCCTCCTGTAGGTAGATACTTTTATATCCATCGTAGGAATTAGCATAATTTCTCTTACCAAACACCCCAAAGTTGATGGAACAGGAGGCAGAAAGCCTCGACTTGCCGCCAATGTGGAGGTAGGTTAGTCTTCATCTATCGCAAGAGTCAGAGCCGATGGATTGAGAAATAATTGAAAGTCAGGTGCTCAACTCAAGCCACAGCATTCCTTAACCAAAATCAAACATTATTGGTGGGGTTGGACGATGGAAAACGAGGCCACAGGAATGAAGATTTGATTTAGTGGGCCAAAAAAGGAGATCTGACTGGTCCCTCAACCGCTTCAGCATGATCATAGATCCTGGAGTCTGGGAACTATAAATTTAACGCGGAAACTAGCATCAATGGACTGCGATGCCAACGTTATTGACTTGTCAAACACCTAGTACATCATTCCGGGGAAAGGGGAGGAGAAATTAGAGATTACGGTGAATAAAGAGGCAGTGAATTAGAAAAAACAAATCAATTCTAGGAAATCGTCCGCTTCATGCAAAACTATTCCTAATCTACGTCTGACAATCTTAACGTCTGCATTCGTGAAGGAATTGGAACTAATGAAGCAACGAATCAAAATGCAAAAGTGAGATGGATTCTAGCTAGCAGCAAAAAAGCGACTTCAGTGAATTAAGGCATTAGCACCAACAAGTTTCCCAGACCCAAGCCACAACATTTGGGAGTCAAAAACGTGAAGTTGGGTCAGAATAATATAACGGACATAGAAACGTTGAGTCAAACGATTTGACCGAGTTCTTCAACTTTCAACAAATGGGCTTCAAAGGGAGAGAAGATTAACACAGGGAGCAGTGCTGGCGAAAGTCCCAACCCTCACCACATCACTCCAAAATCAAATCCAGTACGAAACAATTCACAACGAGACACCAAATCAGAGCGTGCAAATAGGCTGTATTCAATATCGCAAAACCAACACACCCGCACACTTACAAAATGGCTGAAATTTACAATGAGAATGAAGCAGTACGCAACAGAGCCACTACCACCAATCGCCATCGCCTCATCGGCGCTCTGAAGCTGGAGCGCCACCCAGCTCAGCGATCTTGTCATCCACCATAATAAGGCGTCGGCGGAGCTCATTGAGACGCTGTTCGGTGGCTGTGTCGCTGTGGAAATGGCCACCTCCTCCGCTTGATCGACCTTCGAAGGGGGAGCGCGATCTGCCCGCGTTGCCTTGACGGCGGGAGGTGCCACCGTGGCGACCACTACCGTAGGAGCGACTGGTGTCTCTCTCCTCTCCGCGAGAACGTCCGTACCGCGAGTCTCCAAAATAGTCTCGACCCGACCGACCTGAAATTTCCAATTACATTCCTTCACCATTCAGGTACCGACTGATGGATGAAATGAATAGACGAGCGTGAAAATTATATGTTATGGATACCATTTAGGAGATGGTTGGATGACTTTACCAAAAAGGAGGAAAAAATTGGTTTATTAAGAAGTTATGCATGCGTTTCAAAAGGGTGCATAAACGAATACAGGAAAGCAGGATAAGTACAGCGGGAAGCAATCTGAACATATCAATGAATTGATGTGAGGAAAAACTTGTGAGGAAAGTGTAAAGAACTTACACACTAGGGAGGGAATGTGTATCAGAGATACCCTGTTCCCACTATTAATTACCAAGTGGAGAGATGAATGGATCTAGCAAGAATGGACGCCTACGGCTGAAAGACGTAACAGATATGGGACCCCATCAAGTAATTGATTGATGGGTCTGTGATGACTAAATAAATTTAAAGAGCTAAGGGATTGGAGATCTTGGAACAGTGGATCTAGCAAGGACGGGGAGGTGTGGGGTAAATAGATCAATGAAGGCTAAACAAATCTGTAGGTGGTAAATACATTAAAAGGAGATGAATGGATGGGTAGTCAGGATGTTGAACGTCTAGTATTTCCTCTAGTGTCTACTTAAAGCAGTAGAGTTGGCGTATCGTCCCAACTAACCGCGATCGTAGGATAGGATGCGTCGGTCGGCCATTCGACGATCAAATCGTTCAGGTGGCGGTGGTCTCCGATCACGATACCGCTCCGTAGGTGCATGGAGTTGGCCACTCCGGGAAAACCGGTCCGCCCGATCATGGCAGTCCCCACCATGACTACGGTGACCATCGAAACGACCTAAAAAATTGATATATGCAGCTTTCACATGACAATCGAGAGGTACATTGCAAGGCAACGGCAATGGTTCAATAAATCAAAGATTTTAATGCACCTCTGATGGCTTATTCCTTGCACCCCAAAACATGAACCACTTCAACGAACCTTCAACTAATTCCAAAAAAAATATTTTTTGTGCAGTAAATAGATCAAAAAGGAGACCCCGATGTTTACGCTATTAGTAGAGACCGAGGAAGTCACGAAGTCGTTTTAAACCATAGCAATAAATAAACCTGTGGCTAATAAATTGCCTCATACTCGGAACTTGACACTTTTTTCTCTTGCGATGACGGTTCAACCGAAACAAGTGCTGACAGAGCATGGAAAATTGAATGAAAACAAGTTTATTTCCAAGCAAAAAATGTAGCTGAAATAAATGCACAGTCCAGACGACAAAATAAATCGTATAAACACCGAAAAGCAGACCGTCAAACATGTACTGATTCGCAACGCAGAGTGAATCGCAGAACAAATGGAGACCACTTAAAATGATTATGATTTGTTGAAGATGTGCAAGAATCCTTTTAACCCTCCCTTTTGTCTACACTACGGTAAAGGGCTCTTTACAATGAAATTGCAAGTCAAACCAGGACTAGTAAGTTTAAAGCTGTAAAAATATGCTGCCGTAGAGGAAATACACACACCAGTCACCTGGTGCATGTTATGAGCCAATCCGGATGCCTTGAATAAAGGGATAGTCGACAGTGGCAGTGCGTGGTTGCACGGAACGCCTTGTGGTAAAGAACAAAGTCTTGTAAACGAAAGCGGTAAACCCATTTACGCATATAGAGAGCCTCAGAGGGCAATTGAATTAAGATCTCTAGTAGGTGTAGGAAGTTTTTAGAAGCAACCAGTAACAATCCTAGCCGTGGCGGTTCCGAGACGACCTCACGGCCTCAGCAGTTATTCTCATGACAAATCAGTCAGCACGTGAATGGAGGGCGTCTTTCTGCAATCCTTCACAAACATTTCCAGTTTCGAGAGATTAGCGAGCACCGGGTGTCCAGGCAGCTCTTGGACAGCACGAAAAGGTTGAATAGTATTAAAAAGTTGAGATACTTTGACCAGAAACTTAGATGGATAAAACCAGAGCAAATCATTTCGTTATGAAGTCAAAATGACCACAAAAGGAGTAAAAGCACATGAATTCACAACCAATTGGGAGGCAACTTCTGGATGAAGTGGGGCATTCTAGACCAATTCAGTCGTAAAAACGTCTGCTAAGCAGTAGACCCTGGAAATCATGCCTTGATCAGGCGCCCTGTTTCGGGCTCTGCTAGCCGCCTCGTCAGCTTCAAATCTTCTGCTTCGAGAGTAGGAACGAGCAGGAGCAGCGGAAGACGGAGGTGAAGTGATAGGAGGAGGCGGTGGTGATTCGAAGCCGCCCGGACTGACCGCAGTGTAGCCCAGATGGCGCATACGTTTCGCCGCGCTAAGCGACGCGAGGCTGGACTTATCCCGTCGGCCTGGTGAAAGGGAACCACTTCGACCACCGCGGCCACCGACGCCGCCACCGCTGCTGGCTGAGGAGACAGGTGAACCACCGACCTTGTAATCATTGTCACGGTGTGCTCTCTCTAATGCGCTTTCCGGCAACACCAGACCACTCTACGGATAGTTACGATTAAAGTTAAGCATTCAGTGCTCAATCTTATCAGACAGTAGGGTGCAGAGGGATGCTTTGCAAATACCGAAAACCATGCTAAATTTCATTGAGTGAAGGTCCGCAGAAAACGGCAACCTAAGCAAACTTCCTGTTACCACCAGCGATTATAAATTCATGCATTTCGAATACCAAACACTCTTGAAATATAGTATTGGTTTTACCCGTTTATACCCGTTTCGCCAATCAGTATTAAAAAATTTTTTGAGATTCAGCTCTTCAAAAAACCTATGAAAAACCACCATTCACCAAGTAATAAATAGATAGTGAATAAGACAAGGACTTAACTCACTCTAACACGAGGTGCGATCTTGAGTTTGACGCCAGGTCGCGCGGAGGCAGAAGGAAGTGCCTTAGTAGCAGCTGTAGCGTTGGGAGGCGGGGCAGCAGGATTGACAGCGCCCGCAAGCAGCGGCACCGACTGTTCAAAGGGTACTTCAGCCGGCGCTGGTGGGTTGCCAAAGTAACTGTCTGCAAAAGGACTGCGACTCTTGCGACGGGAAGAGGCGGCTAAAGACATCGGGAATAAATAATGCCGAGGTAGCTTACCAATAAATGGTCCCTTATACCGGTCCTTGTAAGAATGGATTTTCAATTTTGCAACGGTTAGCAAAGTGGAACGAATTTAATGGCATACCAAAATCACGACTTAAAGGAGGCACCGAAAGGCGTGGTAAATTAGACAATTTCTCCGGATGTCGAGAAATCAACCGGAAATTTTAGTGACATCTTACCACAATTTTGAATATGGAACTGTTCAATGCTCAAAAATAAGTTCGCTATTCCTTCCAGGTGACGTCTAACAGGGAATCAGAAGACAACAAAACATCCATAACGATTGGGAGGATTTGGGCACATACGGCGTTTCCTTGGCGGAGAGGACACAGTCTGCAGCGGAACGTCATCAGGCAGTGTGGGTTTGGAGACGTGCTGACGACCGCGCGACTGCGACCAGGAAGTGATATAGGTAGCAAGCCCGGTTCCATCATCCCTCGGCGAACTCCCACGCGAGGCAGAACGCGAACGCGAGCGGGACCGACGTGACCGCGAACGCCGATGCATCGGTTGTGGAGGAGGAGAACGCTGACGTATCTGCGAACCTTTTGGACAATTCAAGGGCCGCACTTAAAAGCAATAATTACACTACAATACACCATGACAAGGACTGATGTCCAAACGAGTGAATATGGTACCTACCTCGAGATTTCGGTGGTTCGGCCACCCATGGGCGTTTCACTGGCCGCTCCGAAGGCATCGGGGGAGGACGATCGGGACTTCTAAAGGATTGAAGTTCAGTTACTGGGTGTCACTCTAGCAGGCATAGAACCACCGCATATTAGATCCTATAGGAGATGATCAAACTGGTATTCGAGTGGAAAATCAAGAGAGCATTTAGGCAAAAAACACTCTGAAGGCTTTGATGTAGAGACTGATGGAGTGAACGACTTAATCATTTGCTTGAAGGGTGATTCTAGCTAGATCGAACTTTATTGAATTCACACTGGATGTTACTTAAATTTGCAGTCGATAGCCTAATATACAATTAGGTAAACCAAAGATTGAGCAAAGAAAAGAAATCGCAAACCTGTTAGACGACTCATACCAGCGACTTGAATCACCATAGCTGTGTCGATTTGAATAATTAGAGCCGTTCTCGGTATCTCGGAAGGCGCTCCGACTAAAGTTGCTCTGTTGATGATGATAACCACCGATTTGCGGCACAGCTGGTGCTGGTGGATGACATTGGTCCCCGTATGATACTACCTGAGGCCGTCTACTCTTCAAGGTGCCTATTAAAATAGGAAAAAAAGTTGCTACTTAAGAATTTCAGTAGAAAAATTCACTAATTACCAATCAAGACGCCAAAAAACCGACTTACGATCCTCATCCCTCGATCGAGGCGAGGCTATAGGGCCCTCATCTTTCCCGGATAGCCGACTTCTAGTCCTCAAAAACGCGTTAGGAGCAGTAGGAGCAGGAGAGGGAGAAGAGGATGACGAGGAAGCAGAATAGACACCCCTACCCTCTTTCCGCTGCTGGTTTTTCTGGTTCGCTTTCGAAGACGAACGCGAGGTGCTTCTACTACTAGACGCACGACGGCCGCTTCGACTTCCACTACCACTGCTGCTTTCACTACTACTACTGCTGCTGCCCCTAGAACTGCTCCCACGTCTCCCTCCACCACTGCGATGACGACGTCGACGCTGCTCCTCACGATCCGAGTCGTCTGCGAGCACGAGATCGGGCACTGCAAGAAGAATTGAACCAGCGAGGGAGGAGAGAGAAGAGGCGCGAGAACCGTAGTTAGAGGCAACTGAGGAGGAAGCAGTAGAGGAAGAAGAGGAGGAAGGGGAGGCGGCTGATGCATCAGAAGATCTTGCGCGGGCGTCAGAAAGTCGTCTACGCCAACGAGCCATTATATGCTGGGAAGGAGGGGACAAATCACACGGCAGACTGCGCTTGCAGGTCAGCTGGGTGGAGCCGATGATGGCTAGTTTGTGGTAGTTAACCCAACTGGAAAGGGGAAGGAAGCAGGAACAAAGATAAAGCGATTGTAGCAAGTGGAAAAAAAAATTAGGAATCAGGAACCTACAAGATATCAGAAAGGCCGGAACGACCTATGTCGCAAACATCGGCGTAGGCATCGTCTTCGTTGGGATCAGGGGCCACGACAGTAAAATTAAGTTTTTTGTCCTCAAGGTCTACATCAGACTGGCGCAGAAGTTTGGCTTTTTTTGCGCGCTTAAAAAGGAATACATAAAAACAGCAGTCCTTTAAAGTCCCATAAAGGATCTTACTGGTTGCTTAATCCAGCGTTAAATTATAAAAAGCGCAATGTCAAACATAAGTTATCGGTTACAATAATTAAGATGGCTAACCTCACGAGCAAGCCTAAGTCCACGTTCCCAAGGAGTTTCATCCGTTGAAGATTGATGCTTATCACTTTGATCATCCTAAGAATCGGAAAAGATCATGACAGCTGCATCCGAAAAAGCCGCTGGTAATTAAGAAGCTGAAAAAGAACCTCATTAGAATCCTCTTCTCCATCTGTTGTAAAGCCTTCACTACTACTTTCCCGAGATTCCTCTTCACTGTTGAGTTCACCTTCATCGTGTTCAAGTTCCCTAGTCACATTAGCACGTACATCAACCATTTTAGCTAAAAACAAAAGAATAAAATTGGTACAAATTACAAAAGGATGTGACAAGAAAACAGCTCAATATTTTGAAGTCAGGTACCCAGCAAGAAAACCAGGGAATCTGGGCAAATCAAAACATCAAAGGAAAATCGCGACTGTTGAAGGAAAACGTTAACCAGGTCAATATTGTAAAATGAAAATTATCGCACCAAAATTTAAAACGCGACGAGCGAGCGGCCACAAAATTACCTGCCTGAAGTAACCCTCGAAATTGGCTCTGGGTCTATTAGATAAACAAGGCATATAAACAATGCATAATCGGATTAGGAATTTGCATTACGAACCAAAAAAAACAAAACATAGCCTAGATAGGCGTTGTATTCAGCATCTAGGAAAAGTTTTTCAATTTATTGAGCAGCGAAACGATTAAGCTATAAAGGCATGAAATCCCATTTAAACTGCATTTATGCATGGGCCTTTGCTTCCCTGATTCTTAATTCTAGTTAGATGTGTCATGCTTAGCCAGTAGCCTCAAGCCCCTTTTAAGCCGAATAAATCCCATAGCCCTGTGAGACTTTCCCATAGGCAATAGAAGGCATGACGCCTAAGCGGAAATGCACAGTTGGCAAAGTGAAGGGAAAATGGCCAACAGTATGGCTCAAATTCCAGCCCGCACACAGAATAGGAAATGGAAAATCAAGTCCTCGTAATCGAAACCGACATTTAAGCTTACAACAAACACGCTGTGACATGCCCTGCTCACATGTTATGACTCCAATGGACTTTGTGTAGTGCAAGGAAGCCATTAACAACTGAAGCGACACCAGCCGTGAACTCCAAGTCCAATGGAACTGCCAAGAGGGATCAGCGACGTTGTGGTCAAGCATCCTTGGCTAGCTCTCTCTTGTTCCTGGGCAACTCGCCTTTGTTTGCCGAAATGCCTACCCGCAGATGTAGAATGTGCAGGACGCCATTCGATAGCATCGTTTTATGCTTTGCACACTTAGATCGCGTGCATCCCGTTCCTATGAGGCCCGATAGCCCCATTTGCTCAGAGTTCTACGATACTCTCGCGTTTCTTCCACGGCATCAAAAAGCCTGGAATCACAGCATGTGTTGTGCGTGTCTCTCACCCATTCGAAAACTTGGATTCGTACCCCCATCTTTCATTTGACCACATTATCGTGGGAGAAAGGGACTAAGAAATACGCGTTCGCTGCACCGAGTGCTATGCGGAACTGATGGCACTACAAGAACACATGCGCTCGGATCTCGATGACTGGCACGGTTGGCTCGTGGGTGCATCTCGCAGCACTGATTACGTTGTGATGGCTGACACAAGGGACTGACTAAGGGGAGCGTCGGGGACGACGCTCGAAAGAAGAGAGGGGCTGTGTAATGCTTTGTTTTTTCGAACTGCCGCTTTCGGCCACTTAGGTGGCCACTATTGTACTAGCCGGTTGGTCGGCCTCCGGGCGGCACCAACGGCCCCCAAGCCCTCTGTTTCCAGAATATACATTCTGCCCTGGTACTATGCCTTCTCGGGACGCTACAGTTATAGTCTACGAATGGCTAGTTTTAACATAATTGAAATACTTTTTGTGATTCAAAAGCACACTTTTTATTTTTGTCCAAACTGGAAGTACACTCCTTCTTCTACAAAAGTAAAAAAGTTTACGAATTTCTAATGCTCTTAAGTTGTTTGGACCTAAGTGGTAACTGAACTATCTTTTACTTAAGAATTTTCTGGTAAAACTACTCTATATTAATCGAATGCTTTCAATCTAAACTTGGAAACTAAATTGTTAAATATGCATAGTTATTGCGAATACAGCGTGAAGATTGAACAAAGTGCTATTCGTAGTTGCTTTACTGGGGATCGGAGGTAATACTGAAGGAAGAGGATGGCTCTAAAAGCCCAATTACTCTTACTTGAGCTCTATTCTTGATTGAACATTTGGTCACCTTGATTTGATCATCTATTGGTGGACCGTGAAGGCCGTTTTGGTATGTAATGTTTTGCGGTGCCGCAAGAAGCGCCTTTTGTTCGTCAATCATCCCTTATTCATGCCATAACATACCTCACCCTGCCCAGACCTTTGCCATTATTGGCATCATTAAATTATGTGTGCGCTAAAAACCCCTATCGTACTTGAACTGATGATTGAAATATTATTCACTGTTAATCGTTTTAAATATGGCTTTTCGTTCATTCCTCTCCTCTTATGCAGATGCTTTGTAACCAGCAATCTTGACACAGATGACCCCATCTTATAAGATTGTATTTAGCGCATTTATCATTATATCGCTTGCATACAGTCCAGCAGTTGATTTTAATTCTTTTTCTGTTGTTTTGAATGACAAGTTGGATTTGTTGTTACCATTGTTATGCTCAGATGTTAACCATCACAATCAGATCCTTTGACTGCTTTCACACTGAGCCGAAGGCGCTATTGTCATTCCTGTACCATATTGTTATCACTGCTACTACCATTGGATTGACTTATTTTGTTACCTAAATGGTTGTCAGCTTTTCTTTGAATTCGTGTAATCATTGGAATTGTAGATTTTTCTCTCATGTTTCTCGGACATTTGCCGCTGCCTCTTTCTAGGCCGCTTCACAAAATAGGTCTTTTACAATTTCTGCGCGAAGCTTCTTCGTTTTTCCTACTGCCTAATCGTGAGCTGATTAGCCTGAGAGGTTACGCTACAGCTGAGTTTCTACAGGGTCTAATGACAAACGATGTCCGTCTAATAGAGCCTAAAAATTGCCTACTGTATTCGCTATTTCTCAACGTCAAGGTATTCAAATACTTAAATAGCCTTTCTAATCTAAAGTTACGCTGAAGCCGGATAACCTCAGCTTGTTATTCTTGAGTTTAAATCCTGTTTGCGGTTTCTGTGCTTCAAAATTATACTATTCTTTATGAGGAGGCTTGTTCTCAAGGCCATGCCGTTCCGATAAAACCAACCTTTAAACGTTATTGAGGTTGCATGAGCGTAGACTTACAAAAATTTCCAATAAAGGTATTTTTTCGTACTTAATTGTTCCTCTATATCCTATAGCAAATTTATGCCTGAAAGTTTAGGACTAAAATGTGATTAGTGGGAATAATCGACCTGGCTGTTTCTTAAACTTAAGGGACGTGTAGTGAGTGATACCCTCATTTACCATGTGAATCACCAGGACCAGGAAGAGCCCCATTTCGTTATTGAATGTGACAGCAAATGTAAACCAAGTCTGCTTAAGCTGCTACGGTTCTACAACTTCAGGAAAAAGGCAAGTCCACTGTGCCAGGTTATTGAACTGTTTGTTAGGTGCACATCTCGGAAGAGCCGTCTTTGCGAGTGCTTGTGAATTTGAACGCCAATGGGGCGGAACAGAGTATTGGTGACGCTCTCTTCGTAGGAAAAGATCCCCGTGCTGTTCCCGGCTGGTGCTTGAGAATGTTATGTTATTCAGGTTAGATGTATTCAGAACGCAATAACTACTCAAAATTAATGGGTATGGCAAAAAATACATCTACGAGTCGTATTTTGTGTTCATCACTGGTTATATTTGCTCAGTTCGTGGTATATTGGCCGCTCTTTCACTGAAGTTTTATTCGAGATTTTTTTAATACATGCTTTGTTGGCTTCCCCAAAGTAACAACCCAACAACCATGAAAATACAACTCTTCCCATCCTGAAAATAACGATAATTAGGCTCCTTTTAGTGGCGACAATTATTGGGTCAACCTCTTTAGCAAGCAGTCCCTGCATAAATTTAATTTGTTTAGGGAGCCTGGGTTTACACTAAGGCTTGTAATCAATGGCGTCGACTTTGCTATCTTATTTGCCTATCTTGTCTACCGCTAAAATTTGATTTGATCTCCTTGTTTACATTTGCGCCACCTGGGTTACCTCTAATGGCAGAGACCTATAAGGAGCCCTTCTATAGGCATGGAGGGGCCTGGGAGCGTGAATAGAGCTTTATGCCGTCATCATGGAGACTAAATCTTGGCAGCCAAATATGCTTCTTCTGCATTACATCCAATCATTTTAACTGAGCACGCATCTATTTTATGCAGCCGCCGCTCCTGAGACCGCCTGTGCCTCCAGTGAGGTGATATACAGGCGCACCCGCTACTGTCTTGGTTTACCTGAAGGGGCAGATGAATTCAAGTCGGGAGAGGGTCTTCCACTAGAGGCAAATGCCGACCTGTGCCACGGTGTCAGCTTCTCCAAGGGCTGCTACGTGGGTCAGGAGTTGACGGCGCGCTCCCGATTCGTTGGCGTTATTCGCAGGCGTGTCGCCCCCATTCTCCTTGAATCGACTATCAGTCAGAACACGTAATTTTAGAAGTGTTACTTTGCCTCACTACTTTGTTTTGATTTCCACTTATTGTTATTGGTTATTTGGTTTTGCTGACAGTCCCCAGGATTGAGCACTGGTGTGGAGGCTGAATCATAGGAGGTGGAGGGAGTTCCCGTTTAGACAAATATACGATTGCTGCGGCATTCTTTGTCAATCAGTTTTAGAAAATGGTCTTCGATTTTACCTCTGTTTTGCCCTACAGCATCCCTCTGAATTCCCCAATTTTTCGTGTTTCCAAAAACAATAACAAAGTCGTCGGGAACAGACCGGTGGGTTGGATTCGTGGTCAGGAGGATCCATCCTCTGTTCGCACTCCTTCAATTCGGCAATACGGTTTGGCCCTCCTTCGATTGGCTGAATGTGCAGCGGCGGTTGCTAGTGGTGACAAGCTCGTGGCAAACATCTCAGGGACAGCTCAGGTGTCTGAAGCGGCACCGGTCGATATAGCGATGGTTTGCATTGTGCAACCCTTCGCACCCTTCTGGTGGCCAGAGGATATCGCCATAGGGTTTCCTCGCATTCAATCGCCCCTGACTTCTTCGTTCTAGCCCTGTCAATGAGTTACAGTGCTGATTTTGCCGTCTTTAGTCAGTGTTACTTACTGGCATTGTTTAGGTCTTTTACCTGAGAGTAGAGGAAACCAGTTCAGTTGGTGCCCGGCCAAAAAAAGTATCACGGAATGCATTAATATTGCCCTGGTCTTTTAATCCGTAATCCAATCATGTGGCTTTTTCATTGCGAATAGCCCCTTCCTTATCTAACTAGCGCCAACTGTATGTTTCATTGTGATAGTGTACCTGGTTCGTAGTGGCTGTGGACTGAAGCTGTTTTTAACCCTTGATTAACACTGGTGTTGATGTTTGCAATTAGCTGACTGAAATACATTGGTACTATGTTGTGTAAATACCTTTCTAGTCTAGCACCTAGTACAAATGCATAAAACATTGGGGAGACACCGCGTGGAGTCACTTATTTTCCCAGTCGGAAGTTGGTATTTGGGAGGTATTAGCCATCTGTTACTTTTTCAAGCTTTGGATTTTTATTTGTTTCGCCGCCGTGAATGCACTGGGCGGTGGACAACTATTCAGGATTTGGAATAACCTTGGAAACGGTAAATGCTTTGTGTTGTATTGGCGCAAGTATGGTGGTGTTGAGCACTTTTGGCGCCTGTACTAGACGTAGCTTGTGCAAGAATTCAGGCCTTCTGAACTGGCAAACATAGGGCTGGACCCAGTGTTCGCTATGAGCAGAAGTTCTTTGCAATGTGGAGACTGTCTTTGGTTTGTTGATTGGGGACCTAGGTATCATCGTCGGGCGGTCTCTATTGCACTGGACTCCTGTCACAGATCTGTCAAAATATTGGTGGCATCTACTGACTGGTACTGGCAGTTGACGGCGCTGGGGTGCCTCATGCAACCCAATTCTAGAGTTTCTTATGAACAGCGATTGGAGTAGTCATGAGTGCAGGTGGCTCGTCCGGGTCGGGGGATGCCAACGAAAGTCTGGGAACCATGGGATTTTGTGAAATGGGAACTCGAACGGGATCTGCAATCCAGTAAGGTAAGGGGTTTCACGTCACGAGATTGGATGACAGTAGAAGGATACAGGTGAAAGAAGTGAGTATGGAATGGGAGGATCGATGACAACCACAAATGGAAGAAATGAGAATGATGTCTAGTCGGTGACGTGGACAAATATTGCATGAAAGTTCAATGACTGGTACGGTTGGTGTGTAAGCGTTTTTCCGTTGATTACCCCGTAATAGCTGACGCGGGGGATTGGCAAAGGAGAGCCTCGAGGACGGTGATCAAAAGAAGACGAAGGCTATGTCATGCGTTGTTTGCTAGACCCTTGGATTCGGTTATAAGCCACTTAAATGACTGTTGAACCTTCGTTGGGTGGTACCAGGAGCCAAAGCTCCTTTCTGTGCGCC
Source organism: Taenia solium (assembly GCA_001870725.1). Classification (NCBI taxonomy): domain Eukaryota; kingdom Metazoa; phylum Platyhelminthes; class Cestoda; order Cyclophyllidea; family Taeniidae; genus Taenia; species Taenia solium. Next base: position 119,382 of record MIEF01009487.1, on the reverse strand, counting down.
AAACATATTTTACCCGAGTGATACCACGACTTTCGTCTCCAAGACTGTCCTATGGCGCTGCAAGCATCAGTCAGAAATGTTATATCCATCCGTAACCAAACTACTAAAATGCTGAACAGTGTATAATAAAATATTTACAAACCTTTTACCAGCCATTGATAACAATAAGATATTTTACGCTGGCGAGGCATTCATTTCTGGCTTTAACATTCTTCAAGTCCCAAAATTGCCATCTTTAACAGCTGTGAACCATAACTCCATAGGTCTAATGCTTTCGTTTTATTTTTCCACATCCTCTGAACTAGTGGATTGATTTAGAAAAATGTATCCCTCCTAATTGAATGTAGAAATTTACGTGTGTTTTAGGTTTTTTAAATTTATAGTTATTAAAAACAAGTTGTGCTTGGGAAGTTATTTTCTTCGCACGTTTAGGGTTTTATCTAATTGACCACGAAGGAGGTGTTCGTAAATCTATTGAGACCGGCGTTTTTGATGTTGGGTTTTCTTTCACGTAGGAGCGTTGCGCTAATTGAATGCAAAGGTGTTAGATACTCCATTCCTACCTTTTTTTCTACAAGATCATCAGCTTTTCTATCAAGTCGTTTGCATCCATCTTCTCTATGTCCCTATCCATGCCACACTGAACCGCGTTGCCCACTCCCCCAAACTGATGGTGCATGTTGTACGCTCTCGCAACGTTTCCGCTTTCTGAGCACGCAATCAGAAATTCCCAAACCAGCTCCCTCTTCTGAAAAGAAACCTGAATCAGAGTCTGAGAACAGTGTCTCTCTTGTACAGCGGTTTAAAAATGCCTACAAGGTGTATGGCAAGGTCTTAATTGTCGTGCATGGAGTCACCTCTGCAGCATGGCTTGGATTCTTCTACCTCATTGCATATAGGTGGGTAAAATCCATTTTAGTACCTGTTGCTATTATAAACAAGACATTGTTGGCAAATTATTCGAGGCGATTCACTGTGAACTTTATATACCTCAATGTTTACGCGAGTTTCCTCTATTCACATGTCCCAAAGATAAAGCCAAAACTTTTTTTGTGATCCAGGTTATTGGTAAAAACCTTCCTCCTCCATATTATGGGAAGTGACAAACATTACGCTCGTTCTGTGGCTGCACATGTACGAAATTTGTTTTCTTAGCTTGCTCTGCTTCGAAGTCTATTGAGCGTTTCTAATGTTGAACTACTTTCGGGCTTGTCATTTTGGTTCTTGTTACCGGTTACATTTTTCAGATCGATTCCATTAGAATTTGGCGTGGTGTGTCCACATTATTTTTAGAATTCAGGTCTCGAGTTGTTATTTGAAATCGACACCTTACTTTTTGATCCAAGATTGACTATTGAGGCTTACTCTCCCACCTATGACTTTGTTGCTGATTCCTGTGAGCAGACGTAACACATTGATAACTACGCGTTCGTGCATTCTTCAATCCATCTGCGTGTGCAATCTGCCTTTAGCGGGCTGGATGTGATCGCATCTCTGAGGGGAGTGAAATCACTAGAGTGGCTGGTAGAGCCGATGGTAGCGAGAGGGCTAGGATTCTGGGCGACCGCCCTAATCCTCTACAAAGTCGCCACGCCCTTTCGTTTCCTTACCACAATTGCTGCTTCGCGTTGTGTGGTTCACGCTCTCCGCGCTCGTGGTCTTGCTCCGCCTCTGGCTGAGGAGGATCGATTGCTAAACCTGGCCTGCCAAGGAGTTCGTCTCTCGCGTACTCGCATTCGGCAGTCCAGTGATCATGTGCGCAGTCGACTGAAACTGGCAACAAGCAAAAGACGAACCACCAAACCACCGGCCTAGCTACCCCATGCTTTTTTTGAGAATTTCAGTAGCTCATGATAACTAGCTTACCTCCTGAGTGTCTGTGTTGTGAGGCCAGACGTATTTACCTGACTAATAAATGTCATTTTCATCTGCTTATAATGTCCTGGGGTGTTGGCCGTTCTCAAAGGGTGGGAATGTACAGTTTGCATTTGATTTTTTTGAATTCGTTTAATGCGGTAGGCTGTGTACTTTCCCTCCTGCTGCTCTAATGCCACTCGGTCATCTATAGTTTAGGATTGGATTTAGTATTCCTTTCGATGAGTATCTCAATTTGGCGTAAGTGATTTATTGTGCTCCCACCTTGACTGTGAGACCGGCGCATTGTTTTCTCTACTAGCGCAACGCTTTGCATTTTGCATTTTGGTGGATCGCAATATTTTTATGTAGAAGGCCATTTCAACATCGCCACTCCTGATCTATTCTTCCATCCGTTTCTGTTATTTGGGGCAGCTGAATTTTACATTCTTTGCCTCTGTCTCGCTTCACAATTCACACAATCTGATCGACGGATGAAAATGTCTTTGTATGCCGCTTGGTTATCTCGCGATCCTAATGGGTGTCTTCGACGCGATTATGTTCTTGAAAGCGTCATTATTTTTTGAGGCCAGAAGGTGGGAGACTAGTGTCAGTAGAATGTCGAGCAAGGCCTCGCGCCTTCGTCATTGAAGCCGAATTGCGATTCATTGGTAGTACTCACCGGTTCATATAAATTCACAACACCCTTCTTGAGACCAACTTCTTATGCTAAATGTTCAGCGATTTTCCATCTTGATGAGGAGCCACTCAAGTCAGCCATGTACCTTATCCCGTGTAACTCAACTCCGCTGTGGATTGCACCCCAAAGGTCCGTCCGCCACGTTTTGCCTAGGCTTGGAAGATTGTCCATCTGACTGCCCGGTAGCAGGAGAATGACTTCACAGACCGAAGCCCTGAACCCGTCCGCTATCTAGTTCATTCTCGGCTTCTCACTAGTGCTCTAACCTTCCAGTCAGCCTCAGTCGCCCTATAAATTTTTAGTGGACTGAATGTACAAGAGTTGCTGGTGAGTCTGCATGCGCCGGAGTTGATGCTGAAGCCATTTCGCGTAGCCGGTGGTTCGGTTGGCGTGTTTGCGTCAGCATACGTGCTCTACAAGGTGGCGATGCCTTTTCGGTACGCTCTTACCCTCTGGCTCACTCCCGTCATCGTGCACCGCCTGCGCTCAGGCGGTTGGCTACCACCGCTGGCCGAGCAGGATCGACTGCGCAACTTGGCCCTTGAAGGTGCCAAGAAAACACGGGAACGGCTGAGACGGAGACGGAAGAAGCACTCACAAACGGTGCGGAAGTAGTAGGTCGGTCTTCCCGCATATATTTGTACGTATTTTGCCACTTTTATACTGTTCGTCGCAAGGATCAGAAGTCACGCCCTATTCTACCCCCTTATTTTCCCACTTGCTTCGTTTAGCAAACCCTTTTTGATTGATTAAAATACATGCGAAGTTATTTGCCCTGTGTTTGACACGTTCGCATGTGTAACGCCTCGGCCCCCCTGCCTAAGCCTGTTCTCGGTTTGGAATCATTGGCTGCACCACCTTAGGACGAAAAAAGCGTGGGCTGCTTTCTGTCGAAAGACTATGACAGTCGTTTTGATTTTCGGGGGGCAAATGAGGTGGGCGGGTGGATAGAGGTAGCATCGGTGTCAGTGTAGGTTTCACCACGTGTGACGATTGAGTGACCGTCCACTGCAACTGGGGTACAGACCGGGTTCATGGATGCTGCGGGAACAATTTACCTTTGACGGTGGTACTAAATCCATCAGCAATGACAAAGTGATGAAGGAATTTAGGGTTCCCAAATGGCGACGAAGCATACTAAGAGAGTGACGGCCACTTTAAATTTCTTTGCCTACTCGGGATTTCACGCCTCCATGACTTCGGTTTACATCTCTGTGTCAATTATAGTAAAGTTCCATCTTGACCCGTGTATCTTGGACCATTTTCAGGTAGAAGGGAGGTGATATTTGAAGGTCTTGTTGGCCTTAATTTGTATTGGCTCCGGGCCATAATTCATATCGTCTCCAAAACATAGCCAGCATTTGTGAAGCCACATCACAAAAAGATGTAAATGTCATGGTAGAGAATGAGAAGTTACCAAGACAAGAATGACGAAGTGTTAGAGTAAACCATATCAACGCAAATGTTACTGTTTTGACTGCTCTGGCTCCATCTATAAAAGAATGATTACTGTAAAGATGTTCTCATTCATGAGTTTAGCGCCCTGAAGCCCCTTTGAAGCCGAGAGAAGGCACAGTGCCAGCATCAACATGCGTCAAATTTTGCATTGATAACTGTTCGTTAGATGGTTTTATTTTGATCGAAATACACTTTGTTTGTTTGCCAATGAACTCGCCCAATCTTGGCTGTTTGCCTGCTGCAAAGATGCCGTCAGTTAGAAAGGCTAGTCAAATGATGCGGACGGGGAAGCAGAGCCCGAATGAAACATTCCAAAGGACGTGTTACCCCGGTCAAATTGTTAGAAAACGTCCGATCACACTTGGTACAAATACCGTCGGCTGAAAACACTTTCCACAATCCTTTACATTCCTGCAATTGGATCAAGGTATGAATGAAGCGCCATACCTATCTGCCAAAAAAAACAAGCCAACCTCAGACTCAATGCACCCAGAGAGACGCCCTACCCGTATTTCGGTACCCACTAAGCGACTGACAATGCTCACGACTAGATCATCGCAGCAATTGCTACCCCGGTTCCCATTCTAAACTCGTCTGCCTGCGCTGTCTATACTTGAGGTCACCATGACTGGATTAAGCCACAATCAGGCGGCGAAAAGAACGTACCTACGGCCAAGAATGACGTGCAATAGGGAAGGTAACCTCATCCTGCACATCTGACTCGCCCACACAATCAATCCAAAACGCCCCATCCCCTTCTATAGCGCCCAAGAACGTTAGCAAGTCTCCCACACCAATTCGCTTGATTACTTCTCCAGGGATGAATCGGGACGTTAGTGTTGGTGGTACATAGGTCTTCATAACGATGGCAGCCAGTGCATCCTCAACAACCTGATAACAAGGGAAAAATAGCAACTAAAACAACGTCAACTAGCGCAACGATTACTATATCGTTAAATCGCATGGTTGATCGCCATGATGTCACGAAGAAAATGAAGAAGACCCAATAACCGTAATCGCTCATAATAATCATGCATAGGATTTAGACTGATACTGGTTCATGGATTGTGACCATGATTTTAACTAGGCATCAAACCAGCGATAATAAAACACGAACACAATCATTCCACGGTGGGAAGAGGCAGACCAATACCATTAAATGAAAAGCCCAATTTTGCGCCTCAAGAGATATGATCACCAAGAGTTCTCACTGACAAGAACATGCGCAATGTGTACAGAGAATTCGGAGTCGCAAAGGAATAACTGATGATCAAACGAGTTGGAAGAACACTATACATTAACCGAGTCTAAAAAGCAGAAAAGAATTACACGACGTACTCCAAAGAATGACAGGAATCACGATACTACTATAGTCGCTACAACTACCTTAAAATAGAGCATTAAACGACTTCTTCTGTCAAAATAACTTCGTTTAAAATACTGCAGTTATGATCTCGTGATTGCAGAAAGTACATGGTGAAAACAGACGAGATCAACGCCAGGCCTACAAATGATACGAAAATGCCATCTCAATCTTGACTGCATCTGAAATCATGGCGTACCATCTAGTTCTTCTTGCGAGACTTCTTGTTATCCCACCGATTGGTGTTGCCGGTGAATTCACCCTTGTAGTGGACGTGAGAGCCGAAGGGAGCACCCTCGTCACCGTCTTCCTCATCATCATCATCCTCATCTTCCGAAGATTCCTCCTCCGATGACGATGGGGGCATGTCCGAATTGGAGTTCCTACCCGCCGAATTATCATCAGGCATTGCCGCGTTAGCATCGAACTCGATATCGTCGTTCTCATCCAGATGGACTGTGTCTGGGATCTCACCTGCGAATGAAGACACACTTATCGTAGTTGTGTGATTTAGGAAGCATGAAGCCCGAATAAACCTAGCCATACCATTTAAGCAATATTGCATAATGAAGCTATCCTGGGCATAGACTACTTTACAGCTCACTCAAAGAAGTCTTACCAATAGACTTCAGAGTCCGAGCTTCATCATTGAGGTACTTGAGGATAACATCAGCCTTTTGATCTTGATAATCACGGAGACTGACGAGAATAATGTCACCACTGTTAATCCAAACCTTCTTGCGCATTTTGCCCCGAATATGGCATAACCGTTTGACACCATCAAAGCAATAGGCTTCAAGACGTCCGTTACCAAGAAGACGCTCAACCTTGGCGTATTCTGAAATAGGCAATCGCAGCCGTGGAGAGCAATGAAAGAAAACTGTTAATATAAAAGCTTTTACTTACGTTGACCCTCTTCGCGGTAAATCAAAGCCCGTTTTTGGCCCTCATTTTCGTTCTTTCCCCGTCGACGATTTTTACCTCCCTTTCCTTTATTCTTTGGCATTGCGATACCAACCCTGAACCAACAGCAAAGCAGACTATGCACAAATTACACTGCATGTGGGAAAGCACTGACTAAGTAAAACAAAATTGCGAAAATGTTGAGTTATAAAAAACAATAAATCTGCACAAAAATATTACTTCTACCAATAATTACACAAACCGAGTGTAGCTAAATAGCAACATTGCATTAATGTCATGTATTATCATTTTCAAATTCGATTTAACACTTTTTAATAAATTAGTTTATGAGGCCTTAGCCATAATTTCATCTGTAAAATTAGGTCTAAATTTACATTTTAACAACCTCTGCGGAAGAGAAACGCAAACGAACTGTTCATACGAATGAAAGTAGCGGGTTCTTTTATTGGTGTGGCGTCCCAAGACTTCCTTTAATGCAAAAGAAGGCATAATACTAAGGGAGAATATATATCCAGCGAACAGAGGGATATAAGCTGCTGGCATAGCCTGATAGCCAGCCCACCTGGCAATGGCAATGTGGCCACCCGAGTGACCGCAAACGAAACCGGCAGACAAAAAAATAAAGCATTGCATAGTCTCGACTTCTGAGCTAAACACGCCATTTGTTAAAATGAGATGCAGCTGAAATGATGCTTGGCCAAACTGTGCGGACTGGATCTAGAGCTCGCTCGGTTTGGCACTTAGATACAGATTGGAATAACGTTAAATCTCCGGTCTTCTTAAGCAGACATAGTGGAAAAATCTCCGAAGCTAAACCTGTTTGGGTGGCTAAGGGCTAGTTTTGCATCTACTGTTAAAAGTGGTCAAGCAAACAATGTATTACAGTACCAAAATGCAAAGTTAAAAATGGTCGGTTTAGAATGTGTTTGTTGATTGCACTCAGCGGAACCTGTACAAGTTCAGAAGGATTGAGATGGTGACATAATGCTCTGATTGTTAGTTTAATCGCCGGGTTTGAAGAGACGCTTGGCTGGCTATTTTGCCATTGTCAGATGTGCTGACCTCCGTTTACGCCCGTGGACTAATCCATACATATATACTGTAGCGACCCGAGACTTCCCTTAAGGTAAAAGAAGGCATAGTACTAGAGCATAATATACATTCTGGAACCAGAGGGCGTGGAAGCTGTTGGCACGGCCTGGAAGCCGGCCAACAGGCTAGTACAATATGGCTGCCCAAGTGACCGAAACCGGCAGTTCGAACAAACAAAGTATTACATATACATACATACATACATACATACATACATACATACATACATACATACATACATACATACATACATACATACATACATACATACATACATACATACATACATACATACATACATACATACATACATACATACATACATACATACATACATACATACATACATACATACATACATACATATATATGTATATATGTTGACTTCAGGGAAGCCTTGGATAGCTGCACCCATCTCTTATTTGCCTCAAGAGATTCTGGTTTTCTGTTTCTCGGGGGATTCGTGTTGCAAGTCCACCTCACGCCTAAATGTAACAATTGTACAACATAAATAGTACAATAAAGTGTACTTAAAAGTACGCAATAACGCTTTTATTAATAGTATTTTAAGAGCTTCAACATTTCTGCGATTCCGAGTAACTTCGACGTGGCGTCTTAAGCCATCTTTATAACTAAAATAGGTCAAAGCGTACGAGTAAAATAATTACTATCGACGTACAGAATGGAATGGAGGTCACCTGGCAAATTGCATATTACATTGCTCTTTACTGCTGCAGGTTAGAATTTGACATGATTCATTGTAAAAATTATGTTGATTAAATGCGCTTTGTAGGTGAGAGGGGAGAGGACAATTTTAACCTGGTCGCGGACGAACGTGCTTCCTCCCAGGAGTAAGAGGCGCTCTCGCCGCAGATGTACGCCTACCAAACTTGTTCGAATAAGTCGTATTAAGGATGTCTCGAAGCACTCTGCCTTCTAGTAGCAGGGCGGGAAAAAGGGAAGATTCCTCTATATTCATTTCATATGTTGAATGATAGGCTCCTTGGCTTGTGAAGTGTTTTTTAAGACAGAAATAGAAGGGCTGAGATCGACGTCAAGCTTCGGCATCTCCCTCTTTCTCGTGTTCTGCAAGGAAGGCATTAACAACTGAAGTGACACCAGCCGTGAACTCCAAGTCCAATGGAACTGCCAAGAGGGATCAGCGACGTTGTGGTCAAGCATCCTTGGCTAGCTCTCTCTTGTTCCTGGGCAACTCGCCTTTGTTTGCCGAAATGCCTACCCGCAGATGTAGAATGTGCAGGACGCCATTCGATAGCATCGTTTTATGCTTTGCACACTTAGATCGCGTGCATCCCGTTCCTATGAGGCCCGATAGCCCCATTTGCTCAGAGTTCTACGATACTCTCGCGTTTCTTCCACGGCATCAAAAAGCCTGGAATCACAGCATGTGTTGTGCGTGTCTCTCACCCATTCGAAAACTTGGATTCGTACCCCCATCTTTCATTTGACCACATTATCGTGGGAGAAAGGGACTAAGAAATACGCGTTCGCTGCACCGAGTGCTATGCGGAACTGATGGCACTACAAGAACACATGCGCTCGGATCTCGATGACTGGCACGGTTGGCTCGTGGGTGCATCTCGCAGCACTGATTACGTTGTGATGGCTGACACAAGGGACTGACTAAGGGGAGCGTCGGGGACGACGCTCGAAAGAAGAGAGGGGCTGTGTAATGCTTTGTTTTTTCGAACTGCCGCTTTCGGCCACTTAGGTGGCCACTATTGTACTAGCCGGTTGGTCGGCCTCCGGGCGGCACCAACGGCCCCCAAGCCCTCTGTTTCCAGAATATACATTCTGCCCTGGTACTATGCCTTCTTTTACCTTAAGGGAAGTCTCAGGACGCTACAGACCCCTCCGTATTCTGGCAATTCTTATTTCCTTCGAATACGTTTTCTGCATTTGCCTTTGAGTCGGTCATTGCTCATTGCAGTTGGGAACCCGATCTTTCTTACATTAGGAATTCTTTTTAGTATTTTATTACGTCCATTTTATGTACTTTGCAGCATAACTGTATCACGTTTTTCCTATGAGTCTGCCCCCTTGGCCCTCATATCCTCGAAATGCATATATAATGCTTTGTTTGTTCGAACTGCCGGTTTCGGTCACTTGGGTGGCCATATTGTACTGAGCCGGTTGGCCTGCCTTTGGGCCGTGCCAACAGCCCCCAAGCCCTCTGTTTCCAGAATATATATTCTGCCCCAATACTATGCCTTCTTTTACCTTAAAGAGAGTCTCGGGACGCAACGCGTATGTTGCTTTCTCCTTGAGAATTTACAACTTAGCAACCTGCTGACACAAGGCGTATAACATGAAGGAATAAAAGTTGTAACAGATGGCCTTAGGGGTCAAGTTCCCTTCCACAAAAACGCTTTTATTGCTGTGTTTCGGGAAGAAGCTAACGTCATAAGTAGTTTGCTTCACTTGTCATTTAACCTATGTCATGCACTACACGTCAGCACTTGATGAAGTTTTGTCAGCCATCGAAATGTTCGCATGATTTGGATCTTAGAGCTTTTAACTGTTTTACTAATCAAAACATACTCTTTAATTTGGTAAGCTCAAACTTTTTTTGCCACAAAGGTATTCCAACTACAATGTTTGAATGGATAAAATTGTAATGTTTCACGAATGTTTAAATCACTAGCCGCACGTCCACTTTTTCCAATTTCTAGAGGCGGCCTGCTGTTCGATGGGTAATAATGTAAGTTCAAGGTACGAGAATGCGAAGAAAACTGGGTCTTTACAGTTAAGCAACCTAAACTTGTCAAAAGTAGCGTTTGGATTTTGAAAGTACACAAGTTCAGGTTCCTGAGGATGTTAAGAAGTTGGTAAACTTGCGTGTCCTCGACTTATCCTCTAATTCAATCCACAATCTTGGTCCCTGGATTGGTTCATTTTCCGGTTTAAAGTCGCTGAATGTTAGTGGCAACAAAATAGGTAATTGGTCTGATCTTTTTGGTGTTATTTCTCACTTACCTCAGGTAATGTAATTATTCATATACATCGGCTGAATAGTGTTACGGTGTTCTCCGAATTACTTGTCTGACTTTATTGACATCTATTTTCCCTTGGATGTTAGCTTGTTTGCCTACTGAAGTGTCGCGTTTGACCAAGTTAGAAGCGCTCAATGCTTCAAACAACAGGATGCTCGCTCTAACCTCTAGTCAGAGCGCGGTTAATTTTGGGTCTTTGCGACATCTGCGAACCGTTGACATTTCAAACAACAACCTTAGCGAGTTTCCTGTTGAATTATGCTCAAAAGACATCCCTCTTGACTTACTCGATCTCTCAAAAAATAACATCGACTTTATTCCCGATTGCGCTAGTCTGCTTCAGGTTGGCTTTTTACGTGTTTGTTTCTGAGATGTATTCCATATGAACTTCCTCCCCTGTGATTATAATCCTGATTTTCAATTTTGACCCACGTCAGGTGATTGAACTTAATTTAAATGAAAATAGGATATCTGCTATCTCTGCATCACTAGCAAAGTGTCCACGGCTGAAAGTGCTCCGACTGGCACATAATCAGCTTCGACTCGAAGATATTCCGATGGGCATTTTGGAAAACTCTAACATTTCCCTTTTTTCCGTCGAAGGCAATCCATTTTCAATGAAAGCGCTCCAGGAACTACCCGCGTATGCAAAGGTACGACCACTTACCGCTTTTTGTTACTCCATTCAACCGCACGATATGGACACGCATTGAACCGAAATAGGGACACAGTCATGCAGAATCGAGCCCCAGTGCCAACTCCGAAACAGAACGCTGACGACCGTTCTAAATCGCTTGATTCTTCCCTTTCTGCTTGTTATTCCAATGCTCCCAATCTCACCGCCTGACGTCATCTAAGTCCAAACGTGATATAACGTGACCCATTTAATCACACGCTGAACTATCCGTCTCGTCCTCAAGTGGCGCCTCATCGGCACAAGTACATCAAAATGAAACAATCTAAGGGGATTGAGCGTGCGAAACACGCCGAGAAGCACATCTTTTCGGCGGTGGTGCCCATACAGAGTCTTCCCTAATTTTGAGGGACCAAACGTTGACCATGATATTAAATAGCATTCATTCGCTCACTATGCTGCGCAACCGAAGCGTTACGTGGTGTTTCATGCTTGTATCTTTTATCACTTTAGTATATGGAACGATACACCGCCACAAAGCGAAAGGCAACCCCATAGAACGCGGAACCAACGGAAGATTTCGGAACGATCTTTTCCCACTTTACTTATTCGCTTAACATTGTCGAAATCCCCAAAAGCATCTTTTTGGCTTTGTTTAGCTTCAGACACCTTAAAATAATCATCCGAAGTTGCCATCACGTCCTTTTTTTCATTTCCTTCGACATGTACAAGTCATCAATATCAAAACCTACGCAAGTGTATTTGTCTACATTACATTCTTTGTTGTTTAGCACTGATCAGATCCCTCAGTCCTTGCTGTGCATCTGCGAGGCTTTTATTTACATAGTCCAACTTCTTCTTTAGTGATCCAATGGTCCGATTATATTCCTCACTTTGCAACGATAGATCCCTAACTAAGTCAGGGATACTCTTTTGAATGAACCTAAAGTAAGTGCTTAGAGTTTTGAGGACCCTACATTCGTCCGATTGAGCTATAGGTATTCACGCCGTCTGGCAAGGATGTTATTTCTTCTGTCACTAGTTCAGACCGACGGATCTGCTTGGAAAGGGCATCGATTTGTGCATTAATAAGAAGCTTTTGTTGATTAGATGCAGCAGTTTTACCCTTAAGTTGGATAATCGCCTAAAAGCTAGACAAAGCTTTGTGTATACCTTCTGGATGTCCTCATCTACGGCACTATCACCCATGGCTGCTCCCTAAGACTGCAGACTCACAAGACACTTTAAGAGGGCGGCAAAGCGCTAGAGTGATATAAACACATCATGCAAATGGATGCAGGATTGGCGATCATGCACCAGTTTTCGAGTTTTGTTTAAATTTTTCCAAGTAAGGTTTGTCGATTTTTTTGCGCCTGTTTACATATGTAATTTTTATGCCTAGGGGTGGCGTTTAATTCTTTTATAAATGAGTAAATATTAAGAGAGTCATGGGGACACTCTTGATTAGCTAAGTAAGACCATTTTCAAGTGAGTCGAAGTGCTTTACACAAATCGAGGCAAAACAAATGTCTTATTATTTGCGTGGTGACGCTCCTGAGCTTAGGAATGTATGCGGGAGCGACACGAAGTGACTACACAGGAATTCAAGATGAAAGCAACAACACAAGTAACTGAACACACACGGCTGAATTATTGTAGTAATTTTTGAGCCCCAAACGCAAGCAAGCGCACTCATAATACGCTTTGTAATTTCTTTGATGCTCGATTTGGGTTGGAGTTACCTCGTTAGCCGTTTCGCCTTCCACGAAGAGCTGCCCTCCGGTCCATGCCAGTAGCCTCGATCGCTTCTCTTGCCAAATGTATTTGGCTCGAATATTAGCCTTTCTTTTGTCTTCGGAAAAGTCTCAAATCGCTACAATATCACTTGAGCCCTTCTTCATCATATGTAATGTTTTATACCTATTCAATGGTAACATGACGGATGAAATCAGATTTCTTGATTTCATTAAAACTGATGAGGTGACAGCGTTTCATTCAGATTAATCTCCTATGTCCTTTCTGACAGTAAAAGGATCTATTATTTGTATTTGAATGGGATTTAGGACATGCGACACACGCAGAGTCCCGTGCCTTCCCTAAAGACGAGGAAAGGTACAATACTTGAACAGAATGCACACGAATTCGGCTGTTGGCACGGCTTAGTGTCCAGTCCACCTGGCGATAGAAACATAACAACCAAATATTACGGCAGGTTTTACTGCAGAACCCCGAACTGCAGCATTCACTCACCTCATAATCGCAAGTCGGAAATTACTCCATTACAATTTCAGACTTTTGTGACTTCCTTGCAAGTCATGATGGACAACCACCATAAAATAATTTTACTAGGAAGTTAATTCATGGTAACCGGCCATAATCCCGTTAATGCGTCGAGCAACACAATTTTCTGATTGCATAGAGGCTACCACTCTCCACGGATGCAAATTTCTGATGACTCGTAATCGGTGAAATGAGATTCTGCTGCGCTACAGGAAGTACAGTGACAAAGGAAAGGTGTCAGTGGACTAAAGGGTCAGATGGACGACACGGAGATTAGAAAGGAGAAGGGAGTCAGAAGCTTACGAATAAATTTGCCACTGCCTGTGTAAGTGAGCTCTCGAATACCTGCTCTACCTTTAATCAATTCCAACAATTCTATTTAAGGTCAAAAGTGTCGAATTGAATGCCTTTAGAGAAAAATGAATAGCCTATCCGCGATGAACCACAAAAAACTGATCACCGGGTCCCAGCTAAGAAGCCTACCACCAAGCACTTTCACGTTCTTTCTGATTAATTTTCAGCACATGATTAGGTAGTTTACTATGCGTACTTCAAACGGCATCAAACATTACGAATAAAGAAGCATTCTATCTTTGAAGGTCAAGTTGGCGTTTGAACACCCGCACGAATTAAAATAACAGAGGTAAACTACCATAGTTCAATGACATAAAAGCAAATTCTCATCCCGACTGCAATATGGTGCAGTCTGTTACCACCTACACCCTAACTCTGACACAATATCAGTAGCATTTTCATGGTAACTTTATAAATAAAAACCATGTACAAAAAGGTTTTATGACAGCAGTACCGTCTGTGAAACCCAAATAGTAGGAAACTCGTTCACGACGTAATTGTCCCTGGTCAGCACTTCCAAAAGGCTGGTCGACGATGCAAAAATTTCATGCTTTGAGACACGCTTGGTCTGCCTATCTACACACTCAACGTAAAAGTAGGGGATGCACTTGCCCAGTGCCAGCACCCAATTGGTTACGTAAGTGCTCACACGGACATTCGACGAGGTGGCAAGTTGGGGAGCAACCAACGCCTCTAGCTCAACACTTGACAACTCAGCGACTTTAGAACGCCAAATATCCGAAAGGAGGGAAGAGCAAGGGCAGTCATGCAGAAGAACATGAATCGGTTTGAGGACGCTGTCACGCCACGGTTTTTCGCCGCCCCGAGAGACGCCCACAGAAGGATCAAGTAGACGAAGTTCCAGCGTCCACAAAACGGTCGGTGGCTTATCACAGGTCAAGTAGGTTCGGTTTAATCGAGCACGGGTGAAAAGACTACTCGAGAGGCGGTAATCAATTTTGAGAGATCGCACAGCATTCAGAAGCTTCGACTGGGTCTTCTTCCTCTTTCTTTCAATATTATAAAACTAAACAAAAGAAAATCACCAACAACCAAAATGATTCCCAAAATTTTCTGCAGATGAAATGCAAGGAACATACTTCATACATTTTCCTCTCCCGATTCTCATTATCTCTGTCAAGGGACTCCAGAAACCGATAATCCGACAAAAAAGCAAAATAGTTGTAGTCCTTCCTAGCGACGAACGCGGCTACATCGCGCTTCCCAGAGCACACAGTAGATTTCTTGTGAGCCTGACAACAACGAAGGGAACAAGTCCGGACAGTGCAACGGGGGCACGTATATTTCGCTTCAGCTGTTAAGCATGTTGAACACAACCTGGTCTTAGATCTAACATCATCACCTAGGTTAGCCACCTCACACTCCATGGTGGAAAACGTGACACGCACTTCGTGCTCGTTCAGGCTGTGCAAAATAAACTCGAATCAAGCACAGGGGCTGGAGAAACAATAAATGCTTAATTCAAACATTGTCAAGTTTTTTGTGCACAAAAACAGGAACTCTGTTATCCTTTTTAGGTGACTATGAGCTAAAATACTAGTCGTCGTCAGGCACAATATTTTATAAACACGTCTGCTAGACTGTAGAATTCTATAAATTGCCTTAAAAGTTGTAAGAAAGATTTTGGGCATCCTTGTGTGAAAATGAGCTTTTCGTCAAGTGACCACAAAAGCAAAAGACACTAATCCAAATTAAAATGTGATTTAAACGCGTTTTTAAACATTCCAATTTTATCCTGTAATGTTGCTCTACGTTACAGTAGCTAAGTCGAAAAAACATCATTTTTGAAAGCATCACTGTCGAATTCCGTGAAGCATGCTGACACTTTTGATCGTCTCCATTGACTTTCACCTGAGTTTTTAATGACCTACTGCTGCTAACTTGAATTCACCACCTTTTGTTTAGTTGGATCACCATTTTAGGCAATTCGCTCGATTTTTTCCGACGTCATTCAACGGTTGATTCCAACGAGCATACTCTATAGCTGGTGTTACCTATGGAGTATGACACTGGTTTTCAGTAAGTTAGTGGTAACAACACATGCAGCTTGTGATAGAGGTGGTTTGAATGTGCCTCAAGATGAGTTGAACCAAGCCACTGCCCCAATGGCTACCACCATTGATGGTGACATCTCTCGGGAAGAATCATATAATTTAATCGATTTGATGACCCAACCCGCGGCTGAACAAAGCTGTTGTGTGCAACCGCCAAACAATCCTACTTATGTGTCGAAGTCTTTCATCGAAGATCTTGTCGGTCTTCAGCCGGCTGTTATTGATGTCCCCAACCCACCAGGTTTGAGCAGTCAGTTAGCCTTTAATTCTTTAGCTGTCAACAAAAAACCTCCCACAGAACGGGCTTCTTTATTGCCCTCACATAGCAGAAGTCCCAAGCGATCTAATAGATATCCAGGGAATCGGTTTAATGACTTAATTCATAATCGGTCGTCCACACCTGAAAGTATTGCCTCGGAGAGTAAGTTTGTTCAGTCCTTTTTCCTGTGTTCTTGTGACTTCTTTTGATAAGTCTTTTCCTTAAAGTACGAAGAGCACAAGAAATGGTCGATCCAATTTCAGGTGTGTTTTAACCGGTACTAGCGGGGAACGGGCCTTTTGCATGTCCAACATTTCTCTGTATGCAGCTCTTAGCGCATCATGTGGTGCTATTTTACGTTCTAACAGAGTTGCAGACTACTTCGTGTCTCGCAACCATTTTTCTGTATTTGTGTATGCATAATTCGGGCTGCATCTGCTCGTTTTCTCCGTTATAAGTATTTTTACTTCATCCTTTTTTTAAGTGGACCCCTATACTCAGTGGTACCATGTAATGCAAAACTACTACAAGCAGTTCTATCCCGGCTACGACTTTGGGAATTCGGCTCAACAACAGTATCGACAGCAGATGCATCAGCATCTGCGCCATGTCCCCAAAAGCGTGGTGCCTCTAATCCAGCCGACGACTCAGTCTGGGCAGCAGCAGCAGCAGCCTTTCGCGTTTCCAGGATTTCCTTCCTGGCCTACGATGCCTCATTCACAGAGTCAAAAAAGCCTTCCACAGTTTGCTGATTATGCTGCATACTATTACCAATACTATCTTGGTGCTATGGCTGCCGCAAACGGTTGGCCGATTTCCATGGGTCGCACCACCCCAAAAGTTTTCATCGAGCCACACATGCGGGCTACTCTATCCACCCCAGGAATGTTGATTCAGGTAACCATCCTAATAGGATTGCTGTCCTCTTCGCCTCCTTGGAATGAAATGGGCGGTTTTATTCTTTTGCATTGGACTTTAGATTCTTCCGAACCGTCCGCAAGAAGGTGAACCCGGTCGAGTCGAACTTTTGGATGTCAGTCAATTGGCGTCAGATGTGGCGGCCGAGGTTGGTTCGTGTCTGACTCAGGTCTCAATATCTGGCAGGAAGATGCATCATGGCGGACTCATCTTTTCTAACTCCTATCAGGAGTCTAGTGAGGGACCCGCCTCCACTTTACCCAACAATGAGGAGATGGAAGATGATGAGGTGGAGGAAGAGTACATGCGTTTGGTAAATGCTTGGGACCGTACTGATCACGTCCTCTATCCAGGCCCGCTGTGCCAAGATACTACACTGAAACATGACGTCCAGGCTTTTTTGAGGGGTAAGGTTGAGGACATTCAAGACCGAATGCCCGTGGATTGGGACTCCGCTAGCCTCCTTCTCGCCTACTTGGAACTGCTCGTAAAGAATAATGGGGTATGTTTGCACCGTAACGCTCAAGGTATCCCTGAAAGCACAATGGGATGCACCGATCTGAGAGCAGAGTTGAGTATTATCTGAAGGGTCTGTTCCGTAAAAGGCAAATCTAGAACAAATGCCGTTATGTCGCATAATCGATTATCTCTGCGGTCAGTGAGACAAACAACTCAAAGTAGTCGGGTGAGGTAAAACCACCTGCAAAGAGGGTTGGGATGATTTTAAAATATCACTAATTCGTGCATTTTACGTCATTACGAACTGAACTTTGGTATTGCATTTGCTCCACATAAGAATTCACTGTGTTTCTGCATATCAATTTGCCTAGACCTAAAATTGCTTGACCTCACTGACCTAGATTGTATTTTTCTTTTCCGATGTGGCACACTTAAAGCACGTTTTCTCTTCATTATCATGCCATCCCATGGCATGGGTAATGTAAAAAGACCTCATTTTCATCGGCGTAAAAGATTGGAAAAGTACGGTTTAATACGACTAATGCTACCTGTCATCTTTTAGATTGTACATCCTGGCGATGTGGTAAACCTTCTACTGGGCAACGAGGGTTCAAGGGCTTACGACTATTCCACAAGTGTCGTTACGCCCTCAGTCTCACCCTTTTCCGTAGGTCGGGTATCCACTCTCCCCAAACTGAGCCGTCATGATTCCTTCCATCTTTACTCAACACCCACCGGTGCTGGCCGTGGTGTTATGAATGAGTCGTCGGGACGTGAGTCGCCGTGTCTGCTTACTCATGCCTCATCAACGGTGGGTTTCTCACAGTTGCAACAACAACAACAACAGGGTAGTGCTTCTGCCTCCTCAACAGGTGGTGCTTCGGTGTCGAGGCTATTGAAAAAGGGACTTTTGGCTGACCTGGGTGGGGTGCAGGAACGCGAAGCGGCTGCTCTAAGACGATTCAGAGAGGTTGGTTTTTCCTCTAAATTTCTGGCCTCCTGGTGTGCTGTTTGGAAATTGGGTCGTACGTTTTTGAATGATATGCTGGTTTTAATTTGGGTTTTTCTTCGTCATTAATTCTTATCAGAGTCCAAACTCATGAGGCGGAGGAAGCATATATTCTTACTGTTTTCGGCCAATTCTGATTTACCAGGAATGAAGTAGCAGGGGTCGGACTCACAAAATTGGTGATACAAATCTATTGCTGACAATTTTATCTTCTCGATAGAAAGGAAGCATTTATTGACACTTCTGCGGATCTTTAATGCAAAATTGCTTAACAAGCGCGATAGGTGGCAACCGTTTCATCTAAACCCCGGAATTGTTTATGTGGGAGACTTATTCACCGATTCTTCCTTCTATCTTCCTTCTTCTAGCTGCTGATGCACGGTCACCCGCTGAAGGCATTGGACCAGGCCTGCCAGCAGCAACTGTGGGGTCACGCTTTCGCCTTGGCCCAGCGTCTCGGCCCGGTACCTCTCGAGCGGGTAATGGAGAAGTTTCTCGCTCGCGCTGTTCATCCTCACGACCCTCTTCTCACTCTCTACCAACTCACTGCTGGTGAGATTCCTCGCTCTGTCGATCAACTCGCCTACGCCGGTGGTAAGACTCTTTCGTCCCTGTTTTAGCTTTCATTCCTGGAGTTCGACGTGTTTGATAGCGGTTGATCTATGCTTGACTATCAGGAGGTATGAACGTGGGCATTACACCCTTTGAGATCCTAGTCTAGCCATTTTTCTGGAACTGGGCTTACTTCCTCTGCGTTATGTCTGCTTTCCAAGAATCTTTGTTGTGCCCCTTTTTTTAGAATTTATCTTACCATGTGCGCAGGCGCTTTTCTGCTTTCTAGACGTGTTGTTTTACGACAGCCTGATAAAGACATCCTCTTAATCTTTTTTTTCTGTAATTTTCTGAAATGTGATGAAAATATGCAGTAGGTGAGGATTGACGTCTAGTCTTCGGTTCAATACTTTCTTGGTCCAAATCTGTAATGGCACTCGAGGGTTTTGGTCTGGTAGGGTCTTGGAATCGGCTTTGCTCCGTGTTTTGGTCCTTGTGATACCCCGTTGTACGGGACTGTGTTTATCCAAATGGGTACTCTCTTCACCGTTTGGTTGGAGTCTTCTGGTGTGTTGGTGCTCTAATCGGTTTTTTTTTTGAAATCGAACCAGCTCTGGTTTTACATGTGTTACTTCTCAATGTGAAGCCACATCTTGCCATGCGTGGGCTGCGCCGTACTAGATTCTCTTTCTATGACGGCCTCTGAGGATGTTGTGTGTAGGAAGTTAACCTTGTTGTCCTTTGGTTGAACATCCTTCTGGATTAAACTCTGCTCTACTATACCAAGCTTTCGGGCTGCTGGCGCCTCTTGGCGCTAAACCATGTATTAATTTCCTAGTAGCTAGAATGGTACCTGCCTGCAACTAATCGACTTGCAACGTTTTTATAGTGTTGGACGGAATGCCCCCTTCATTTTTTACCGGAAGATTTTTGCACCACTGATATGTTGACAATCCGACACAGTAATTTTCCCGAAATCTGCTTAGCTTTCCGTTTTTGCTTTTCGTGGGGCCCCTTCATCTGAAACCACTTTGCGCAATATGTGGGCTTTTGTTTAGACGTTCTGTTTCAATTCCTTTTTTGACAGTTAATAATCAGCGCAAAGGTACCCAGCAAATATGCAGACAGGACTGGCCTCCCCACCTAACTGACCCTTTGGGTCACTAGTTTTTCTGCTATCGTAAGGTTCTAACTAGTTGTACTGGAATTGTGAGGTAATTACTTTTCATTCCAACCAGTTGAGCGTCAGATGGTGAATGATGGTCTTAGACACACTTAAGCGAGGTTATCCTCTCCATCCTTCTGTCCAACTTTTCCTTCAGCTAAAGTTGGCGCTCTCCCGTATATCGATCCGGCTTGGTGGCTTTTTTTTCGCAAACGCCTTAATTTTCTAGTTTTGGTGTCTCTTGGTGTGCGCCTTTGCCGCGCTGTACGTGGGTCTCTGTTGTTTAGACACGTTCCACTTCCCAGTTTTTGCACACTGATAACCTTTTTAGCTTTTGGCTGCACATCTTCTCGTGTACAATTCGAACATAGTGATTTTGGAATGCCCTTCGCCCTCAATTTTAGATTTCTCTTGATGTTAAATTGCGCCTCATTATGCATGGGTTGTGATGTGGTTATTCATGTCATCCGATTGTAATTGCCGCATGAAAGTCATCAATACCTTGACAGGGTTCACCTCTGATTTGGTGAGGTTTTGGAACCCTCTCTGCTCCCTTTTTTGGTCTTTGTTGTATCCTTTGATTTGTGACGCATTCGTAAGTCCTCTTCGACCAATACGTCTCTTGAATCCGTGGATAACTTCTCCCCTCTTCATCAGTTGCGTTGTGCGTCCTTTCTCGATTAAGAACCAGCACCGACGCCGCTGTGTTGACACTTCCGCATTGTTATTTGGTGTTTTGTAATTCCGTTCATTTTGTGCAACATTCGAAGCGCTTGAAGACGTGTGTGAAGAATTTGCTTGCATCATTCGGTGAAAAGTATTGTATACCCCCCCCTGCCGGATGCACTCTATCCTTTCGATTCACCAGCTAACACAGGTAGAAGCAAACGGGGGTCGGTTGTTGTGTGCGGTCCTTTTTATGCTTGTTTTCTGTTTAAGCTGTTTAAACTTTTCCGCTGAGTACCTTTCAATTCAGGCGTTAGTGTTTACGTCAGCTTGGTATTATGTAAGGTCACACTTGCCTTTAACCGTGATCTTTCTGACCACCTTGAATTGCGATGTTGCTGTTGGATACTTTAACCACTCCCGTGTCTTTACGCAGGTGACATTTCAGAAGTAAACCAATGTAACTCACTTTATCAGCGCTGTCAGAGGCACCCAAGCTCTCAATGGTGGCGCCTCTTGCTTCCTAGCCGTATGCGCTATTTCATCGCTCATCGTATACGCCATGAACACGGCAAATCAGTGGAACGTCGGAATTCCCTTCAGTCTTTTCCGCACCTAGCAAATGTTTTTTTTAGGGAGCGATGTCTTTAATCACCTTGAAAACTAATCTTTTTTTACTAGTCCGGGTCGCCTTCTTACATGATGCGGGTCTTATTTGTCTTTACTATTCCTTCACAAACTGTCGCCTTCATTCTATTGAAAATATCATATCCCTCCTCAAAGTATAGGTGCAGACACTGGTGACTGGCGTCCCCATCTGGCAATGCTCTTGTCCGCCCCCGAGGGCCACGAGGACTTGGCGCGCGAGGCCCTTGAGCGCATGGGCGAGTCGCTGCTCGCGCGTCGCCTCCTCTTTGCAGCACACCTCTGTTTCCTCCTCGCCGCTTCATCAGCTACCTCCGCTCCGCCACACATGCCGTCGCGCATTTGGCTCATCGGTGTTTCCATGCCCAAGTCGGAGGAAGGTGCGTCGCTTGCAGAGGATGGGCACTACGTCATGACTGCGATGGTGGAGCGGGCGCCTACCGAGGCAGTACAGCTCACTGAGATCTATGAATATGCGCTTGCTCTGGCAACTCGTGACAGGCATTTCTTCCTGCCCCAATTCCTTGTGAGTCACACTCTGCCCTAGTATTTTTCTTCTCAACGCTAATTTTATTTTATGTCTAGACTGGCTCCCACTTGTTCCTGCTTTCGTGTTGACCACAATTTCATGCAAATTTTATTTGACATCGTTGACTTAAGAGTGGGAAACATACGCTCGTGTTTGGTTGAAACAAATGCTTACAATACCTTTACATCTTTTCAGCCCTTTAAATTTGCCTACTGCCTCCGTCTAATCGACGCAGGCTTCATTGAGAAGGCCTTTCGCTACCTAGAAGTTTTGAGCAACTCTCTCTTCATGCTGCTGGAACAGGAGATAGAGGAGCCCGATCTGCAGCTAATAGACTTGCGTGGTCTCTTCCTCATGGCTTCGCAGTGCCTCCGACTGGCTGAACGGCTCTGTCATCATCCTGAGGTGGGCAGCTTCGAGGCCTCTGCTACCTCAGGCAACTGTCTCGGCGGCGGCGCTTCTTTGACATCGCATCACTCCTCTCATTGGATTGAACGGCTTCGTATTGTGTATCAGCGTATGTGCAGCAGGGTGAGTCACCCTTTAAACAATCATTAAAAACGAGAGTGGACTGTGTGCTTCTTGGTTTACGAACCTCGGTTAAGGTATCTTCACATACATGTTTTTCAGTCATTGCACTGTATCACAGTCCTTGCAGTTACAGTTGTAGAGCAGTAATGCATGATTTTATTCCATGTTAACAGTTGACCTTTCCTGAGGACGGTCTAATCTGTCTTCGCCCCCGATTATTTTTTTTCTAGTTTGGTTTGCCCAATTCGGAGCAACCTTACGTTGATCCGGTGCGCGCACTTTCGAAGCAAGCACCTGAAGAACAACAGCAACCACAGCTTCAGCAATCAGAAATTCAAAGCGCAGCACAACCAACGTATTTACGGCAACCCTCAGCTTGGAACAAGCAACCCGAACCGCAACATAGACAGCAGCAGCAACAACAGAATGTCCATCAGTCTCAACACAATCAGCCTCCTCCTCAGGTGCGCTCCGCTTCCTCAATCTATCTTACAGATTTGGTTTAACGCTTCAAATTTTACTTATCAATGCGAGACAGTTTAAAGTTTAGCTAGTTATTTAAATTGACTTGTTTGTTTCGTAGACTTTAAGTGCAATGTATTATATGACTAAAGCTTATGGAGATCTGAGGTGGGCCTTTATAATTTGTTGGATACCTTTGTGGACAGGCAAATTTTCATCCGTCAAAACTGTTTATTTATAAACTGTCCTGGATGATTGGGGTTCATCTCATCTGCACTTTTAACTCTCCGCTTGCAACCAGACCCACCATCAACAGTCGATTCTGTCTCCGGGTCACAATTCCACAGTCTCTGACACTCATCCACCTCCGCGGACAACCATCCATGACATAACTTCTTCACAGGGGCAGCCACCATCTTCGCCCTCCTCCCAGCCGGAAGTAAGGAGAAAATGGGCTCTTGTGGCTCCATTTTCGAAAAGCCATTTCATCTATTCCTCATGGCTCTTCACTGTTTGACACCAAGTTTTGTTTAAATCGAATAAGGTCTTTTAATTTTGCGCATGAATAGTACGCCACCGTGGCCGTACAGTGCGCAATAGGAAGCAACCGACGCAAATGTCTTTGGCCAGTTCAGCCACCGGCAGCAGTGGTAGTACGTTCGTGGGACCACTTGTGATGTTGTGAACTGAGTAAACTTCGCAGCATTACGGTGCGGCTCCACTGGTTGAAAGCCTTAATTTTACTTGTTTATGCTTGAGAGTGTGTTTTAAGGCACAAAGTCATCCCTTCTGATTACTTGGTTGTTTAATGACATACTTTACCAGAGTTGGAATGTGACTTCTAACTTGAGATTGCAGTATTTTTCGTGAAATCCTCGATCTATGTTTCGCATCTCCAATTTTTGGTAGATCCCATCTGCCAGATAGACCATCGCGATCCTTTTCTTCCCTAGATCTCCTCAGCGAATGATACCTACTTTCAAAAACGCGAACCACTGCAGAACCAATGCCAGGAACCCGTGACACCCCACAAGACCTCGATATCGTCTTCCACCGCAGAGCAGTCCGTCAGCTCTCATCAGGCCTTCTTCGTACCCTCGCTGAGCTCCTCCAGTCCAAACGCAGTCTCCACTACTTCGGAAACCTCCGGTTACGACTACTTTGCTGGAATTGCAAGCTCTCAGGTGAGTAGACCGTTCTGTGCTAACTGCCAATCAAAATTAAATGCAACTCTGAAGGGGGTAGGGTTACCTCTTTGTCTGCGAGCATTCTAGAAATTTCAGCCGTGTCGTTTTTTATGACGTACTTCTAATCTGGAAGCCTGAGATTACTTTTAGTCGAGTTGAAATCCTCTTAATTTAATTATTGTCCGTAGTTAGAGGCAATCTTCTTAGGTAAGAGAAGGTATTCCAGCCCTTCTTGATGACTGCCTTTAAGGACAACATAAAGTGTCAAAAATCCACTTAGCTGTATTAATTCATGACTCTTTGAAGGGTCCATCTTTCGTTCCATTTGATGGAATGTAGACTTGCCTCTGCTGGGTACGACGGGGCAGTTAAGTCGAACCTGAACCTCCCACCGGATGGATATCTTCCAGTTCGGGCGAGATTAAGGCTTGTATTTATTTTAAAGTTGTTCTGTTTGCATTACCATGCCCGTTGTTGCTTGCCTTTACCGGTTTTGAGACCGGTTTTCGTAAACTGTAATTTTCTCCCTTACAGACGATATCCCGATCACGAACTGTGTCGATGGCCAGTTCACACGACAGCTCGACAGTGGCCAGCAGTCCATCTCCCTCGAGCAGAACTGTGTCTCCCTCGTCCTCCACACTTCAGCCTCAAACGGCGCGTCGAATCAGCAACAGTGGGGTGAGTTATCTTCGACCTTACTTCCGACCGCGCTTCTCTCAGACGTTGCTTTTGCCATCTCACCCCCACCCGCTGACATTGTCTGATTTCTCTAATGTATTCAAATCGTGTTGAGTTTTGGCAAGACGAACCGCACTTTCAAGATCTTAAAGCATGGGAGTCGATAAAATGACTAACGGCTCATGTTTGTAGTTTCTTGGTTAGGCTCTGGAATGTTCCTTTCTTTCTTGATTCAGTATCTGTAACTGTTACGCCCTACTTCAAGGTACCACGCTTACGCTCTGTAAGAAGCTTTGACACATCTGTCGATGCCTGATCCAGAAATGTGATATCTCCCTAGCTTACTTAATACATTATTAAGAAGGCAATGAAGGTTCACACACAAGCTCACCAATGGCGCCTGTGTCGTTATGTGCTTATTTGATATCTTCAACCCCACTTATGCGCCCAAATTCCCTATCTTCTCAACCAGTCTCGCAGGCGTTATCGAGACGGTGGAGATTGCACCAGACGGTCTGAGTTTGGATCCAGCTTTTGCTCATATCGTCGTCAATCCTCTCCCAGTGTAGTTCCAGTCGTCAATGGCAACGGGTTTGTCGATGGCAAAGCGGAAAATCCAACACGCTCAGTTGTGTTTCAGAGGGTAGCTGAGCTGTCACTTGTGTGTGTGCGTGTGTGTTGTCTTGGCATGCCGTGTAGTGCGTTCTTCTCTCATCCCGATTCGATTGAATTCATGGCTTTAAGCTAGGGTGTAAGTATTTCCAGATTTCCATCTTGCCGTGCATTATCTTCCCCCTCACTGAAAACAGCTCGGTAGTGCAATGGCATTACGCCATCCGTTCCCAAACCAATGCTGTAATCAGTAGTGACTTCATATTTATCTGCGAACATTTCACTGCTTTTTAGTCCCTTTTGCGTGATCAACGTTCTCGCAACGCAGCAAGTCGTTCCAACCCAGTGACGACTAGTGGCGCTGGTGGTGTCGATGAGGTGAAACGCGGTCACCCCGCATTCACTACTGCGCCCTCACAGCCCCCTATTGTCAAGGCGACACCAGCTGATAACCATCTACAGGCGCCAGAGCAGCCGCAGCTGCAGCAACCACAGCCGGAGGAGAAGAGCGGTGCAGCTCCGGGCAAGGTATAGCCTCTGTGGAAGAAATTGTTCTCTACTTCTTTTTGTGAGTAACAATGCTTAAGTTGCATTTAGTCGGGCTGGTTCTCTGGTCTCTTTGGACGGATGAAGGGTGGTGGCCAGGAGATCTACCTACCGGATGATTCAAACCCGTCTGTAAGCCCAACTCCTTGAGTCTCCTAATGCATTTTCTTCTAGCGGTCATCTCGTAATCCAACCATCATGCTCCATTCCACATTATTCGTGCTTACTGTTAAATTCATTGGAAAAGCAATCACAGCTGCAATATGGAATTAAGTATAGGTAATTGGGCAAGGTTCCCCTACAGCGAAGTCCCTGAATCATTTGTACAGGCGTAAGAATCTGGAATTCGAGTTATTGGAAATGTGTGGACAGGCTGGTAAGTTAATAACCCGGAGCTGCCATGGGACACAATCCATTGAAGATTGAGAGGCTCAAGTACTAAAACGTATAATTAAAGTAAGTCATTCTAATCGATAGCATATGTATCGGTTTGAGTATTACGCTGGGCGCTATTAGATACTGCTTTTCTCCAATGGCTAGCACAACGGCATATTTCGGAGCGCGTCATCAATGAGGCGCTCGACTTATCCCTGGGAAGTAACTGCTGACTTGACTTCTTATTGCTAAATTAGTCATAACTGTGAAGGGAAAATTTCGGATTAGGTACTCGAAATAATTTTGGTGCGATTTTGTTGGCCTTTGTCTCTCAGTTCCTCTTTGCCAACTCATTATGCGCTGCTATACGAACCTGAGCAAGGTTCTCCTGCTTTCTACTAACCATAACTCATTCCGTGAATCGCGAAGCTGACTACATTCAGTCGATCAAATGTTGCTCTCTTGTTGGGCACCTTTTAGATCGTGTGGAACGAAGCAGCAGGGTGTTGGCAGGACATGGCGGGTGGTGATTTAGAGGAAACAGCACCACCACCGCCTCCGCCAGCGCCGCCATCAGTACCGACCGCTGCGCCACTCCCTCCGGGGCACACCGGTGCGGTGCCACCACTGCTTCCACCCACCCTCCACTCCTCTGGTGGCGGCAGTGGTAGCACTCGCGCTCGCTATGTCAACGTCCTGGCCAGTTCCGGTGGCGGGACGACAAAGGCTGCGACTCTCACTCCACCTCTGCCCACTCCCCACCCCTTGTGACATTTTTTTTGAGTCGGAGACTGAATCCTCCGTCTCTTTTTCCGTTTTGGATGCCTTCGCTTTCCCTCACATCTTCAAAAGGTGAGATTGTAATCCCTTAACCTGACAATGCTTATTATAACCAATCATCTGTACGAGGGCGCTGATGTTGTAGAATTTCTACTTATAGACGGAAGCAATTCCAGATGCTCAAAGCAGAAATAAAAGGTAGGAATTCTGGGGCGTGTTGGCAGTGGAGAGGCCGTGTCCCTTCCTCTTCCAAGCCACTCTCTTGACTCATGTACTGACGACCGTCTTTAGTGTGTCAGAGTGCAAAGTAGCTCACTGATTCAAGGACTTCGTGGGATAGTAATGGATAGGTGATATGGTATGATCCTCACTGATGCTCGAGGATAGCGTCTCGATTTTTCAGAGTAAGCTCCGCATCGCCCGGACGATTGGGATCGGGACGTCTTTTCTGCTTCTAGACCGTTCACGGGTTTAATAAAGTTGCAATTGCAATGGCTAAGGTGATGGTTTGTGTCTGGTTCTGACTTCCTCCCCAGGGCCCTTCGTTTTGACTAAAAATTTTTTAAGAAGCTTTAGCCTTGCCATGTTCTGCATTGCTCTTTGTAGCTTTACAACCATTGTCAACGGCATCCACCACATCATTAGCATTCCAAATCACACATTTCTTCGGGCACCTTCGGCTCTCCTACTTGGAAATCCCACTTGGGCGCTTTTTTGTGTGATGCATCGCCCCTCTCTTCATTCGCACATCTCATTGATTCTTGAGCAGTTCAATGGCTCTCTCTATCCATCCATCCACTGTCCTCTTCCTACCGTCTCCTCACGCCTGTAAAGGTACGGCCGTGTGTATGCGCAACTGTAATAATTACCCTGATACTTTGTCTGACTTACTTTCAAACAACGATGGCCTCTTTTGCCGGTTTGAGGGCGAGGGTTGTCTTAAATAGTGTTTTTTTGGCATCTTGCTAATGCACTAAGCCTGGATAGCCTCGTTTTGTCTCTCCCTTGTTTTGTGCTCTATCTTCTTAGAATTTGCCGTTAAGGTCGTGTACAACTCAACGAGTCTGCAATTGTCTTCAGCCTTGCCACTGCTCACTCGAGGAATAATTGCAAGGCTTCCTCATCCTAGAAGCCTTCGGTAAAAGGAAGTTGAGATAGGGGAGAGTGGTAATTGGTCGTTTCCAAGTTTGCGGTGTGAATGCCTCCGTGGCTATCGCCTCCACTACCATACCGAAACAGCGGTGGTTGCGACGCTTGTAAACTCCATCGAAGATAAGTAGTGTCTTGTAGAGTTCTCTTTGTAGTGGAAGAAGTGGGTGTCGAGGGAGGGAATCGGACTCTACCTCGTGTAGGGTGTTTGGAATGGATTGAAATTTTCGAGGGCTCTCGCTCTGACGTGATCGATGGGGGGCATTTCGGACGCGTAGAAATAGAGGTATGACAACTGGGAAAGCTAAGTGGCACCTGGTCATCTGGTTTGTGATTGACCTGGATAAAGCACGTAGTGAATTCGTCGTTGATAGAAGTGCGCATTCGTGAGTATTTAAGTGTTCCTTCAAAATACAGTTGTTGACAGGTAAATTAGTGTACTCCCTCAAGACAGTTTTGAATCAGCTGACTTCCTAAAGCAACAAGAAGTCGGTCAAAGACTTTCACTAAATGGCAATAAACGCACCTACCTATTGGGACTGTCTAGATTGTTCAAGTAAAAATCTATGAAGTCTCCAAGAAATCTTGGAATCGAAATCGGGACTGAAACAACTTTCTCGAAAACGGTGTTGATTGTGTGGATAAATTGATAGGACGCCGGAAAGGGGTGCATTCTAGGGGAAGATAAAGTGATGCAAAGGTTGAAGTTATTATTTAAATGCGATACAATCTTCCAGCTTTCATAGCAGACAAGTATTACGTCAGCAGCTTCTTGAAGCCGTGCTGAGACCTAAGAAGTCCCACTGCAGTGTGGCATTAGTATGACTTCTTTTGACGTTTGAAAAGACTCGAAGAGCGGCGGTGGTGGCAGTGGAGCGCAAACTCATTACTGAATGCCAAGTCTCATCGTGATGGGGGAACAGCATATGCGGTGAATGGGTGAATTTGAACCGACTGCTAGCAGAAGGCTCGAAGATGACGGCTTCCTTCATCACCCTATTTTTGTGGTCTCCAGGACTACTCCAAACAACGGAAGCGACCTTAATCGTGAACCAACCGGACATTTCGTCATGGATCTGCTTATCACACCTCAATGAAGGGATCAAAGATGTAGATACTCGA
This sequence comes from Taenia solium, assembly GCA_001870725.1. Lineage (NCBI taxonomy): Eukaryota > Metazoa > Platyhelminthes > Cestoda > Cyclophyllidea > Taeniidae > Taenia > Taenia solium. The sequence goes on along the minus strand of MIEF01009487.1, from coordinate 89,987 downwards.
TACCTCCTCCACTTCTCTGCTAGCTATGCATTGTGTTTGGTTATGTGATGAAATTGTATGGAAACGTTTTATTTGCGGAGCAGCAAAGCCGGAGGGTCCAGGACACGTAACAGCCACAAAAGAGGACTCAACGTTGTTTTCTTTGCGAAAGCATCTTCTCCCACTCATGCCTCTTGATGCAGGAGGGTCTCGGAGCGTCACACTGGTGACAGTGGAAAGCAAACGCGATTTTAAAGGACGTTAATCCTGATTTATATTGCTGAACAATTAACCTTCGCGGGGAGGAAGAAGTGCGTGTGCTACAGGTGAGAGAATCTGTGACAATCCCTGGCAGAATGGCTGAAAATGACTTCTACCTTCGGCAACTACTCCATTCCCACGTTCTGTAGGAAATGCAGTAGCAGTCGAAGTGACACTAGCCTTGAAACACGAGGATTAGTTGGTCAATGAGCCCTTAACGATGCCATTAACAAGACGTCAAATAGGTGAACTTGTGATACTTCCTCCACCTGTCTACAAGTTGAATAGAAGCCAGATAGAGAGGGCTGGACAGCACTGGCGGAACAATCACGAAACTCCTTACCCATGTGAATATGTTGAACCTCGTCATACATCAAATAACCCTACTTCTAGGCCATTATTCCTACAACCAACTATGGACTACGGGATGGCCTACTCATCTCCCCTCTTCGTCCAATGCACGTCCCATACAGGACGAGGCTCCAAATCCAACTGAATCACCAAGAGAGATCAGTGTCAATGCAGCTAGATGCCTTCCTAGTTGCAAGCGAATTCGATGACTGTCCCAGTTGGTTCGCAAGCTCTCTCCTTACAGCACCGACTACGTCAACCAAAGTCATCACCGAAGACGATGCACGAAGGGTAAAGAGGGGCTACAAAGCACTTGGATTTTTCTATTTAACTCTTTGCATTTCTTACATGGTCACTTTAGACACTGCGATTGAGTTTCCGGATCCCCAGGCCGTGTCAATAGCCCCAGCTCTTTTCTACGCTGATAGTACATGCTATGTGTAACAACGCGAGCTGGGGTTTATTTCACATGTAGAGGAGGGTTGGAGGACTGGTGGTGCAGTGCTTTATTTGTTCGTTCAAGTCTTGGTTTCAATAACAATCCGTCGTACCTTCACCAAGCAGCCAGTGGCCCTTAAGGCCTTTCTGCCGGTCGAAAATATCCAATCTGTCCGAAGATTTCGTCCTCTTTTGTCTTCAAGGAAGTCTCTTAACGCAATAATAATGCAGATGAGTCGTGAGTAATCCTTCATACCATCAGTGTATGGCAGCCGAAACATTGAGGATAGAAAAAAGCCTTTATCTTTAGCGCCTCGAGCTGTTGGGGAGCACTGGCATGGCTCGGAGAACACGCTGTCCAGCGAAGGTAAAGTCGTGCAACCTTGAGTGCCTTTGGAACCATGGTGAGGCCAAACAATCGAATCAAGCATTGCATTGTCATCCTCACGCCTGAATTTCGAATCTTCTTCTGCACCATCAATTTCAAATCGGATCATAGAAGCTCGCTTACCAGAGCCGTAAAAGTATTCAAATCCTCACGACTGGATGAAATCCATGCAACAATTTATGGGATGTTCACTTTCCAGTTTCCAGTCAATTTGTGTGTCATTTCTATATCTACCACACTTAGAACCCCAATATGCTTTCTTAATTAAGTCTAATTGTCCTACATTGGTTCCCCTGTTGCCTGTTTTTGTACAAAAACCCACGCACACCCACGCCCCAGAACGGAAGTTCCAGCCTTGTCTCTCCACTTTCTACGCGCGTGCACGTACTACGTGTCTGCTTCCAAGTCGGAGAAAGAGATTTACCTTCTCTCTCTCCTTCTCCCTCTCAGTGTATACACATATATTGTCTTCCGGTAGCTAAATATCGGCATTAGTTCACCCCACCGCTGGACAATGCCATTGCAGGGGGAGTAGGTATTGTTTCCACCACCAGCCTCACACTGCCTCCTGCTCCAGATAGCCAAGTGGGGGCTTACAGCCAGGTGAGCATTTCCTGAACCACATTGTGGTTACCATGGCTACGCGGGACTAAACGATGTGTTTAAGTGGTACAAGCCGGGCATGGGGTGGGTGAGGTGGCGGAGTGAGGCAGTGAGTTAGCCCGAGGGACGGAAACAGATCAGACCAGTTGATAGAACTGTGTGTGTGTGTGTGTGCACGCAACCTTTCTAATGAGGCTGACTCTCTGATAAGCTATTTCCGTTCCAGAAGACTCTTACAATGCCTTCCGTTTTCTTGTCATAAAAAGGGAAGGGGGAGGGCGAGAAGTGATGGTCTGGGTTCCTCACTTAGCCTCCCTACCCCGTCTTATTAATATGCGACCTTCAAAAAAAAACAAAAGTCTCGTCAAAAAGGAGTGATATTGGATGTTCCAAGAATTCATAGCCTTTTTGAAAGTCTGCGTGTGGATTACTCCACCGAAGTTATGGCTTTTTTGATAAGGAAAGAGAGGATGCTGACGAAGTACGAAGGTCAGACACTTCAAACACGACAAGATAGCTGCTTTTGAAGGTGTGGCTAGCGCGCATATGGCTATTATCCCTATCTCTTCCTTGTATCGTTTTCAAGCATTAGTCCGACCCACCGGAAACAGGCTAAATGTGAACCCACGGTAAGATGTCTAATCATGATGCGACGGTGGCAAAGAAAGGTGATGGAGACATATTATCACTCTTACAACCTCCCCTCTCCCCTTTGGTATTGTAAATTGCGCTATCTGCTTCCCATCTCGTCAATGGATGGGAACATGCGGGTCCCGGTGTTTCGTTTTTTCCTTCCATCGCCTCATTTGCAGTATTAATTGAGCAGTCAGTTCGTTAATTTCTCTCGTGTGGACGACGGAAAGTGTTTTGGAGGTTAAAATCAGCTAATGGGGATAAAGGAAATCTTTTTGAGGGTAGTAGGTGCCACAGTGGACAGGAGACGATGGTTTTCAGTGTAGCCTGCTGCACAGAAACGTGCCAACCCGTCCCACTAAGTACAAGGTCTCCTTGAATCTCAGTTTAATCTCAAGAATTAAATCAATTCGGTACCAGCTTTGCAGCAGCCTTCCTCTACATTCACTGTAGGGTAGTTTGAGGATCACTGGAGGATAGATGCTACATCTGTTGAGGACTCTATTCTTGCTAATCAAGGAGTATCGGGTGTCGCTGCAGGTTCGAATCAGTGCTGACCTGCGTGTCGAAGTTAACCCTCGGTCGCTTTTACCGTGGACGATGATGGAACAACCAGCTCGTTTTCACCGACATCTATAGGAGATGGAGAAGTTGCGGGACCTAAAAAGCTAAGAAATTTAGGAGCTAGAAGGGCAGAACCCACATATTAGACGGTGTTGCAACGAGCCGTTCAGTTTGGAATGTCTGCAGTCCAACAGATAGACAAGTTGATTGACCAACTGACTTAATGGCCTTTGGTGAGCTGGCAAACCCATTGGTAGTGACACTTCAACTAATCCTCCTTATGTCTTTGGTTATCACCTCTTTTCATGGAAAATATGACGGTTGAGATAAAAGACAGATAAAAGTGGAAGTTGGTAGGGTTGGAATGGATTGTTTGCTCTTAGAGGCAAAGTGCTCATAGTAGTGGAATTTACAATCACGTTTTTCCAATGAACAGGTAAGATTATACATTTTGGTAATCACTATTCTAATGAATAAATAAATGATTTTAGAGTCTATCCATTTATAGCTTCGAAATCGAAAACTTTGGTATAATTAAAGGACCAAGCAATAGAGAAGCAGCGATCCAAGGGTGGTTTCCAATCTGACCTTATTTTTAATTTTCTTAGTGGATATGCCACCGGTAAAATTGGAATCATTAGGAAATACCTTCGGAAAAAAAACGAAGTTCTCCCATTTTAATAACTACCTCATCATCTTCAGTCTACCTCCGCAACCGTGAAGTCTATTTGGGTTAAAACTAAAATTTGCGCAAATAATAAGCAGGAACAAGGCCGTTGCAACCAATACGACCTAAACAGCCTTTGAACAGGGCTTAATTTATCAAAAAATCCCACACTTATTGTCTAGGCTCCCTCCTCCCCCCCTACCCGTGTGCTAATTGGTGGAAAATTACCCAATCGTTAATGAGCGGTGGACGGAGGCAGGCTACAAAGCCGCTTCCCCCGCTCTCCCACCCCTCCCCTCCCTTTCCTATTTGTGGGACCGCGGTGGGGGACAGGGGAGAAACTAGAAAAGCCCAAATCAGCACTTTTTGACGTAGCAAGCGGTTACTTCTGTCTAAGCATGACCAAGAGACTGGTGTCCTTCATGATTGAGGACCTTTTAAAGCCCGAGATTGGCGACTCGACCAGTGCTGGTAGTGAAGGCGATCTGGTGGATGATTTAGGCTGCAATGGTGAGTTGACCGATATCTTTATCTCATTTACCGATTTTATAACCGACGGTAAATTTTGGACACTATCCATCCCCTCTACAGTTCCACTCTTAGTAATTTAAGTGGACCTGAACGGCCACATTGTGGTCCTTGCATATTTTACACGCAAGGGATTTCGATGATAGAATGCTAACCCGAATGCTTGAAGTGGTGAAATAGTCTACATTCATCATGGCTAGAAGACTCTAGATGGGTTGTGATGACTCACGTGATCTAAGCAGCATTGACATTAAAATCTGTTCACCAAAATGTTTAGTTTTTCCTATTTCCTCCCAGTTCCTTTACTACTTCATTCCTACCTATTTAAGATAATCTACAGGTGGGACACTGAACAATCACTGCCTCTGAGTATTCTCTACAATAGAATCGCTTGACGAATTTTTTTTGAATAGACTCCAGTGGGGATCTCCTTAGTGTCCCGGATTTGACCAGCTGTTTCTTATTTTCTATGGACCGTTGATGCGAAACAGACTGTGTCAGTATTCAAAGCCTTTCACAAAAATCAAAAAGTTCTCATATCTTCTCCCCAATACGTATTAGCAAATAGATCATTTAAGATTACCTTTTAAGAGTAAATTCCAGTTATGTAAAATTATAAGAAAGGTTCAAATAGCAAGCTTATGTTCCTGGTGCAAGGTGAAACAACTAAATATTGTCTGGTCCTGCAGGCGAAACAAAGTTAGTTGTTTACAGAAACCATAGCAAACTAGCTGAAACTGTTTTATTTTAAGACTGTTTCTTAGTAGGTCGGGTTACTTTCCAGACCCAAATAACGCTATCTAACTCAGATGTGTGTTTTTATAAGTCGGAAAATAAACTCCCCTTATCGCCATTAAAAATGCAAATGAGAGCAGAAAAGAAGTGCTGCTTGTCAAATCACTTGCGATCTGCTTTGTGTCAGGTTCAAGATAAGTTGTAATTTAATTCGTGTATTTATATTTATATTAAGATATAACAAATCCTGCTTGAAAAATTACGTGTCTTTATCCAACTAACACCTCCCCAACCGAAAAAGTTCCTTATAGGACACATTCTACTAAGTCTTTTATCATTTAACTTTCAGGATATTAGAAATTGTGCCACAAATAATGACTTTGTTCGATTATTTTGAACATAAATCCGTGCATAGGTCGCGATTGGCAAGCTTTTCAACGGCGTCGCTTACTACGACGGTGTGCATAAATGAACACAAGGGCTTCATCGCAGTGGTGTGCTTCATTCCACCATGCAAATAGCACTTTATCTTCTGCATCGTAGTTTTAGTCTTGAAGAGCATGGTGTTAGTACCAATAACTCTTCACCACCACTTCTTAATTTTTGCCTGACAATGATTATCAAGATTCTCTCATTATTTTCCCAATTTCCCTTGAAATTGGAAGGGGTGTAATGCTCACAATTCATTTTAGTTACTTATAAACAATTAGAAAAAAGGTTTACATCTAAGAGAAACCCTGTAGGCGGTTGCGGGCATTCGTCAATACAAGTCTAGTAATTCAAGGCGTTATTTCGAACCACATGATTTCCTTCTCAAGAAGATTTCGAAATTGCAATATTTGCCGCTATTTAAGAAAGTAACAGCTCAACCTTGTGTCAGACACTCCAAAGCGAGAGTAGTAATGAAGGCGAATGTCGTCGCTGTTATCACGAGCACAACTCCGCCATACATAACGAAAGGCATTGTAACCTCCTTATGAAGTCAATTTGGGAAAAATTCTACTCCTTTTTATAACTAGCTGTGAATTCATCGTGTCATTCTAAGGTTTTCGGAAGTGAGCAGTACCCCAAACTCTTGAATATACACCAGGGGAATCGGTTATTCATTTTTCCTAAAAGGCGAAAATAAGGACACAAACTCCCATGAACAATAAACCATTAACGGCATCTCGCTCTTAATTATAGTGTAGTAGGTCCATCACATCTCCATCATCCCCCCAGTTGCGCCGCTCTGGGTCATTAAAACGAGAAGCTATGCGAGCGATGCAAGGGGTTATGGGAGCCCTGGGTTGAAACTTTATCTCTCTTTAATTCGCCCAATCTGGACCTTAAAAGAAATGCATTTAATCGGAAGTGAATCACCGTTCAAAATCGATAAGATTTCCTGAGGGCAAACAGCATCCCAAACCCCTTTCAAGCAATTCGTTGCGGAAGGTTTGAAAACTACATCCTTTAGGGAGTGATCATATTCACTTTGGTTTTAGTGGACTCTCCGTTTGTCTATCAACAAAATAAGTTGGAGCCTTACCTTCTGGATAACTATTGTGGCGCCTAGAGACTTCCCTGAAGATAAAAGAAAACGCAATACTAGGGCAAAGTGTATTTGTGGACGCAGAGAAGGGCTAGATGGGCACACTGGCATAGCCCCAAGGTCAGGCCGCCCGGAGGAGGTACAACAGCTGGGCTCCCGAGAAGCCCGTAACCCAGACCGAGAGTCAGTGAAATAAAGCAGTCTGTTAATCCAGCAGCCCTCGACCTTTCCTCGCTCAATGAAAAGGATTGAGAAAGACGGAGACGACTCTACCTCTCACCGAGATACCAATCAAGCCGACGACCACAGTCACTACCACCGCTACGAGCACTGCCAGAAATACCACTGACCTGCCTTATCACACCCAAAACGCTTCAACAAATTTAACTCATAAGCTTAATCGTAAAACCTAGGCAAGAAAATAAAAATCACACTCTGCCCTTAGATGTTCTTCAAAGAGGCAATCGTCACCACCACCGCCACCACGGGCAGTATCAGCATTGTCGCCACCAGTGCGTCAGTCCTCCCAATCAACAGCAGGAGGAGGGGATGTCAAAGAAACCACGCAAAGCACGGACCGCCTTCACCGACTCGCAGTTGAGTGAACTAGAAAGACACTTTGAGGCGCAGAAGTACCTCAGCGTGCAGGACCGTATTCAACTGGCCAATCGACTCAAACTGAACGACACGCAGGTGAAGACGTGGTACCAAAATCGCAGGTCTGCCCTCCTGTCAGCTATAAAGTTCCTGATGAATGGGAAGCTTTGTCAACAAGTACATTTCCACACCCTGACATTTCCTTACAGAACAAAGTGGAAGCGTCAGACAGCAGTAGGCTTGGAATTGCTCGCAGAGACGGGTAACTTCATGGCCGTTAAACGCATCCTCCAGACTAATCCCTACTGGGCCTCCCATCCCGCCACAGAGGTCATTCTTGCCAACATGGAGGCAATCTCAAAACAGGCACCATACACCATTTCAGCCACTATCCCCACCGCCGGTGATTCAGTCTCAATGACACCCTCGGTGGATCCGCTGCTAGAGCCCCTCTTTCCGGACGACTCTACAACAAAGCCGAACACAACAAATGATGCACTGCGCCAGTTCATCCAATCTCTCCTCATTCCCCCACCCACCGATCCCATTCCATTGCCTTCGCCCCATTGGCCTAGACCAATCATGTCACCTTCGCAGGGCTTCTGTTAGTTCAAGCAATCAGGCGAGCACACAGCGCTACCAAACACAGCTTTTCTTCTTAAAGCAAGAACAAAGCATAACTACATTTCTGAAAAAAAAAGGATCCTTAGGCTTGTGTAGTTTGCTTATTTAGATGATTGTGAGCAGGAAAGGTTCACATTAACTGAGTACTTAGAAAGGAGCTTGCCATCGTAAAAGAAGGGTTTCGGATTTGATTTAGGAGTCTTACAAAAAAAAACTTCCAGCTAATTAACTGCCAACGGTGTAGGTGCCATCAAAAACATAATTCTTCACAACCAGCCTTGGAAGGAACACACTACGACCAGGAAGACAAGTAGCACCTTTTGCGGTGCAAGTTAACCGAACCATTTCTTGTCAATAGAGCCCCAGTCCCAGTGGAAGATGGTATGCAGTCTTAGACAACTATCAACTGCAATGCAGTTCGCAGACAACGATCATCAAATTTGAAGGTCTCTCAGATTAAAAAAAAACGCTTTTTACCATCAAAAACTAAAATCACATTTTAATTCGAGGCACAAGGGGTCGGTTTTGGCATTGGTCATTCAAATCCAAATGCCAGGAGGAGCACCTCAACGCGTCTGGCTTGATTCCGAGGCGGAGTAGCATTCGGTCAGATACAGAAGGAATGAGGGGCGTGAGAAGGCAGCCAATTAATCGAAGGGCCTCTAGGGTGACCCCGACGACTGTTTTTACTGTCCCGTCACCAGCAGCGACACTCGCCCAAGGCTGATGACGATCAACAAAGGCGTTGGTTTGTCGCACTACTTTCATCAACGCGTCCACTGAGTGATGTGGCTGGAGGTGCTCCCACCACAGTGCATCAAAGGTATCGGGGAGACATCTGAGGCTGAAAATAAAGAGGGCTTCTGCATTACAAACTGGAATCACCGAGTTTCCAAAGCAAATGTGAATATTATGAACCAAGATCTCATGAAAAATGGGCACTTAGTCTCCACTCTCGAGTTGAGATCCTCGTAAAGCAGTTGCAAGAGTCTATTCGTTTACATGAGAGCGCGTGGGAACGCCACGAACATGTTTAACAACTGTTTGATGTCACCTCTTCTAATTCATACAAATCTTCCACAGCTCAAGTCTTTTAAGGTCAGCAGGTCAGCAAGACATTCACACTATATGCTGCTTGAAGTTTAGCTTCAAAGAGTGGGTCTTTGAAAACATAACAAGAGCACGAAGAGGTTTAAAGTGATGCGACTTACTCGTTGAGAAACTCAGCGTCTACGACATTGGACATGAAGGCCTGCGCCTCCGCTAGATCTAACATCGGCACGGTTTGAGTTGGAATGATCTTCCTCGAAATGATTCTAAAAGGGGAGAATGTGGAATGAAACAATTTTCTCCTTAACCAGCAGTCCTACAAACAAATTTTTACGGTGGAACGATGGCCTTTTACAAAAATTAACTTCGTGAGGCTGATTCACCACATAAAAATAGCAGCTTCACTAGGTCACACTGGATGCAGACCAGTGAATTCTAACCAAAAGCCAAAAAGCACTAAACACAATGAAACTCCTCAGAACTTCGGAAGATGGCACGAAGGAACCCACCTAGAGAGAAGATTTCCCATCCAGTTGACAAGTTCTGTGTTCACAGTCTCAGTGGCCAAGGAGAGGCTGAAGGTGGTGTCCTCGTTGAGACAGGCGCTGCGTACGAGGCAGTAGCGAAGGCAATCGGTAGCCACCGCACGCACCTCCGCCTCATTGAGGGGAGTAGAAGAGGCAGCAGTAAAAGCCGCGGCAAAGTACTCCAAGACCTCCACTGGACTCACCACATTGCCCAAGCTCTTCGACATCTGCAATCGGTACGACAGAGGAATGTTCGTTTCACGCATCGGTTAGGATGAAATGGACAAAAATGCTCAATCAAGCTTTGGTCGCAAAAGAAACAAGTCAAATTGAGATTAAGTTTCGTTTTTTTCAATCTTCTCTTGTAATCTTCGCCCTACCAGCTAGATATGTACGGTCATTTCGACCCCAGGAGAGCGTAATCTAGCCTCGTGTACTAGGAGTCCCTTTGATACAGAAAACAAAAGTAGGAAGGCGGAGAAGAAAGGGTCACACGAGGGGATAACAATCATTACTTCTCTCACCGTCCTTTTCACCGAAGAAAAAAATAAAAGCAAGGGAACTCTTCTAGGCCCCTCATTAACTTCAACAAAAATTTATCACCATTCTTCCGAACCAGTAGGGTCAGGAAGCTAAGGCTCGTCCATCACACAGATTAACCAAACGAAAACTCAAGCAGTTGGGTTAGGCGCACCGTGGTTGTTTTCACGAAAGGATCAGTACACTCCCATTTACTAATTACATTGGTAAGAATGCGGTGCAGTCAAACTCGCCTTTGTTCCTTCCAGTAAAATATGTGCATGCGGAATGATCCTCTTGGGTAGTGGGAGTCCCAACGCTAACAAAATCGCCGGCCAAAGTATGGCGTGAAAACTAAAAAAGGGAACGGAGCGTGGGACCACACGCATGACCGCCACAGTTGTTCCAGGGATCTAATTCCCCAAAACAGTCGGTGCGGGAAAATATCTAGCCATTTACCGCAGGATATCTTTGCCAATAAACTGGCAGTCCGGTGGCCACATCGCGTCCTTATTCTCCGGTGGGTTCAACGAAACCTTTCCAGCCGTCAGGTAGTTCATCAAAGCATCGAACCAAACGTAGATCTACAATCAACCACGACACTTCAGACGGGATCATAGTGGGTTTTATAAAGGCGTGGCACTAACGGTTTGATCAGGCCTGTCGGGAACAGGAATACCCCAGGACACTCTTGATTTGGGCCGCGATATAGAGGGGTCTTCGAGAAGATCGAGACTAGAGTGAGTCAACGCCAACAGTCCAGCGTGTTCTGGAGATTTGTCAGGGAGGACTAGGTAAGAGATAAGGTAGATGTGACGATTAAGTGAAGAAAGGAGGAAATGCATCGTCTCATATTTCGCTTCGAGCGGTATTTCATGTGCCACTGACACCGTATTTACACAGGAGCAGCATGAAACTCGGCTCATTTGTAATCATCGACGAAAAGAGAGTAGCAGGAAAGGTAAAATTAGAGGACTGTGGAAGCGATTACAGACATTCGTATACCAAGCTACATGGAGCTGGAAGCCAACGAGCATGTAAAACTAAAGGGATTTCAAGCTGAAGTTAAAAACTACTAGTCTCAAGAATATTACAAATTACAAATTAGAGGATGCATAACTACTACTGTTCTCTCTAGATTCTTGACATCGCGGCAGTTTCAATACAAAGGGCTTTCGCCGATCGCGAGAAGTTAGCTTAACTCCAGAACTTAGAGAAAGGTGGGACTAAATTGCATATGATTGAGGCTTAATGAAATCGGAGCTAATAAACGCCCGCAATGGATTTTTGAAATGAGCCAATATTCCACGAAAGAGCCAAAAGCATCATGCTCACATTGAGCCCGATTCTCCACTCAAACAGTCGGAGAAAAGGGTTTAATAATGACAAAAATGAACTCAATTAAAGTTGGAATTCTACCGTTTGTAATTAAGGCTCAATCAGGAGGTCAAAACTCAAAGATAAAATTAATCCACAGACCAAATGTCAAGATGACTCCCCAAAAAACTCTTTCCCTGCTTCAATTAAACAGAAAAGGCAGACTAACCAACCTCCTGAGTCCAGCCACGCATGAATTTGATCCTTAAAAGCTGAGAGACGAAATCTACAGGTCTCCTCCTCTACCCAGTTCACTTCGTTGTGCGTAGCCTTCGCAACTTTGACCCCACTCGAAGAGGGCGAGTCTACGACCTCCCAATCGGCGTAGAAAGTCTCGTCACTAATCGAGTACCATCCGGCAAAAGTGTTCCAGTATAGGTAGCCCGATCGTTCCAGATATCGCTTCAATCCCCCCAGGAGTTAGCTCAAGCGACCTTACCCAAGCTTCGCAAACTGTGTACTTGTGAGCTTCACTGGTGGTTCGAATGAAGGCAGCCACGGAGATGTTCAGGTTCTCACAGAGATCCTAATTTAAGGATTGGCATAAGGAACGCTTAGCCTGCCTTGAAAGCCAACGATACACGGTCGCAGAGATCCTTTGGGGAGCAGCCGAAAGTAGATGCAGTGCGGGCGATCTGTAGGATAATAAAGAAGTTCTAGTGATCAACTGAAATTCCCCGCTACCTAGTTATTTGTTTACACACTTTGCTACCGTGCTCGTCGACACCGGCGCAGAGGAAGCTGGTTCGGGATGGTGGTGGTCTCAAGAAAACGCGTCGAGGAGGAAAGGCTTGAAGACTGGGATGGTGCCGCATGGCGGAGAAACGCGACCACGCGTCAGCTATGCAAAGGGTGTAGGCATGACCGAGGTGAGGCTCTAAACCAAGCAGAAAAATCAGATTTTTTAAGCGTTTTTGTCCAACCTTTGGTAGATTAATATCTATGCTGATAGCACACTTGAATGCACAAATTCCCCCAGCTTCTACAATGAGGATATGGGTTTCGCTACTAATTTTCCAGCTTTCCTAAGCATTCAGCGACAAAACTGCTTCCAGACTGGTGGTCTCACAACGTCTTTGGGGGCAGCCTTAAGAGAACAATCCTGACTTCTCCGAGTGGAAACCGTTTGAAAAGGTCACAGAAGGACACCAATAGTGTGTACCTAGACATGGAAAGATTTAATCGAAAATCATCAATCAAAATCGAGATAGAAAATCAACCACCACGCACCAGATGCCTTATTATTCCAATGCACCACTAATTCATTACATTCTGTTATTCTTTCCCAGGGTAATCCATTGCCAGCCAACCCAAAATGTTACATCTGTATGACGTGCAGGACAAGGCTTCAAGCATGTGACATTGGTGGAAGAGGTGTTAGAAAGGTGTCGATTGCACTGCCGTCGTAGAGGATATCTTACACTGCTTTTAAACAGATGGTATCTTACGAATCAGTCGGCACATAAAGGGTCAGCTGGATAACATCACTCAGGTGGTTTATGTGTAACGTCCAATTTCACAAAACGAAGGTACGGAATAAGCACACTCCCCTATGGTACACCTCATTATGCAAGTGGAAAGTAATGTGTGAGAAAACCCAATACTTTATTCATTAGGAAGAAGAATAACAAAGGTCTTATCAGGACAGATAATTCAACCGACTTACTCGCATTGGCGTAAAATATGGGAGTTGTGATGAAAGCCGGTCGCGGTCGCATTTCAAGGGGAAGCAACAAAGATCTCTAAGTAAAAGTAAATAGAGGCAATCAAATTAACTTCTAAAACAATCAACTAAAAAAAATGTCGAATCCTTTCACTAATGTACCAGGCCTTTCATTCCAAATTGCTGACCACGAATTTTGCACTTTTATGCTAAAAAAAACCGGATACTTGGAAAAAATGGAAGACAATTTACTTGTTGGCAATTGATTCCCCAAATAAACCGTTACTAACAGAGCCCCAAATGTAGCCCGATACCCGAAGGGGAGGTAAAAATACAAAGAAAACGTGTAACGAACGTAAACTTTTGAATCGAATTAAGTGGGGTACGAATGTTCACGCATCGAAGATATTTATAAGGTGTGAAATTAACGTTTAATACATCTAATGTACAAAGAAATTACGAAAAGATTAAATAGAGTATTATTTCTGCACAAAAGGCAAGCCGCACCCACGTAATATCAGCACGCACTAAAAGGCTGCATAAAAAATATGTTGACCAGTTAGAAATGAGTGCCATCTATGAAATCGATCTCAAAAATTCGGGCCAGATTCGTGTATTAAATGGATCAAATTTCTAACCAAAATGTTTGTCTCTGCCAAAAAAACATTGTGTGCACATAGAATCTTAGTAAAACCTTAGCTTTGTGCAACCGGAAAGTTCGCAGCAAGGAAACGTCACCAATAATTTGCGGTAATTTTTACTGCCCAAAACTATATTGCTTAGTAGTAAATTGCCATAATAATAATGTTTGCTAATTTTTGTGCATGCATTGCAGCGTGTCGAGACTTCCCTTAAGGTAAAAGAAGGCATAGTACTAAGGCAGAATATATATTCTGGAACCAGAGGGCCTGGAGGCCGGCCAACCGGCTAGTACAATATGGCCGCCCAAGTTACCTGAACCGGCAGTTCGAAAAAATAAAGTATTACGTGCATACCTACATACTTCTCTTCCTGACACCAACTTTTTGCTAATATTGTAGAAGAAGAAGGCATGATTCTAGGCAGCATATATATTTAATAAACAGAAGGATTTGGCCTGCTGGCAAAGCCCAAAGGTCAGCCAGCCCGGCTAGGACGATGTGGCCATCCAGGTGACCGAAACCAGCAGTCGGAACAAACAAATTATTACATAGCCCCTCTATTCTTTCGAGTGTCGTCCTCGGAGCTTCCCGACGTAATCAGTACTGGTGAGACACTTACTAGCTAACCATGCCAGTCGTCGAAATTCAAGCGTAACAGGGGAGATGCTTGACCGCCGCTTCACTGATCAAACCATGCAGTTCAAGTGGACTTAAAGTTTCGTTCGGTTTAAAAAGTAAATTTAAAGTAAAATGTCCCACCAAGCATCAGCTTACCCATAAGGAGAAGTTAGGACACTGGTCTTCTTAAGAAGGTATATTAGGGAAATCGCCACAGCAAAACATTTCTAGGTAGTTTACGGCTAGTCTCGCTTTTGTTAGTAACACCTTTTCCGCAGGGCACGAAGGTGGGGTAGATGCCGTAGACAGACGTCATTCTGGGCCCTTCGTTTATGAGATGTCAAATATTCTTCCATTTGTAGCATTTGCACTTCTTTTGCACCGCTACAAATATAGATGCGCGGTAATTAAAAAAATGCAGGCAAGATCAACAAGGCCTTGATGTCAAACTATTTAGGGAAGTTGGTTTAACAAATTGTTTTCAACAAAATGCTTGGCGACCAATTAGCTTCCAACACTTTAATTTGATCTACGCAGCTCCTGTTACAAATGCTTTTTAAACACGACTTTTGGGTGGGAGACAGGAACAAAAAATTGAATTTTAAGCTTGCTGGTAACATTGAGTATTCCTGAATGTGTTTGCCTTCGGACGCCCTTGCTCCTGATGCCCTGCTGTTAATAAATAATCCAAGCAATAGAATGACTCACCACGCGTGGCCTCTTCGTTCTTAAGATAGTCAAAGGGACCACCGCAAAAAATCATAACATGTAGAAACTACTTGATGGGCTCTGAAAATGCAACCACATACTTTAAGGGTATGACAGGGATAGAATTATTCATGTGGATGCCTGAAAATGCAGGTACGTAACCAGGTGCATGTTCACTTCGCCCGATAAGCGGCTGTTTTCTAATTGTAAGATCACATGTAATGCTGTTTGTTTGATGCCGATTCCGGTTGCGAGCACTTAGGTGGCCATATTTCCTTTTCCCTGTGGGCTGGCAGTCACTCCAATTCATTTCTGTCTTTAAAATTTATGTAATCTACTAAACCATCATGCCTCCTTTTATCTTTAATGAGGTCTCAAGATGTTACAAGACATACTTTAAAATTGAACTGTTTTCAGAATTTGAACCCACCGTTTTGAGATTTTATCTTCTTTGCGATGCCAGAAACCTTTAATTGCTATTGTCCTAAATTAAAATTTAATTTTTTTTAGATTGGTCGATATGCGTTTTTGGATGTGCTTTGAGAGATGTTGAGTACATTATGGATTTTGTCTTAACGTCCTCTCAGGAATATTAAGGCGTAAAGCATTTAAATTTTATTCAAAAGCTTAAGAATGTTGATTTTACGGGAAAAAAATGTTTCTTTACACTCATCTGTCAAGAAATTAATTTTCCAAAATTTGATAAGCTACTTCGTTGTCAAGGTTGAATGTGACCTTGTCATTAAGGCTTGGACATTTAACAGCTCTGGGGGTCTCGTTTTCTCATTGAGCAGGTGACATTGACTTTCGTAAGCGTAAATTTTTTGCATACTTCTTTAAAATGGTCAGTAGCTTTTTTTTATCCCCAAGTGTTTTATGACACTAGTGTCGAGATTGTTCTCGTTACCGTTATAGGTAAGTTTCAGGCTTCAGTTTATGCGGTCCAACACTTACTAGTGACTTGGTGCCCTCACATTTATTCTCCTGTAGTATTATGACGTAAGCGTTCGTCATGGAGGTCTTTATGTAGCATCTTATTGTGTACTTTTGGTGTTTATTTCACTATTCACTCAGTTTTGAATACTATTGTTACTGCTTATCTATCGCCTTCTTACAATGCCCTCCTTCCCAATCCAAAGTTTGCAGAATCATAGTTGCGCTTACGTAAATGAACTTTAATTTTGAATGAGTTGGTAAATTATGTCAAGCCGGTGCATGAATGTTACTTTACATAAAAACAGCTACTTAGAGAGACGGTACTTGCATTATAGTCGGTATTTTGTTATCTTCACCATGAGTTTTGTTGGTTCTTTTTTGTTGTTCCTCTGTTTGTTGTTTTTGAAAAAAGGGCTTTGTGAGACGGAGTCTTGCCCTAGTAGTTACTACATGATACGTCTTTTAATTATCGTGCAACACACATGGTTACAATCGTTTTTGGCACTCATCAGCTTTTTAGGCTTTTTCTGTAAACTTGCCGCTTAACGAACGCCGCGCGGTTTGTAAAGGGTCCCAGATTTTTAGCTTCAAAGAGGAATAAAACTGTTTTGAATTGCCTTTTCCTTGTGAAGTATCTGAGCTTCCTGAAAACGATGAATTTGATTTGTATTAAATGCTTCATAGACCCGTTTTTTTACCCAGAATTGATAGGAACTCGATCTTGCCAGAATTTTAAAACGGGTTACTACCCAAGCCTCGTGTGCCTGCATTGATTTCATTAAAAATTCTGCACCTGTTGTTGGACGCGAATTTATATCACATCCTTGAAACATGTCAGTCTGGCTGTCAACGTCCATTGAATGGTTCAGTGGTAGCAGATTTTATTGTTATAAACCACCATGGTAAAGTTTCCATTTCGATCTGGTACTCAACATAGTGTGCTTTCATTTCAAAAGCGTTAGATGGACTGGGTAGTCGACAGAAGTTTAGATGATGGCATTTGTATGTTTCATTGATCGACCATTTGTAATTGCGAAAAGTTCATTGAACATAGCTGGAGGAATGAACCTTAAATAGGCACTTCTTCATAGTGCAATTTAATAATTTTGAACGGAGCATTAAATAGACCAATAGCAAGTGTTATCCTTTTGGTCCGTGTTAGGAGAAATTTAAGTGGAAACGCGAACCCTTGCATTCTTTGCAAAAAGCATTTAACCTTGTTTTTCGAGGAATGCGGATCTGCAGACGTTCCCAAAGTCTGATGCAGTGTCCTCGAAGACTCTCGTGGCTAGAAGAGGCAAGTGTCTTCTCCAATCTCCTTTCCACCCTGATCTCTAACCCATGTTGTTTTATTCCTTGGTTTGCTAACTCGATTGTTGAATCACCATCGAACCTTCCGCTCCGTTCAGCAATCTTTAGTGAGTACATAATCTCAATGTATTCAGAGGGTACCCTACAGACCTTATTCTTGCCCTACCACATAACTTCTTTTATTCGCTATTATTTCTTCACTTGCATGCCTAATGGCAGCCCTTTATTATGGATTTGCGGAAATAGTTTTGAATATGGAATAACGGTGTTTTCCCCTAAAGGCATCAGCCCAGACACCGCTTTCTCCAAGAAACGAGGGCATTAAGCCTAGCCAATGAAATTTCTTTATGAGGTCTTTGCATCTAAATTCCCTTTTTCGGAAGTTAACTGCCCTTTTTTTGATGTTTAAGGATTAAGGGATAAGGGTCGCTTGGTTGGAGGCCTGAGAAGTTCTGGAGAATTGATTGTCGTGAAGTCGAATTGAATAGATAAAGCGAATTACGGGAGCTCCCATGCTACCTTCATCTTTTCAAGCGTCAATTTGGAGAGCATGTTCATTATTTCCCGCAGACACGCACTAACAGTAGAAGTTATTCTCTTCTTCCCATCACCCAGTTGTTGTCTGTATCCCCTAACATTCATTTTAAAAGTTCACAGATCGCTTTTTGGTGCACCACTTATTGCCTCTCTAACCAATTTTAGTTTCAAAAGGGTGATAATTCAAGATGAGTCTAGTGTGGGGAAGTTGGGATGATGGAGGGCATGTCACTCAGACTAAGACCGTGATCAGAATGATTACGCTTGACATTCATACGAAGTTATGTTGTAAATAAGAAGACTGCTGTTTTGAAATGATTGCGTCTACCTGACAGATTACAGCTTTGGGCCTTGCGAGTCCGCTGCAACCTCCAATGCAACCTGACGTATCCGGTATGGAAGCCTTATTATAGAAGAAGCCATGTTTGGCGCCCCTCCGGTGAGGGTAGGCTGAGCTTGGGAGTCCGTGAAATAATGCGACCACTATCTGGCCAGTTCCGTTATTTCAAGTCTCATCTTTCATTGCACAAGCCTTAATAGCTTTTGGTCACAATAGTTGAATTTAACAGCAAGGTGTTAGCTTCGCCAATTCAACGTATCTTAACCCTACAGTTTCGAATCTTACTTTCCCTTTTATCTGGATGATTGAGCTTAACCACTCATGGAACGGAAAACTGCAACTTTTTTGTCTCGTCTTTACCCCAACCGAACTGTGGACGATTGTGGTTTTAGGCGATGGCCAGACCGGGCGTCGGCGGTGGTAATAGCGGTCGACAATCGGGTGAATCAGCAGGCATACCACCACACTCGGTAGGCTACTTCCACGGCAAAATCACCCGTGATCAGGCCGAAGCTGCTCTATTTGCACACAAGGCGCTTGAAGGTCTCTTTCTATTGCGTGAAAGCGTTCACCAAAACTACGCCATCTCCATTTGCCACGGTGGACGAGTGCATCACTACAACATCGAGAAACAGCCCGACGGATCTTACCAAATTCGTACTGGCAAGTTGCTTTTCTACTAGCGGCCTTCCCACAAATCAACCCATTAATTTGACACGGTCTTTATTCAGTCATAGCCCCGTTACCTCTGTTGACTAAGGTAGTCAAATTCCCCATTTTATCGCCTCACTTTCAAGCAGACACGTCACCCCATGCAAATGGGGTACTCCTAAAGTAAACTCACATGTATACGGTTAGAGTAAGTACAGTCTTCCCACCGGCCCTGATATAGGGTATTAGTAAGCGCGCTCGCTGCGTGGATGTTTGCCCTTTGATGATGCTCTGATCTGTATCTTCATTTGCCACTGGTGGTGGTTATTCATTACGACTGCTAGGCTGCGGCAGACTGTGGTGAGCGTGTTCTTTATAACCTACTAGTTTAGGGCTTCTTACTTGCACCTCTCCCAGGCGTCCATTCATCATCCTCTTTTAGACCTAAAAGCTTCAGGAACTTGGAGATAATAACTGTCAAGTTTGTTTTGCCTTGAAATGAGATTGGACTGAAAGTCTTTTTGTTTATTTTGGGCGTAATTCCTGACTATTGTCAACAATTCAATCAATAGCTTGACTTTCATTTTGTACCACTGCGCACTTGCCTTGAAAGTTGGCTCCAATCCCTGCTTTAAGCTGGAAGAACTTTTTGGGGTTGCTAATAGTACGTGGTGGGCAGCTTTTTTTGCCGCCCATAATTAAATCGGCCGCAATTGATGCGACCCTGATGTATTTGGGTCAACGAGTTTTGCGTAAAAATACTGTCCACTGACCTGAAATGCAAAAAACGGTGGCGAAGTACGTGATTGGTCAAACAAAGTTTAGTCACCCATTTCCTCCCAAACTCAGCAGGCTGGGCTAGCATTAAAAAGCGGTGGATTGAATTGAAGGGGGAAAGGGTAATACTAATTGCTGTCATTTTAAAGCATACGATGTTCTTTTTTACTTTCTTTTCTCTGAAACCGATTCTGTAGTCATTTTTAAATGGCCCAGAGGTCTGGTGACGTTTCAGTAGTCGTCTTATGCTTGGCCAGACATAAGATCGACATCATACAGATCCTTCAAGCCCCCCCCCCAATTTTCAGGCTTGAAGCGATGTTAACCAACTACTTTCTCAGTTTTCATTTTGTTTCTCTTTACTTTAAGGTCTCATTCTTATTCACAGCGCCGCCGCTCTTTATGCATAAGGAAGGAACTGTCGCCACTTTCCAGGCAGTTATTTCCACTTAGGTAGCGCCAAAGTCTAAGAGATGCGTGCGTGGTTTTTACTACTGGCATCTTCTTTGTTTCCAGGCTAGTGTCATGTAACAAAGGCGTATGTGGAGCCATGCATGCAGTCCCCCCAGTAGTACCATTCTCCCTTGGTCGAAGCAAACGATAGTGTTGCCTTAATTATTAATTCATTTAGCCGATTCGAGCCGAAGTTTAGAGGAGAAAGGTGATCACAAATCCACAGAATAGATATGTATGTATACACGGGGCGGAGACGGCGTTTTCGCGCCTTCAGTCTTTCCTGCCGACATGTAGTAGGGCTGCGGTCTTCCTGGCATGGGAGGTGCAGGTCCTCTAGACTCCCTAAAATTGGATATCCCTGGGTCGCTGGAGGGGATGTGATGGATTCTTACACCGGATTTTAAAAAAAAAAACTCTGGCTCAAGCATGAAAGTCTCGGTTATGAACGAGTTTTCCTCACCAATGTGTGGTTTAATGAGCCACGTGCCTTCATTTCATTTCACTCCTTATCTATTTGCATTCGTTCTGAAGGACTAATTGGACATTCATTAGGTGATTATAGACAAAAAAGCCTTCACCAAGTGTCTCATATACGTGGTACACTTAGTTTCTTCGTTTGAACCTGGCGTCACAAATATGTGACATGCTTTGTCAATCAACTCATGGCAGCTGATTACACCAAATCGTGTTCTAACAAAGTAAAAACAGTCAATAATTTTTGCCAAGCAGCAGTTGAGTTGTTTGGTCTGTTAGTGCATGCTGGAACTGTGGTAGCCAATGCCCTTCCTAAGCTCCTGGTGACGAATCGGTCAGTCCTCATCATGAGTAACTGCATTTGTATGCACAGTGAAGATCCATTTGCATATGGCAAGTTAATTTGCAGTGAAAAGTGCCCTTTTCTTACCAGTTAATGGACCGTGAGATGGCTAAATTTGCGGTCTCCTCTACATTTGCCATTTCACATTAGTGATACAAGTCCCTAATGACCCGCTGTCCTCTCCCCAACACGTTTCGGTGGTCAAAACGTGCCGAGAGCGTTGTCGTTTTCTCACCCACACATTTGTGACCAGTTAGTCTTTTTTGTTGAAGCGATCAAGATGACATTTTTGATGGCCATATTTTTGCGTAGATTTCTCAACTGTAATTATTCAAACTCCTTATGGTCTTGACTACGGACCATATGGCTTTCTGTTGGCTGGTGTCTTTGTTTCCACCCACCGCTAAAAGGCGGAAAATTCACTACAAAGTTTCGGGAAAACTCAGTTAAACTTCAAATTGAATGGAAATAATCACCGATGACGGAAAGCCTTCCAAAATCCAAACGATTACCTCTTTCCTTTTCATTTTTTAGGCGAAAATGGCGGGAGTGGGATAGTGATTTTGGTAAACAAAAACCACAGGTGATCCAAATGATGAATACCTTAAAAGATGCTCCTTTCAACGAGATCAAAGTGTTTCAGGGCTTCAACTTCATTCCACGTTATGCTGCCATAAAGGCAACTTATTGCCACGTAGATGGCAGTGCAGTAGAGCGATCCCCTGAGTTAGATAAGCTCTCTCCCTTTTGTCTCTGTTTCTGGCAAATTATTCTGCATTATTTTTATAGACCTAGCTGATTTTTCTGCCCCCTCCTCCTCAAATCTCCCTTTCGGTTCTTTTAAAAAACCGAATTTACAGATTTGCTACTGCCTACTTGTCCATAAAACGTTAAATTGAAATTCTAATTCCATTTTTTTATCTACTTCTGACTACTAGCGTTTCTTTGAGATCCGTTTGTGATCCCTTGCGATTTTTATCTCCCAGTATTGATAGAGATGGTCAGAAGTTGGAAAGGTTTTTTGTGTGGCGCCAGAACGGGTACACAATAACACGTAAATAAGATGCGAGCGAGGCAATGACAAATGCCATTGTAATGAGTGATGCATGCATATCACGGCTTAAAACTTAAAAGAAAAAGAATGCTAGCCTACCGCATATTTACCTCAGTTTACGAGGCAGAAATCCGTCATCGCCTCCACGGTTAAGGTAGGCGGTGGGGCCACCAGTTGCACCCACCTGGCGAACGCCACTAAATTTCAGGTTATTGTGGATCAAAGCAGGCATCTTGGCCAACGCGAGCTCTCTTGGATGGTTATTTTTGTTTTCTCCAATGCGTCACAAAGTTCCTTTCTCACGCTTCTTAATTATAGCTGTAGCTAGATATCTATATAGCTCTACATGGTGGAAGGCTGTTTCCCTTTGGAGTGACTGACTTGTCTCACAGCCACTGTCAGTTCCAGTGTACAAGCCCAGCTAGCCTCAGACAGAAGTAGCCATATGACAACCCCGGACACGACCTCTCATTTTATTGCTCTCTGTCACTTCTACTGTTTCCAACGCGTAAACATGTTATCGACCTTTCATTCGTTATTTTCTTTTAGGTCGTAAGTTTCCCGGTCCAGTGGAACTGGTTAAGCACCACGCCGTTCATTTGGACGGCTTCCTTACTCTGGCTCGCTTCCCTCTCGATCGACCCACTGGAGAAAGTCCCATCGTCCTTCAGGGCGTTCGATCTGATGAATTAGAGGAGAAACTGAGACTCAAAGCCATGGAAATGGGTTTGAAAGTAATTAAGCTGTTTTTTCTCAGTACAAATTGACTCAGTGACATGAATTAGATCACTTACTTCTCATCCCCAGTTTTGCACTCACTTGAGGGTCACACTGTCACTTCCTGTCAATCGGACTAGTTATTGAATTAGCCTTCCATAGCCTCGTTTGTGAGTTTTCTCTCCTCTCTTCTTTTTTCGCATCCAGCGTTAGGTGACCTCGTCTCACGCAACAAATATCCACTCATACGAGTGCCAAGTCTGTTCCTAAGATCTGGATTTTAGTCGAGCATGAAGCAGCTACTTTCTGGCCACATTCTTCTCTCCAAGGGTTGCTTTTTATCAGGGGGGAATTACTTTCAATGTCACGGAATGCACCAATCTATTCTTAAAAACGCATTTTTTGGTTGGTACGATCACTTTCCTCCTCTGCAACCGTGCTAATCGAAATTCCCCCAACACTTGGGCTACCTCATCTTTGTCAAGCAGTTCTCCTCAGTTTAGTATAATGGTTGGAAGCTTTTAAGGGTCGGAAAGTGGGCCACTAAAAGTCTGAAGGGACAGGAAGGAACTGCTACTTTTTGCGGGACGGAATATATCGTTGCATAGTACGATCATCGCACCATGTGTGCCACATCACTACATCGGACATTCAAATGGACACATGGCGTGCATGCGTGCCCATCCTTCAAACGGAGCTTTACTACCCTCGGAGAATGTTTGATTAGATTTAAGAGGTTAACCACTCCACATGGTGCAGGAGCGACGTTCTGTTCTAACTTACAGGAACAAAATTGCCTTAATGACTATCACATGCTTGTAATACGCATTACAAACTGAATGAAAGGCCCCATGAGCCTGGTACGCTTCCCCCATTTGTTGTCAGACCAATTTGAATAATAGTTCACTTGTTCTCCTGACGGCCTAATCTCTTCCGCTCACTTTCAAGAGCCTCCTCGTTTCACGAGGATTAGAGTGGGCTGTTATAGCAGAAGGCAGCGGGCATGCTAGGCAAATGCATAAGCAGGTTTTCCCACCAGACAAGGATTCGCTCATATGGGTGTATTTTGTGTATCCACTGCTTTCTTTGGCAAAAGTGGATGGCTTCAGGAACTGCCTCCTACGCTTTTTCTGTGTTGTCAAGCCGTTTTCCCGCATTAGAAAGAAGGACATTTGTCAAAAGGCAGTCTTCTAGCTGCGCTTCTCCCCTGATTGAGCTGTTCATAACAGGTGCCTTCAACATCTTTTCTACTTAGCATTCAGGTAGCAAGGTTGGAATTGCACGTACACTGCTGCCTAATGCAAGCCCCGAGTCATCTTCCAAGGCATTGCGAGGCCTAGTATGGTTAAGTCAGAGAATGCTGAGAAGACTCAAAAATTTGAATGAGACGTCATCCTCAGAACTCCATGAATTTATTCTTCCACGTCGATCATCACACAATACTTGGTGTTCTGAAAATCGCCGACGAGCTGGAAATGCCAAAAGGAGATGAATTCGTAGCCATACTCTTGCCTTTCGGAGATTTGCTGGCTCCGCGCTGCTTTTTTGAGTCGCCATTGCTTCAGAGACCCACACCAGATGATATTCTTTTATTGTCACTTTTGAATGACACTTTGGCCTGCGGAGAACCGGGATTTTCATAATTTCCCATTTCCTCTGAGACGGTTAAAAGTAGCACGAATTTGGAGATGAATTGGGAGGCTGAATAGACCCGTGTTACACTCCAAAACTGTGTCAGCAGTGGCTGCCAGCCCCTCCTCTGGAGAAGTGAAATCCTAGCCTCACTTGTGCTGACCTCAATCTCAGCATTGCCAACACCACTGCAAAAAAAGCTCCCTTGCTATTGTGCCCTCAAGCACACACACTTGATGAGTCAGTTGTCGGCATCCTATCATCCTTCCTTTTTCACCCTTCTTCCCCCAGTCACCCCTACCACACCTTCCAGCTTAAGTATGCGTCACTGTTTATAGTTATATACATGGGCCATGCTGATAGGTAGGTTAGCCGGCGGGAGAACGGGTGGGCGGGCAGACAGGCAAGTAAATCACCCATGTGCAATCATATATCTCTGCCGCGTTTATTCACTCGGCGTGTCTTTGTTCCCTTGCCTCTCTGGCACTCTCCTGCCACGCTCACTCGCATGAGTCTACGGGTGCTACTGAAGGCAATTCTCGTTTCGCGCCCGACTTTTTGTGTCGACCTCAGGTCTGAAGGTCTAAAGCAGACCTCAGCTTCGGGAACCTTCTTTACCTCCTATGCGCGACGATTTCTTCATTCGACAAGTCCCAACGCGTAACAGGTTTGAAATTTACCTGCTTGAAGAAGCACCGTCAAATGCCAGTGTGGTCGGGGCCCTCACTGGCCATATCTCTCCCAAAATAAATTGTACGTGTTGTGCATAAAGTCAGGCAAAAAAGTGATTCTGTGCTGTAAAAGGATGCTTCTCGAAGGTACGGGTAATATGATACGAGGACACTGGGCTCTTATTATCTTGAAGGCGTTATATGCGCCTTTGCATCAATTAAACAAGAAAAAAGGGAGTAATTTCGATACAGCTTGCTGAATAGGCCTCCTTTTTTTGAAGGGTGGATGGGTAGCTCATGGAAACCCTCATCTTTCCATCTCCTTGGCATAGCTTTATAGCGCATTCCTCCTCCCCGTGGTACACAATGTTGCAGTAGAAATTACTTGAACTTACGTTGGAGAATGCCCCCAGAGGAAACATCGTCACAGCATCTTGAACGTTCCATGTTGGGGTGAAAAAGGCGTCTTTGCGTGCTGTCATATCCATGCTTTAAATCTCTGAAAGCCACTGTTCTGTCACTTGTTTATTATGTCTAATTGGCCGTGAGCAAAATTAATGCCGACTGCTTCCCTACAAAACAAAGCTTACTTGCGTTGGACTGATACCATCCCAATGCGGGAAGACCCACTTTCGTTTCACCTTCGATCCCTTCATGGGGGCCAGTGATGTATTCGATTCCTTAACGTCCACTTTCTATCATATGGATGTCCTCGTCCGCCTTTTCAGCATTAAAGGACTTACCTGAATAGTATCTTATGCGGAACTTCATTTTTTGCGATCTGAGATTCTGAGGCGATTTCTAAAGATGGTTGAAGGCGTACTGCTTTGGTGGCGATGGAGTGGATCTAGATCGTCGGACCTGCTCACGGCCTCGCTGTTAGAACTGGAAAACCGATGTAAGGGAGCCCAATCATAATTCCCAATTCCAGTAACCACGTCCTGTTAAGGCGGTGACCTAGGGACAGACCTTTTGGAGGACACTCTCATCCCACATAGCTCTAGACATTTGATTCCTCAACTGAGTTGTTTTAGCATTAAGCTTGAGTAAAATCACCTAAATATTTGTACGCATACATAGAGAGACCATGAACTCGTTGAAGAATTCTTTTTTTATGAGTGAGAAGGGAGAGGGGGTTCATATTTCTAGCACTTTTGATACCCCGTCAAAACTTGCAGTGAGATTAGCGTTTTGTGCAAGGATTTGTCATGCGATTGGGGAGGCCGTTGAAACTTTTGACAGCATCAACGAAGCCATTTTCGTATGCTAACCCTGAATCAAATAGCAGATCATTTTTCACTTCTGTGAATTTCGTCTTGTCTTGCCAAACAGTGGCGCAGTGTCGACGCTTTACGTGAACTTTCTAAGGCTGAAAGATGGTTGCCAAGTTAAATATGGCAGAAATGTTCTTTAAGACTGAGACCTTGCAATGTTAAAGCCGCTTAGCCTGCCAAAAAGTTTTTTCCTCTGATGTGTTACACCCATCACACCCACCTATGTACTTTTTGGTTCGGACTTGGTTCTTTCAAAAGGCACTGGATATCACCAGACTGGGGGCGCCTGAGATGTCAGACGTAATCATACCCTCAAGATGTCTCCAAAATTGCGGCAAACATTTTTTTTAGTTTGCCAAGGGTTTTAAATTGCCGTATTTGATACATTCAGCCCTTACCTTTTGTCTCTGAATTAAGGAACGGCGCATAAAAACGCTTCGACTCACAAAGCTTGGGATTGATGAAAACACAGGTTCTGCAGATGGCGGAGGCTTTTCATGCCTTCCCTCTGGTCATCTAATCATCCTGCACTCCGCAAAACTTTCTGGAATGTGGTCTCCATGGCGCTTTCCTCCTTACAGCGACCTGGCCTCCACCACATAATCCACTTTCATCTGTCAGTTATCGGCATTACGTGTAGCAGGTGTTCTCTGTCAGACACTGACAACCGGTAGCTCCCAAAACGTCGTAATGCTTTTGTATCAACGTAACCATTTCTTGTCCCTCATTGTTACTGCTTTGTCTGGTGGGCGCAATGAAGCTAGTGACGGGCGGCTTTACTGAATGGAAGACGCCCTTTTCACATCTGTAGATGTTTTAATCCCTACACTTCTGTGTGTTACAATGCTCAAAGAATAGCCTTTCTTTACCCTAGTGTATCTCAATGCCAGACTTCTCTACTCATCAATTAATCAAGCATTTGTAGGGGCTTACACACTACATAAAAGAAGCAGCAGCAGCTGGTTGTGTACTGGCTTCCACTTCATATCTGTCAAATGCCATCACCACTGATTTCAAATTTAGCCCTCTAGTTTCATTTCATCCTACGCAACGTTGCCTCATTTTCTTATCTCGCCAAGGAAGATGTACGTATTTAACCTATCTCAAAGCTCCTGATTTCATTCGGAGATTGTCAGCTGTTTTATTATCTAACCGCGTGGGCAGTGAAGAGGTATTTTGAAGCATAAAGTTAATGGCGAATGACGCGAAGAGGCGAGGTAGCAGCAGCTTCTTGGTAAATTCATCCACCTGTATGTGAATGCTGCAGTAGGAAAGCTGAAGAAAAGGACCACTAACTCTGTTTTGCTGAAATACCCTTAGGATTCGCAGCAATGCGAAGAAGGCCACTGTGTATGCCTAAATTTAACACATGCGACTTGTCATAGACTTGGATCATCTACCTCTCTAAGTATTTCCCTCCTCGTACGAGTGAAGGGTGTTGGGCACCTTGCGTCTAGCTCCAACCAATCAATCGTGATGCATCCCGATTACTCTGCTTTTATGAATGAAGATTTTTTAATTCCATGACTTTGGATTTTGGGCTTGCCAAATAAAGCCAAACTTCGAGGAATGGAAATGGAATGGAATGCTACCAGGACTGAACCAATCCCTAAGAGGATTTGTTCCACCTTCTAGGCCATGTGTGAATCGAATGGCTGCCGTGGTTATTCACCATTCCCACAGAAGAATTCGACTCTTATGTGACACCACGATGAGTTGGTTGTGCGCCTATCAGGCGTTTTGGGTCAGGCTTTTCGCGCGATGGCTTGAATATTCACAGGGATGGCTGCTGTGGGAGTGGGATGGAAATCGTCTCGGCCGAATTCCTTCCTTGTACAGAAGTACTTTCGTTCCTTAAATGTTTGTACCGTGTAGCCCAAAGTCTTGTACCGTACTCGAAATCCTCTTTCCGGGTAGATGTCGTCCCACAGGAAACCTCATTCATCACTACATGCTAATCCATGCATGCAACACACCACCCCGCCTCCCATCTTGGGTAACTCTGGCCAGACTGGTTCAGGTCAGCCTCTAGTTACTAGTACTGGTAATGGACTATATTTGGCATTCGCTACTACTTTCTGTAAAGTCACAGTATTGTTTCTCTTATTAATGTGGTCCCATCAAGTGCGGAAGTGGTTGGCTTTTTTGCACCATTAAAGGGGGCACGCTCATGACTAGAGAACAACTAGAGTGGCTCGTGCCATACCTTCTCCTCGGCCTTGACGCTGCCACACCGAAGAGTGCAATTTTAATTAAATAATCTTATCCGAAGCATAGATTCTATGATAATTACACACACGTGCATACGCGACAGCAGGGCTATCTAATTCTCCCCTAATTAGCTTCACTGGGGTAATATTTGCTGGCACACCAGTAGGTAAATCCAACTATCTGCAGTGTGTGTATGTGCAAGACTGCGCGTGTGAATCGGGCCATATGGCCACGGCACCCTCCTACACGGTTTGGCACGATAATCACAATTTTGGCTCATTGTTTCGAACCCACCTCACACAAGCAGCCAGTTATGGCTAATTCGTTGAGGGAGGGGGGAGGAGCCCTGTGTGCGTCCGTTCCCCAAGGCCCCCTCCAATAGCAAATGAAAGACGTTAAAGCAGCTGATTCATCCTACATGGATAGTCAGTTAATGCGGGAGATGGTTTTTGTGTGTGTCTATTTTCAGGTGAGGTAAACACATTGTGCTAACTTGTGTTGGACCGGGCCATTGAGATTGGTAAACCTACGAGGCGTGAATTTGCAAAGTTAGGCGCTTTGTTTGCCTTGGTAGTGGTCGGAGTCACGGTGACTGTATGCTCTGGTTGGAAAATTCAGAGAGAAAACTATCATTAAAACGTTGACAGACTTCGTAATTTTGAATAGCTCCCTACCTCTGCATAATTCATGTGTTAAAAACTACTTTCGACCTCACTTCACACGATTGATTTCCCACGAACTCCACGATTCGTGGCTTTTGCGTCGAGCCCTGGCTGCCACGTGATTCCGAAGGCAGCTCTGTTTGTCAGCGTTGTCGCGTTCCTTCAGATTGTGGAGGAATAAAACGATTTTTTTTTGTCGGCAACAATGATTTCCCATCCCTATAGCCAGCTCTGCTTCCATTTTCAACCATTGAGGTACTTGGGTGGTGGGTGGGTGCATGGCGGAAGATAATAGGTCTGGTCACTAGACTACTACTGTCTGCGTGTTTACCAACGTGCTATTATTGTTGAAGTAGCTGTAACAAAAAAAGTGTAAGGAGAGGTGGAGGCTGGGGCCGCTACTGCTATGTAGTGGGAAGAAACTGACTAAACCTCAATGGCACTGAGGCATTCCCTCAAGGCAATTTCAAACCATCATTCGAGGAACCTGTTTTTCTACAGTGTGTCAGGGTTTTCTAAAAGTTTTGATTTCGAGGCAGTAGCCTATAGTAAGTTCATATCTAGAAATTTACCAATAACAATGAACCTTAAGCTCCTGCTTTGTGTTTGAGACTGAGATGAAGAGCAGGCTGGCTACGGTACTGTTTTGACACAAATAGAATCAGATCTGATATAGAGTAAGAGTATGTTCAGGTGGTTATGCTTTGGTTTCTTTGAATTCAACACATCAGGTAAGCACATATCACTATCAATGGGGTTTGCCAGACCTCCTTCTTTTGCATGGATAAGCAATACTTTTCGAATCGCTAGACAGTAATTTTGAAAGTCGTTTTGCTGTTTACCTGTGTGTGCAGGGGACCATCTAATCTCTCAAGCATCCTCACGTACTGGTAGCTGAGGAAGCTCCTCGATCGTCGGTAAACACCCATGGGTCTTGCTATTCTTAAAAGTAGTTTTCCTGATCTTATGCTTCTACACACGAAACAGCTGGACCGTCCTGTTTTAGGCAGTTTTTTTTCCTCTTCCGTTAAAAAGTGATTTAGGCCCATCGATAGTGCCAAACAGGGCTACATTTTTTTTCTCTCAAGGGTTTTTTCGTGTACTTGCTTTTGTTTTATTGCTTTTATTTCTTTATTGAGACACCCACCGTCACTTTAAAATGAGGTAGAAACTTGTAACGCCCTTTGTTAGGGCATCATGAAGGTTGTCAGCATTGACCCAGACGTTGGCTCAATGTTAATCAGTAGTATGCTTGTCAGTGTTTCAAAACCAGATAAAAACCGGATAATGGGTGGGAAGAAGGTATACTTGAAGTAAACGATGATGTCTAACCATTCTTCTCGAGAGGTTGAGCGCGTGGCGCATGTGGTAGCATCGGTCTAATTGACTGGTTTGCTTCTCTCCCTCTCTCTCCCAGGGTCCAAGCGTCACCGAGGCGCTGGCAGGGCCGATGCGGGACCATTTACGCTATCTCGTACTACGTGACCTTCATTTTTTGCAACCTTGGTACCACGATTGCATTAGACGTCGTGAAAGCGAACGTCGTCTTGAGGAAAACGGTGGTGGCAATGGCAGTTTTCTGTAAGCTTCCTCACTTAGGTAGACCCAGCTATTTCTTATTCTAAAGTCATCACCTGTTTTTTCTACGCTTTTGTGTCCCATTCCTGCAAAGAACGAACTAGATCTATGCCCAGAGGCCGTATCAACGAATTAGGTGAATCGACACCCTGATCCAACAGTATCGAGTTATTATTCAACTAGTTGTTCAAGCACACTGTATACAATGGCCGACTAGGTTTTTTCCACCGACTTTTTGCTTTAAAAAGGCGCATTCGTTTAGTGAGATGTCTCAAGTTAAAAAACTGCCATCTGGTCTTTGTTTGCCAAAGCTGCATGACTGAAGTGTAGCGATCGTCAACTTCGCTTCACATCCAGCCAAGGTGCTGGAAGTTGTTGCCCTCACTTTTGATGAAATAAATATTAACAGAAGCAAATGTCAGGCGTTCGGTCATAAAACTGCACAAATGGAACTCAACACTCGAGAATAGAAGAGGCGCCTTTTATGCTCGTCTTAAGAGTTAAGGCTCGCAAATCATGTCGCTACATTATTCAGTCTTAAGCTTAGTGGATTTCTTGCAGCTTTTGGTTTCACCACCACGCGTAAACTCACCTATTGGGTTCAGTGTCCTCTATGTAAAAGCCAGATGGTCTCTTATCTATTTTTCGGTTGATTTAAATCCCCAAACTGATGATTCAGAGATGCGGGGTAAGTTTAAGGTGAATCACTTTTCCTTAAAATGTCAAGGGGTTATCGGTTTTGATTTCAATTGTTCCAGTATATAACTGTTTCCCTCTTTTCGAGGGTGGCTTAAATTATTCCTATCAATTTATGCTTGAGAAGGTTGCAATTCTGGGAGTATCAAGCCCCACTACTTAGTTTAACCATAGGGCTACAACTTCTAACCCCGCCTTGAAGCACCATTCCCTTTGAGGATAATTTTCACCGAATTAGAACTCTGTTTTCGACTGACAAACGGCGGTGGTGCTGGCTGGAACCACTGCGTATTCACTCAATGCACGATTGGACCACCACAATTCCCATCATGAGAGTTACCAGTTCCTGTGCCCTCTATAAGGTACTAGAACACCATGGGAAAAAGAAATGCCCACGACTAATATGCCCTTCACGCTTTAGCTTAATTCTGGTGCAGGTGCGAATATTTTTACCCCCCCCCCCCCATGTGATTCCTCGGTTTGTATGCATGTGTGCACCAGGGGTTACCACTGGTGAAAATGATTGCCCTTCAGTGGTCTAAAGACACACAGTTCTACCAGAAATCTAGGTTTTATCAAGTATATTTTAGTAGATAGCGCTTGGTTCTTATCGGGGACTGTTCTGCTTTCTAACCATTCTCCTCTCTCCTTAATCTCCTTAATGCACCAAAACTGGGTAGATTACGCGCCAACCTATCTTGCAGAGACGTTATAAAATAATAATGCATGGTAAGCATATAGTTTCGGCGTCTGTGACGACACTGACAGCACATTGCACTCCTGGACCATACCAGTGATATCAGCCCCATCATTTGGCCGTTTTCAAGGGATACTTCTTAAACGCCCTAGGCTAGAATATCTCAATCGTAATAACGAGATTTAAATTCTGATTTAAGTGTGCACCACCCAGAGACTTTCTTAAAGACGATGGAGGGCATAACAATCGAGCAGAATATGCATTGTCGACGTCCAGAAGGGTTGGAGCGGACTACTAGTATAGTCCGAAGGCCGGTCCTCCCTACGACGGTACAATAGTGGAGCCTCTAGGTGGACCGTTATCAAAACTGATGCGGAGAGCATTCTGACAACGTAATTAATTACTGGCACATAGTAAGTGGTGTCTCGATTAATAATTTGCGCCGTAAGCTCGGATTTTTCGCGTATTTCAGCTTCTTTAATGCTATTATTCTCCGCATCAATGTAGCAATGATTCACTTAATTCATGCCAAAGGGCAAAGCAGTTCCCCGTCCTGATCGGATGGCTTCAGATTTTCTCTTCAAAGGTGTCGTCTTTTTCAGACTAATCCAACCGAGTAAAAAGTCAGGAGTAATTGATGTGAACTTTCAATGCATTGACTACTGGTCTCGTACAGGGGGAATTTCACCACTCCCATCCCATGCTTAGTAATAAACGCTCTCCACCTTGAAGTAATGTTTGTGAAAGCATTGAAATTGTTTCTCGTTGGTCGTGATAGTAACTGGGAGCAGCGAAATGAAGCTCCACTGCCTTGTCATAGCTGGTAGCCGGAGGGGTTGGTATCCCGACAGCCTAATTTGTTGGCCGGGATGACCGACATTCATTCAGTTGTGATGAGCTTATGCAACCAATAAGGCTGTGCAATTGCTTTATGAATGCGATAGACTGTTTGTAATGGGTCACTGTCGCTTATGAGTTATCCCAGCGTTTGTATGTGTGTGTTCGGTCAGGTTTTAGTCCACAGCACTTCTTCTCACACTAATTGTACACCAGTTATGTCAACTCGGATTAGCTATTTTTATTTTCCCCATCCAACTCGCGCTTTTTTCCTCCCTAATAAACTGATTAAACCTCCCATGTACTGCCTTTGGAATGTATTATCTCCCTAAATAGGGATTTTAACCGCTTTTAATGACGATTAATGGTATTTTGGGTACTCCTTTACTTCTAATTCCCTGGTTTGACCGAAGTTTTCCCTCTAAGTTGAGTCAGTTGAGGAAGTCTTTTTAAAAATAACGACGGTAGAGGCAGGATTACTTTTGGCTTGGGATATGCGCTCCGTCCCATGGACCGTTCCTTGTGTTAGTCGTTGTTCCAAGGGCTGAGATGTTTTGTGTTCTTATTTTGGACTCTTTTTACGATTTAGTGCGGGTCTTTAGAACAATGTTTTATAACGTCTTTGTCGGCAGTACTTCTCGGTCTCCCTCTAATAAAGCACGAGAAGAATGGAAACCCTTCAAAACCCCATCGTTGCGAAGGGAACTAACAGCAGGGTCACTTTTGTGAAAGCTCTTGAGGATTTGACATGTGTTTATGTTGTTGGTTCTTTCCATAATGGCCTGACCTTGTGCTTAGGGACAGTTTATTGAGGCAACGACGCTAAGGGCACAAAAAAATTCTTTGTGTGACAGACGTAAAAAGGCGCTTGAATGAAGCCCTTGTAACCAGATATAAAAAAGCCTGAACTTTTACACAAACCGTTTGAATTAACTGTTTCTGGTACCCTTACGTGAGTAGTAGCTTATACATAAACCATATTCGTACTTTGGTGTTAATCCCTCAAATGCCCCGCTAATGGCGGTTAGTGGAGCACTCGATGAACTACCCGAATTTATGTTACTGGGGCTGTAATGTAAATAAACGAAGGGCGGTGGCTGCTCCCGCCTCGTCCGAATGGGTAGGTGCTCACCCCATCCCCCACTCTGATGGCTGCCCGCAAAACGCTTTAGTGCTTTCGCATGTGCCTAATTGTTGATTACAATTCCGCCGGCGAATGTAGTCATCATTTAGCTCCATCTGTCTTGCTTCACCTTACCCCAGTCTAAGGACTTGTGCAATACCTTAAAACATTTGCCGCCATGGTGTTGTTCCCGTGCCAAGTGGAGTTGGTGGCCTTAGGCTAAAGGAAAGCAAGTCTGACCGCCATACGTGAAAAAGGGGAAATGACTGCCTTTTTTTCGCTTTTCAATCAAGCTGCCGGTTGAATTGCAGTGGTAGAGCGCAAGAATACATTCTAAAACACACATGAAAATGGAACTTTTGAATACCATTCGAATTCACTCGAGTCCTGATCGGGGAAACTGGACTGGATTCAGGCAACAATCTTTCTCCTAAAATGATGTCATTTTGTTCAATTGACACCTACCAAAAGGCTTTCACAATAAAAGTACCCGAATATGGCCGAAAATCGGGACCTCTTACGTTCGATATTCCCATTCACGACTTGGTAAACAGCTTCCAACATTCCTTCCTTAGTCCAGTTCCTTTCATAACCACATGCGTGAGAAAAAATTATGGTGGATTTGGAAAACAGTTGAATTTTAGTAGCCGATTCCACCGATTGTGGCGTCAAAATGGGTTTCGATTGCCACCACTGAGGATTGTCTCCTACCTTGTAGCTAATACACAGATAGCAATCGTCATATCGACTTGCCCGCATTGTGATATTACGACGACATTATTTGTCGTTTTGGATTCGAGCTGTGTGAAATGATATTGCTAGTAACTTTCAGCGCCTAATGATCCAGCTAGTTAGTTATCTTCTTAGGGTTTGAGCGTTCACTTCGCGTCATTTCCAGCGCTGGTTGTTCCTGCTTCACTGCATCTCGCCTTCAAACGCAATGTCTGGACTAAAGACTATGGTAGTCCAGAGCCGTGGATTTTTTTCTTTTCCAGCCTTTAAATTAAATTAAACGGAACACTTAACCCCTCGATGAAAGGAATAAGGGGAAATCTGCCCATGGTGTTTGTTATGTGGATGCTTGAGGAACTTCAAATCCATTCCCTCCTTTCTCCATTCTCCTCCCTCCTTTAGTTGTTCAATCACCCTCCAAATTATTCATTCGTTTACGCGGGAGCTAAAAATGCATTTGCATACTTTAAAATGTCAAAGTAAACGATTCCTCTCATGAAGCCAGCCAGTGGCGGGACTGCAATGCACTAAAACGCCTAATTTATGTCCTCTCATTACACTTCTGGCAGTTGTTTTAATGTGCTTGACCTAAGTATGGCCTTTTTTTAAAAAAAATACAGTTGTCCATTTAGAGGTGGACGAGGTGAGGTGGAGGAGGCGGAGGGTGAGGTGGAGAAACCAGGTCCCTTTGGGCGGTGTTTAACAACTACTCGAAAGTGGTGTGGTTTTGTTACTCAGAAGGGATTTTTAACTCCACAATTACTCGGCCTCCATGGAAGCCTCAGGTCGGAATCGGGGGTCAAATAGACCCTCAACTAACTACTTTTCAAGCCTTAGAATTGGGATTTTGCACGGCCCTACACCACTTTCGCCCTCCCCCCAAAAATGCGGAAACGTAATACTTTTGGCCATTTCGAAGAGAGACCAATTTTATCGCTCCTGCCAAAGGGAGAATAAATGTGAATAGTGTGGAATGCTATACGATTCATGTGGGAATTATTCACCGTCAGATTGATGGGTTTGAAAATTTTCTTCTGCAGGAAACAACCTTGAAAAACGTGTGCTTTGCACTCCTTGATGATTGGAATGTAAATTTGACACATGTTGTACAAATGGAGTGCTTGCTTGGCTAACAAGATTATGCTCTCGAAATAATGATCTATTTTACTCTCTGATAGGTTCGATACTTACCTGGTGGAACATGAAAACAATTTTTCAGGGGGAGATGCTTACATTTATGTTCTTATTTCGAATCAATCGTCCGCTCAAAACTCCTGAAGATTGCACTGAGAACCCCAACAGAAATTAATGCGTTTCACCCTGGTTGTCAACCTTAATCAACTTGTCTAGGCTCCCCCTTGCGTGTTCCCCTTCGTGGCTCTGCTTAGTGGTGTTAGTGTACGCCACCTCAACACCCAACAGTAGCTCGTGAAGGTACCCTTTCCTCCAAGATTGACAAGTGGTAGTCGCAAAGGGGGCCATTTTTCCCATAATTTTTAACTTGAGCGAGTGTTCCAAGGCGTCTGGCTCGCTTTTATCCTCCTGGTTCACATGGCACTCGCCGTAAAACTGTGGTTTTTTAAACGGCTCTCGCCCCTGGTGTGGTCAGTTAATTGCCCTAATCCAATAACTACTTGAGCGATGCCTTCATCAAGTCTAAATCCTGATCCGGAGTGATTAGTATTTGCCAAACACTTCTGGATCTTGAAGCATCTACCACAAAAATGACTTTTTAGAAGTAAACTAAGAAGGTGCTAATTGGTTTATGATAGGTTTGTTTTTTTACCTAGTGGACAGTTGTTCCTGTTTTAGACAGTGAATTCGCGTTGTTGGTTAGACTGCGATGTTTGTTGCCCTAAGATGAGGCTTGAAAAGAATTGTCAGCTGTGTCCTAAAGCGCCTGGCTAAAGTGGGCAACAGCACTAACCTAATGGATTTCCGCCTCTGCCTCCTTTGATAGCACGCGCTGTGTATAGATAGGACTTGGATACGCATTTATTTTACGTCGAAGCGCGGCGCGTCCCCTTGTTGCATTGCGTGGATAATTATTTGTCCCTGTATTAAAAATACGTGTACTTTCGGCCCGCTTTTCTAGTCATCTGCGCACGCACATACAGGTTATCCCATTTGTGCGTCAGGTGCAACGCTCTCGGAGCGCACGGAGGTACAAGTTGATGGATTGTTAATTCGATCATGGACATGACACCTTTACTTTTCATCCAACAGGGCGCCAGGCCTTAAGCTAGTCAGTTTTTTTGTCCTTTGTGGCACTCTCTTTGGGGCGAGCTCTTTCGCGCTTTGATGGCTTGCCCGGAGGGGATTTCAGGGAAAAAAGTCACAAGGCAATGTTGTGTTTGCTACTCATCTGCATTTCTTTTTCCTTTGTTTAATCTTGATTTGCACTAAATTATCTCACACGAGGGTGGTTTTTTGCAGTAAATTCACACGCCTAGTGAAGGCAGAGAAAGCCGAAGTAGTAGATTGAGGACTTTCTATGATGTACTTACCTCAGTGAAATGGTGCTTTTATCTGTACCCTTGTAGAGTTCGGTATCGCAAGGAGGATGGCGCCTACGTTCTGAGTCTGATGTATGAGAAGGAGCCGCGCCATTACAA
Organism: Taenia solium; assembly: GCA_001870725.1. Classification (NCBI taxonomy): domain Eukaryota; kingdom Metazoa; phylum Platyhelminthes; class Cestoda; order Cyclophyllidea; family Taeniidae; genus Taenia; species Taenia solium. The sequence continues at coordinate 52,661 of MIEF01009487.1, read as the reverse complement.
AATCGAGCAGCACCTTAACCGACTCTCAATTGAAGGGGGCCAGTACTTTGAGACTCTCATTGAGGTAAGTCTTTAGTGTTGACTGTGCGATGCAGACGAAACTTCCACCCCGTCGCATCTCGGGTGTAACCTACGCATGACACCATCTGGCGAGTTAATATTCCTGAGCTTAAAGCTGACTTAAAAATTTTTTTTTAATATCGTTAAAATTAGCATCGCTTTGCCCTTGATACCTCCGACGCGGGACGTATGTTTAACTTTCTCAAAAGCGCTAGTTTTTCCGCATAATTGATAAAAAAGTTGAATGAATAAAATTTTTGCCTACCGAAGTTGGATATAGTAGGTGGGATGTTTGGTGGGAGCCATCCATCGATCGTCCTGCAAAACAGTAAGCTCTCCCAGTACCAGATAGAGATCCAAACTCGGCTTTCCTTCCCTGTCGAAGCTTCTCATACCCTTTATATCTAGCCTTCTTTTAGTAAAAATGGAACAAGGATGTTACTTTGTGTACACCACTTTGAGTAAACCTGACCAAGAAATAATAACTTTGATATGGATATTATGCTCCATGATGATGTCTACCAGCGCCAGAGGTGTGAAGTTGGTAATAGTTGTGGAAACTTGTGTTCCAAGCAGTTTGGTTGATGTTAAAACAACGAAATAGAAGGCAGATCTGGTTGGCTTGGGGTTGTTTGTAACTGTTTTTGGCACCAAATTTGGAAGGACTGGTACGCCCAGCTTTTGTCGTTGACATCAAGCGATATTGCTCAACACAGCAATGTAAGTAACCAGAGGACTGCGTATTCTACCTTGAAATAGTGATGCACCTTGAATTCTGAGGCTATCCCTAATAATGCGATTCATAAAGAGAATTTAAATCTGAGGCCTTAATAGGCTGCTTTTGCCTCACCAAATCACCTGAAGGACATCCTTAAAGGCGGCCATGAAGACGAAGGAAGGCGGCAGCGCTAAGACCATGCGCCCAGCAATTGAAAAGCAACAGTCATGCGCGCGTGAATCATAACCCATCAGCATGGGCGAACGATAATGCGCCTCGGTCATTGGTTAAAAGGCCGATAAGCGGCTGAAAACCATTGGACATTTGTCGTACAAAGGAGGTGTTGCTGTGTTACCTGGGTGTCTACATTCGGAGTGCGGAGGCTTGAGTTCACTTATTGCGGAAATTGTTTAACTCACTTCAAATTCATCTCCTTCGCCTTGATCAACTTTATCATCACCAGCCTAGAAATAGTACAGGGTAGGCAGTAAGGCCGCTTAGTGGTACAGGCAAGAATTGACTGAACCTTGCAAAATCACAGATTGAAAGAATTAGGAGAGGAGTCGGAAGTCCCGGAACGGACTTGAGTTTCGAGGAGGAAAGATTCATTCTAGATGTTGGTTACCTAACTGACTGAGAATGACACTTCAAAGTAAACCTTTGCTCACCGGCCGCCAGCGTCACACATGTGTTTTTTGTATCTGTTTACCAAAAGTTAATCCATCAACTCGTGCCACAGACAAGTTAAAGACAAAAGAGTAAAGTTGATGCAGTGTTCTTGGGCTAAGGCTGATTGCAGTTATTAAGCTGCCGCACCAAACAGTGGTGGCCGATTCGCCCGTGATGTCCTCGCAGCAAGGGCATCGAAAGCTTTACAAGAGGTCTGGTCATATAATGCGGGAAAATTTTAGAAACGTAGAGCATTTTTTCCCCTGATAACGCCGAACATTCGTGCTATAGGACCGCACGGATGTCAATTTTGATCGCACACAAAGCCTCACGTGTGGTCTGTGGTATGACGAAAGGTCTCAGAAGCAAAAATAAAATTTAAATGGTCTTTTGATATACTATTCGACTATTCAGGCCCATTGAATTTCGCCCGAAACATGCTTTTTTTCCGAGTGTTTCCAGGACTTATTCACTATGGAAGAGCTGTAAAACGAAAAGTCTGATTGTACGTATGTCAGAGGTGCCATGAGGGTTCGGCGTTGTACAGTGTGCATTACCACTGGAATTGCGCAGTTCCGCTCTCCGGCTTTCATAGGCATAAGAGGGAACCACCTGTAATCCAGGAAATGGTCCAATCACTTTGGGCGCCAATTTTTCTCTAAGTATCTGTAATCGCTTGGACGACTGCGCATTGCTGCCGGATCGGTGCAAAAAGATCCCTTGTGGCCGAAATTGAAGTAGGGCTGCATTGCCCATATTTCAATCCCACATTGTAGGGATGTGAAAATGCTGGGGAAAGAGTGTAATACTCATTTTGTTTTTCCATTTTTTACTGTTCGAGAACGAAGCTGGATTATCGTTGCCGAAAGCCGCTTATGCTCTTTACGCTGTTTATCTCCAACACATGTATAGCTATTGCCTTTGTGATACAACTTTTTTTAGGATGAATAATAGGCGAGCTTAACCTTTTTTCGACCAAACCCCGATTCAGCTTCAGCTTTTTTTGGCCAAAATACAGCCCTAACGTTTGGGCTTTGTTTCATTAACTCACCCCTTGTTTGGCATGCTTTAGGCAGCCAAAGTGCTCCTCTGGGTCGCAGCATTAGCTAGTAATTTTCCCACCAGTGGACAGTAAGCCCTTTGATCTGCCGTGTCTAATCCTTTGGATTTTCAGTCGGTGGCTAGACTTCATTCTGTGTTAAAAGAGTTCCCTACTTGCATGTCATTATGCTTGGAGTGTCGGTCGAAGCGACATCAATTTGGCTGTGGAGAGCAAATCGAGACTCATCATCTTTTGCGCAATAGTTTCACAGTGATTATGATACATAATAAATGGAATAACTTAATTCACAAGGGATCCTTTTTCCTCCTTGCGGTGACAACATCCCTGGATGTAGGCAGTTTTTCGCGACCGAATCATTGCAGTCAGGTATTAGTGATGAGGCGAACCGAGGAACCTTGGAATTTGGTCCGATTATACAAGGAGTAACCTTTTTGGTGACTAGTAGAATGATTTGTGGAACAGATAAACGATTCTGCTTACAAATACGAAAAAATGTGACACGATCAGATTTGATCAGACCTCCTGTCGAACTAGCCAGTTTCTTCACTGAAAGCAATTGTAGTTCTGCCCTCTCCTCCCACCCTTCCCCCACTTTTCCTTCAATTCGCATTTCAGCTATCACTATAAGCACAAGCCTTTTGTACTATCTCATAAACTCGGGTTACTAGTTCCAATGTTTGCATTCTGCACTCGTAAATCAGCAGGAAAAGATGCCAGTAAAGTGTTTGAATGTGCTTATTACTCTTTGTTGCTAATTTAAGGAGGTCGCAAGTCTACCTAGTACTCAAGGGCTGGAAAACCAAAATATCCACGGATAAAGGAGATAAGCGGTACTTGGATGCAGAGGCTCGACACATTTCCTGTACCAGTCTTGGAAATGCTGCTTTGCTTTTTTCGCTGGACACTCGAAGATCAGAAACCGGGAGACAATGCTTTCCGTTGCATAACGAACTTTGGATGTCTGTATGCACGTGTAGCTCTCTCACTTCGGATTTTGAGTCGTGTGAAGTTCCGCATGCTGTTGAACAACACATCACATCAACGGCTTTGAAGTGGCGATGGGCCACTTGGGACCAATACGAACTATTGTCTGGGAAGTCGCGTTTTGTCAACTTCCCTGGACTGAGGTGCCTTTTTTAAGAATGAGACAAACTTCTGACAATGTAGTTGTGTAGCGCCCCGAGTCTTCCCTGAAGACAAAAGAAGGTATAGTACTGTGGCAGAATGTGTATTTCTGATGTATAGAAAGGCTGGGGGCTACTGGCATGACTTGGAGACCATACCGCCTAGCAAAATTGCCACTTCGGAGCTCTAAGTTCCTTTGCAAGCAGAACGAAGGATTCAAAAAGAATGCGGACGCGGAGACTGCTTCAGAAACGAGGTCATGAATTGAAACGCGGACGGATATGGCCTCACATTGGTTTGCCGTTCTGGGTCTTGGCGGATTTTCTTGGCAGGAACTTGGCAGCCATTCCGCAGTGAAATCGAAGGAACCACTTTTAAAAGGAAGCCCTTAATCCGACAAGGAACAACTAGCTTTGCGCTTGACTGGATCCTTCTCCTCGACATGCATTGATTACGCAGTTTTGTTACGTAGTAATCTACTTTTACTATAGTCTCACAGCTCTTGAGTAGGCTCAGCATGTCTCTCTCACGGTAGAGCTACCACTGCTAGAGGTGGTAGTGCTGCGTGATGGGTAATTGGCAAGTCGACGCACTGAAATAACTGTCACGACAAATTTGAACCATATGCATTCCACTTTGCGGTACCACCGAAAAATTCGGTAGCTATTTGACCCCACTCCGATCAGTACGTAATAGATGCTGGGAAGAAGACGCTATCATTTGCTGCTCACCACACATTCTCCCTCGTACACCTTCGTCACATTACTCTGTCGACTAATTCCGTTAACGCCTATTTACAGCCAGTCTTTGTGTGACAGTAATCCCTATTTTTAGGTAGTCCCCGTCCTGTTACCTTAAAATGCTGCCCCATTCAAGTCGGCCTCTGTGCATGTGTTAACAGTTAGTCGGACAAGGGAGCAAACGAACACTCGCGGATGTCCGACTCTTCAGGAGTGTCTCCATTATCATCTCTGGTCTTTTAAATTGAAAATAATTTTCTTAATGGTGTGTGTAGACAAAGACGTGCAATCAGTTGATTAAATTAATTAATCCCCCCATCATGTGTATGTGTGTGTGTTTAAATACGAGTATTCAAAAGAGATAAGATAGTGGGAGAAAAGAACGTCAGGCAAACTTATTTCGACCTCTTCATCCTTTAGATGATCGACCATTACCACTTTCGACAGGACGGTTTGCTCTGCAAACTCCGCAAAGTTGTCGCCGCTCCCGACTTCATTCGAACGAAACAGGGTAGGCTTTTGTAGCAATGAGGATCCTCAGCGATCCCCAATCTACTCCTTTATTACTTCAAGCGAAAACCACTTAAGCTCCCGCTTCTTTCAGGTTCAAGCCAAGTGTTCATTATTGACCGTTTTAAGAATACATAATTAGGTGGTGAATGATCCAACCTCCAATTGTGACAGATTGCCTTTTTCGGCGCCATTGACGCCACGGCAACATCCTGAGTTGGTTTCGTTCATACGAAGAATTTGCTTTTAATTTTATGATGATGAAACTGAATCCACTAGGACGTACTGGCAATGTCACACCATGACAGTTAACACTGCTATTTCTTCGCTATTAGAATTAGCTTAAAGCAATTTCACACATTCGGAGCCGTCACCGACTAAATACATGTTTTGCCTTGTGAGGAAACACACTCTAACGCTTGAAAAGGTGTAACGAATTCCCACCGTACGCAGATGCGTTCCCTGTGGATACACAGGGTGCCTTCGAAGCTTGACGGCATTATTAGTGTAGGGTCCTGAGACATCTCAAAGCTGAATGGAACAATACCAGGGCAAAACATGCATTATAAACGCAATAAGGACTAGGAAGGGAATACCAGTGTGGCCCGGAGACCGCGTCGCCCAACAGGAGTACAGGATTGGAGCCCTAACCACCCACGAAATCGGAACGAAGAGGCAAACAGCTTTTAAGGGTATTACATTACACTTAAATCGCACTTCTCCCGTTAAGTGGAGTTGCGCCTTTGTTTTACCCACTTACCGGGAACTCCGAAGTCGAGGGACCTGTTTTCACCCTTTACGTACTTTATTGCCCTGCACTTCTCTAAACAGTACATTGGGCACAAACATTGTCATGTACAGCCTCTTGGATTTTAGCTGTTTTTATGCCCATCCATTCCGCCTAAAAGCAAAGATTTTAGTGGTACAGTCTACACCGTCTACACTTTTCCATGATGCATTTGGTGTACAATCAAGGGTCCTCACTCGTAAGTGGATCGTTAAGGGCAATTAGAAGTAAGTTATTACTATCATCGAGGTGCAAGGTTTTTGCTTGTGACAAGACTTTCAAGTAAGCCAGGAACCGGTGATCTGCTTGTACTCTCGACAAGTGCCGCGATTGCACAACTCGAGGTACACTCTGTCGAGGTGTAAAGAAAACGCATGACCGAGTGAAGTGATATGTTCATTCCTTGTAACAATTGTCGTTGGCAGTAAGTAGAGGAGGCTGAATGTATAATGTTGAGTGGGTAGAGCACAGTGGGACAGCTTTTTTGCCGCAAAACCCTAGGCTTGTGGGACGTCAAAGTGAAAATATCGTCCTTCACCAAAACCTCCTTCTTGACAGCTTGTACGTAAACGTTTGCCATGCCAGTCTAAAGATGACTTACCATGTCAAAAGCGGATGAAAATTTTTGCTTGCAACGTGGGATCCACTTTCGATTTAGCAATCTTATCTTCAACGGAGGAATGCAAAGGTTTTCACTACAATCTGTCTTTGAAGACAGCTCTGAAGGCTCAAATTATACTTCCGCATCTCTTCCATATTCTACCGTTTCTGAGCTACTGCTGGTTTATACTAAGGCTGATGGGAATTTTGCTTTCCATTTCCACCTTGATGCTACCTCCCTTGTGCCCTTTCCTTCGACCTTTGCCTCAGCTTCCAGCCCTTCTTTTCTTTACCACCGTAGCCTTGCCACTCGGCGCGTCCATGATAACAAGGCGAGTGTGGTGAGAAAAAAAAGAAATGCTCTCTTTCCTGACACCGAAAAAAGTGTCGAGAAAGAAGTCATCGGGTTAACGCGCCTCTTGCTAAACAAGCGGAGCACGTGATTTCAAAAGCGCGCCTACTTCGAATCCCCGTTACTGTCTGCATTGAAATACCACTCGAGTCCTTTGTATAACCCCACCTCATGTGGGAAGAAAAGTTTACTAATTGAGTTAGCTGAACATTCTCTTTAAAAAATTTAAATTTGTTAGGACAATAAGCTATTCCGTGGTTTCTCTTTTATTACACCAGTGTATAAAGTAATTAGGAAACAGGGCACAACGGCCTACCCACACTACACGACGAGGGTTTGATTACCTAATTAAGCTGGTGAACTTTTGCTTAACTTTTTTTGCTTTTCTGAGCATTGAAACGTACTTCCTTGACCATAAAAAGTTAAGGAAAGTAGACACGGCGAGTCTCTTAATAGAAGTCCTCCCTGTTTGGTCGAACGAATAGCTACTTGGGCTTAGGAATGCACAGTCCGTCCCACAATTTAAGGCAATGATAAGTCTCACCAAATGCTTTGCCTATCACCTCTTAATCGTCGTTAGTTTTTCTTTCAACTACGATTAGCTTTGTTGAAGTTATTCCCAGGGTGCATGCAAGCCCAAACAGAGAGTATCCAGGGGGGTAGCTTTTTCAAGAAATTAGCAATCCCTCCACACGGGGTAAAGCGTCTCTTCTTTTGTCACCTACCTAACTTTTGCCGGCAGAAGGGGTGTTTTGACCTCCTTCCCCTCCCGTTTTCCATTTTAGAGCTTTAAATTTAGCCTTTTTGGAAAAAAGGCTATTTGGTGTTGTTGTGCCTTTCGCCTGTTCTTACATGCATTTTACGTGGATTTCAGATTCTGCCTCAATCTCCAGTGGATCCTTGGAAGGCTCTCCGGTAATTGTGACCTCTCTCTCCATTACTACCTACTTACCTAGTGCTTTAGCGGAATGACCGTCCAATTTTTCCTTTATTTGGTCGACCAGAGTTCGTTGAAGAAGATGGATTCGTCGATCAACAATTCGTGGAATGCAAGTCACTCCCTTCCCTCTCTTGCCTCCTGTCCCGTCAACTCGGTGGCGTCGGATAACCTTGGTGGAGGTTCGCCTGTGCCTCGTAAAATCTGTGACGACGTCATGCACGCGAGCAATGATCTCATCTCCTTCAACGACTGGCCCAATGTCACCAACCTTCTGGCCAATCAGGTTAATGGCGCCGTGTTTTATCAACTACCCTTCCTGGCGAGCTGATTTTGCATCTCTAAGACTTTCCCATTTTTCACAACTGTTATCATTGCATCAGCTTCGTATAGTTAAATAGTGTTACTAGCTGCCATTAATCTTATAGCTTGATCCCAGACCTTGCTTTATCATCAAGTGCGGATGAAGTAGCATCACGTAGGAGATTGAGAGTCATGGCATTCAGAACGTTGCATTTGGATTTATACAAGGAAGGAGCATATTGTGGGTATTGAAATGCGAGATTCATTTTTCAATGTGGTCTTCCGCTACGGCGGCCCATCGATACATTCGACACTTCTGTTTTCACAAGTCCCACAAAAAGGCTCCTTTTGTACAACTTCGTAGTAGTTCACGCGTCAGTTATGTAGGATCAGGTGTTTCATACACTGAACGTTTACTGAACTGATCGCCGTAGTGGGCGAGCTGAGAGTGGGAACAGCAGCGCCGAAATCGCTACTATCATACGGATTTACACTCTCGTTTACCCCGTTTACACTGCACAAATGTTTTCCGGACCGCTTAGAGTCCTCTGTAAATATCTGTGGCTTTTATGCCTTTTACACGGGAAACCTCACTCACCATGCGTATCCCACTGCCTTGGATGATGGTTCCTGGGCTGCTCCACAACATGCACATCGGGCTTGTCTATGGCGAACCTTTTTATGTCCCCGTGCATGTAAAATTTAGGATTTCGGTTTCACTCTGATGGCTGATAAGCCATTTTGTAGACCTCATCCTCTGCCCACACATTGGAGAAAGCACTTATTTTTTGAGGCAAGAACTTCCGATTTGAAGATTCAATGAAGACTGTAAGGTTGCATCACTCAATTTCTACATATAAGCATATTCTGGGCATGAATAGCAAAGTTTGATCCTCTTTTGCGATCCTTCTACTTAACTGACAGGTAGAAAGGATATTTTTAGCTGGTGCATTAGTGTTTCTGTCAGAGAAGCTTCGTAATCCTATAGTTTATTTCTATAGATCGTTGGTTAACCTCTCTTCCAGATGGTTAGAGTCGGAATCACTGTCTTCTTCCTCCTGCCAACTGGTAATAAAACCAAGCCTGATACTTGCTATTTCTTTCTGGTTCTGTCAGAAGTTACCTTTCACCATCGAATTGTTTTGATGAGGGCGGCACAGAAATGTGCATGATTGCCGATGCCAACCCTTCAAACTAATCGATATCACTCGTCCGAAATCTTCCATCAAACCTCAAGCCTCCTCTACATAAGAATAAGCATAATTGTGGACGTTGAATGCTTTTATAGGCTGTTATTAAGGTATGATTTCATTCTTGCATTCTGAATCCCACCTAATAAGTGGTTGCAAGATCCTTGGGTGTATAATTATGTTCTGTGATGTTTATTTTATAATATTTTGAAACTTATTAGAGTTGGGAGGAAATGGTCCAAATCATTAAGTGTTCAACGATACCTAAACACAAAATCAACATCCACAAATTCCATGTAAATCCTATCCACTAACCCACACATACTTAAAATAATGTTGTTCGCCCCTAAGCTCGTTTCAAGACCTCTCGCGTACCCATTGAACCGTTGGGTCGAAATGCTGTTTAATTTTTGATAAATCTCGTTCCTAATTTGTGTTAGGCCGCCTCGAATTTGGTGACCATTTGCAGCATGGTCGGTTCATACATTGGTCGCTACTTATGCTGTTACAAGTAGTTGTAGCCAGTAAATTTGCTCACTCATCTCCATTGTCGCAGAATGCCAATAACAACGCTACCACCAATAATAACAGCAACATAGGAGGAGGAGGGAAGTTGCCCCAGAACAGCGTCAACGTAAAGCGCATGTCAGCGGTACCGGTCGGCAAGTTTTCCCGCCCTACTCTGCCGTCCCTGCAGTCAGTGAACTTGGGCTGTGGCGACGGCTTTGTGCACACTCCCTTTACCCCAGTGAGCACAGAAGCCACACCCACACCTCGGCCGGGGACCGTGACTTCCTCTCCCACCTCCCCTTTCTCCAGGGTTAGGCTAAAGTCGACCTTCACTTCCACTTCAGTTGGGACCACTGTTACCACTGCTACCACCCCGAAGTAAGCCTTGTCACACCGGTAGGGTTTCCATTTTATTGATACGTTGAGAAAGACTTTTAAAAGCCTGATCTAGATGTGTTGAATAACAGCTTGTTCGGCCAACCAACTGCCCTTCCAACCTACCACAACAGTTCTGATTATCGAGTAGAGATTGCTTTGAAAAGAGAACAGAGTTCTCTCATACTTCCTCCCTGTCGATGTTAAAAGTATCAATTTCACTCGCATGGTGTTCGCACTTTGGTGGTGCAGCAAATATGTAATGCATTCAGGACCCGAGGATGTTTGGCTGTGATCGTGGCGAGTGAAGGAAGGGCTCCAGACTAAATTTTATTTCTCCTTCCAGATGTGAGTGGTGACAATATAACACAAGTCCTTTAACTGATTATTAAAAGTAGCTGGTCAAGTGGAGGTTTGTACAAGTGGGATTTTAGGTGTCTATATTCCGATCTACGGCACTCTTGGGTCTCAATGACAGGACTCAAAGCTGAGAAGGCAAATTAGCGTGACTGGGAATCCGGTGTAATGCTCGATACGCGTCTTTGCGTAGCCTTTACGGCAATCGAGACCTAATCTGAGTCGTAATTGCTGGAATTCTACTTTCATTTATGTCTGCCGCGAAGACGTTGTATGTCCCAACTTCATTGTACATGCGCAGAAAGGCCGATGGGTGCCCACGCCACCAAGCTGATGTGGACTAGACATTTAATGTGGCTGAATACATGTTCAAACAGATAACTTTCTGTCACGGCACTCCAATAGTCCTATTTTCCACCCCTTGTGCAGCGAGTTGCCGCAACCACGGCCGTTACAAGCCTCAGCTACGTGTCCGCTCATACCCGAGGTGTTTCGCACCACTCCCACCACCAACAGCAACTCCAGCGCCCTCCAGCGGAGTCCCAGCACTTCACGCTTCGCCCAAACCCAGCTGCCCTGTAAATTCGCCCCCAACAATAGTTTGCCACCAGAGTCTCTCAATTTCCCACCCATCATTGATGCCCTCTGGGAAGAACCCGACGGGAGTGAAGGTGAAAATTTTTATCTACTTGTTTTAATAAGTAAAATATATTTTAGGGTATATCTGTGTCTTCACATCGAATGTTGACCTCTGTACTTCGCTGTTATTGTTGATAGGTAGATGTTCTTTACCCATCTGGCAATAAATCAACATTTAGGCGCAAGAACCCGACTGCTGCTAGAAAGATGTTTTTGCGATGTTGTGGGTTTTCGAAGCTTTGCACAGAAAGAGGGGATGTAGGGTGCGTTCATTTTATTACAAATCGAGGGCCTTTTAGAAGCTGACTAATCATTAGGTCATTAATATCAGCTGGAAAGTGGCACGCAACATTGTATAGGCGTTCTCGATGCATAATGCTTTAAGCTGCCTCCAGCGGTAGATGTCTCTTTGGGCGTTTTATTTGATAAGTATAGTTGGTACACTTGAGTGGGTCAACCAGGTCTTTCGCCAAAGTTAGCACCCAATTTGCCCTCTCACGATGTCTTCGACGTACGGAAGAAATGGATGACTAGTAGTAGTATTTTCGACTCCATAACAAACTTGAAGCGAATGGAAGGATCCAAATACCATTCATTGTCAATTTAGATCGTTCTCAGCCGAGCAGTTCGCTGGTGTCGATCAATGTTGAGGCACTACCACCACCGCCGCCACACATTCTGAATCCCTTCATCCAACGAACCGCATCACAGACCTCGGTCAGTCCTCAACCTTGTCATCACGCTCCCGGCGTCTCCACTTTTTGCAACTCCGCCTGCTGCCAGCAGAAGCACCAGCTCCAGCAACAGCAACAGAAGGCAGAAGCGATTGTAGTAGAGAAGGTGGAGAAAGAAGAGGTCTCCTCCACAAAGCCCCCGTCTTCCGTGCTGCCAGCGATCGAGGAGGCCCAGAAGATCTACGATTCGCTGCCTGACAACACTCTCTTCCTCCAACCGGATAGCATTCGTCTCATGGAGCGGCTGGGTCAGTCTCTAGGCCTACCATCTTTTCTGGGTACCTGTTCCGTGGGAAAAGCAAGTACCAAGTATCCGGTAACAGAGCACAATTAGCAATTTGTGTTGTCACGCAATTAAAAAGGTTTATGTACAGATTAGTGTAATGACCTACTGGAATATGAGGGGAGTTGTGAAACGCCTCGAAGTGCTTCACCCTAGCAGGTAAAAATGTTATTTGCCATTTCTGGTATTTCTCTCCTGCTTTGCATCCTCATCACCCATTATTAGTTCCATCTTGTTCGCATTAGAAACTCGTTTCCAACATCAAAAAGCTTTTAGAGTAAACTTCAATAATCTACACCTCCATTGGCTAGGATGGACAGGTTGTGGAAGTTGATAAGCTTGGAAGGCCACTATTTTGTTTTTTTCTTCTTTTAAGTACTTCTTTTTATCGTTCGTGGATATGTGATGAGGAGTGACTTGAAACGCTTAATAAACCTCGCCCAATACTTCTAAGGTCTAATTCATCTCTCAGAAGGCTATGCTTGCTTTGTGCATGGTGGACTGCAAACGGAAGAGCTTGCTGTGAACTTTAATCCCTTTGATGCAGTTTGAACGCACGGACAAAAAAAAACACACTGTCGAAGAAATAGCCCCAGATAAGATTGATACTTTAAGAAGGGGGAGGGAGGAGGGGTGGAGCCTCCTCTGGACTCCGGTATTTCCCCAGGTTCTTGTAATATTTCTTGATATTTGACAATCACATTCGAAGTAGATGGAGAATGGGCGTGAGGCAGAAACGTAGGTGGCATCTACGCTGGTTATAAAGCCTCCTAAACTGAATCGGTTTCTTGATTACATGGGAATAGCTTGGGGGACTGGTTTGCCTCTACTTGGTTGCCTGTCCTTTGGTTGAGGACCACCGCGGCAATAACTCTAGCCTCCCGAGTTCCTCCTGAAGTCGTGATACAGAAATATGGAAGAGCTGGAGGGTGGCCTGGCAGTCACACCGTCCAAAGCGTCCACGCAACCGAAATGAGGAGTTAGATAAATGATCAAAGTACGACCACATGAATGCAATGTCGTAGAAATTGGTGTAATTTTGCGGCTCAAGTCAGGCAAAGCAGAATCCAACACCTTTCCTATAGGCGATTAGCCCCATTCGTTGCCTCTTTAACAACGAAGGACCAGTATTTAAACAAGCCCTGAATGAGCAGCCGCCAAGTTGATTGATCACATCGGGTTTCCATGTAGAAAGGTTCTTTCTACGAGAAAGGTTGAGTGGTTCCTTACACAAGAAACATCAATTAAGTCTATCACTCCTCATAAAAATGATTGATTTGAGATTTCAATGTCGCCCATGTTTTTATTCAACTTTGTGGCCCTGTAAATTGCTAGTTCCTTAAATACACTTTAAGGTGGCTCATTAAAAGTTGGTTTTGTGGTCTTAAGGGCCATCTGTTCCTCTCATCTCAGTATTTCTCGGCAAGTGCTTTGGCATTGGTCTGAAATTGTAATGGGGAACTAAAAATGTCATTTGAGGGGACAATTAAATCCTGCAGTTTGTAAAAGTTTATTTGATTTTGGTGCAACCTTTATGAAGAACTTTCTAAGAAAGTGCAAGCTTGAGAGTTTTCTTGCTACTAAATCTGGTCTTGAGCAGTCTACAAATCTTATGAAAGGGAACCTAGCTATTCATCTTTTTTGACAGGTGGGCTACCAAAAGTGGAGCTTTGAGGTGCTAAAATGCGTCACTTGGAAGTTAGCCCAGTCCACGCGATTTTCTCCCAACCTCCTCCATATAAACCTTGTAAGCTGTAATCTAGCGTCCTTCGTTCTTGGTCGCCGCCGATTCCGCCACCCACAACGGGTGCCTCCTGTTGCGTTTTTACGTAGCGTTTTGCCATATCTGAGGATGTTATGGCGTGTACAAGTCTAGAAGTAGTTTTGGTGTCGATGTACAGAAGAACAAGCTGATTAGCATAAACACATTTCCCTTCCACCAGCCTGGTTGGCAAATCGCGAGAGACTGGAACAGTTCTCTTAGTCATTTGCATAATCATTCTTCTACAATTGTTTTTTTTTTCAATTTGTTTACTAGGTGGGGGCAACTTCGGCCAAGTTGTAAAGGCGATCTACAAGACGCCACAAGGCCAAGAGGTCGAGGTTGCTGTGAAAACTCTCCGAGAGTCTCAAATCGCCTCCACTGGCGAAGTGCGTGTCGTCTCTTTCATTGTCGTCTTTAAAAGCCAGCGTTTTGTACCAATTGCTTTAAAAACTTGGGGATGACTCCCCTTTGTCTAGCATAGCAGTAAACCATCCGTTTTAATGCGCTGAGATATAATGCTGGGACGGAGTGTGTGTTGCCGGCGTACAGAGGGGCTACTCGCATGGCCCTCAGACCATTCCACCTAGCGGAATTACAAGGGCAGAGCCTTAAGTGCCCGAAAAACGAAATAATTTTTGTTTTTGACATAAAATGTGGTCTTCCTATTTGAATAAGGCTGTGTTCTGTTAGGCAGCCAGATGCTCCTCTACTCAATTATTGATAAAGGAGACTCAACTCATCCGTTACCTGCTCGCAAACCTTATACCTTTTCCTAGTTCTCGTCATGCGTTCGATTCTTCATGTGCTACCTTGAAATGAACCTCTGGAAAGGAATTATACTATTTGGATTAGTAGAGCTATCAGTGTTAAAATGGGAGACCCTGGTCCTCCGAAATAGGCTATTTGGTGGAATAAAGGCGGTTTAAAAACAGATGTCACCACTTTGAAGCATGGGACCTCAACAATGCTCCAGTTTACCACATTATTTTGTGTTACAGCAAACCATTCTCTCGGAGGCCAAGACCATGACCCAACTGAAGCACAGACACATTGTTCGGCTAATTGGTAAGGAGTCTCGTTTTCCATTGGTCGCTTAATTCACATTCTCCTTCTCGCAAACTGTTAAAAAGGCGATCTTTTATGTTACATTTCTATCGATCAGGACCTGTTATTGGTAGCTAAGGCCTTGCCATTACTTTTAGAGTGGGTAGAGAAATTTTGCATAGGAAGGAATGTGTTCCGTGGTCTCTGTGATGTAGACATCACTCATGACCTGTCCCACTGCGTCCGGTACATGTCGCTTATATGCGACGCCCAATTTTCGGATCTGGGCTTGGAATTGCGAATGTGTGGCATGCGTTCATTAGCTAACTAGCCGCACCAATACCTGGGTAGCTGGCAGGCTAACTGAGGATAAGTAGGCAAAACAGATGTCATCTGTTTGTCAAAGAATGATGCCAAACTTGTCTGTTCGATAGCACAAATGTGGATGCCGTGGTGCTGTGGCAATCGGTCTTCCTCCTTAAGTCTAGCTGCAAAATCAACCCTATTTAAGGATGACTTGAGCTTTTTAGTTTTGTTGGAGGCATTTAACTTGAGCACTGATTTTATCTCTTCATTGAGTTCGGCGTTTTGACATTGGGTTTTCACTGTCAAATCTGGCCACAAATTTTAAGCATCACTTGCTGCTAATGGACTGAATTAGCGTTGCGACCTCCCTGATAAAATGGTTGATTTTCCTCTCCAAGAATGGGCGAATTAACTTGCATTTGAGGGTAGAGGTAGGGGTGGGAGGGATTTCAATCAGAGAGCATTAAGTAGCGCTGTGTGGCATAGACAATGGTGGCTATTTTTGTCCGAGTCTACTTTGTTGCCCGATGTTTTTTACTTCTCCTGTTTCCTCCTACAGGTGTGTGCAAAGCTCAACACTTCATGCTAGTCCTCGAATTAGCACCTTTGGGACCTATAAACAAGTACCTGAAGAAGCATCCGTAAGTATGGTGATGCGACGATATTTCACATTGTTTCTTACCCTCCTCAATTGGCGTGAGATATTGTCGGGGGACGGGATTTGAGGAATGGCCTTTCAAATAAAGTTGCTCCCTAAAAAAAAAGGAAATTCTTGGTGAAAAAAGGATAGAGTGCTTTGATGCTACTTTCAGCTCCAAATTGTCCTGAAAAAGCACAGCAATCAAAATCACGTTGTAGTGGGTAGACAGAGTTCTTGTGCAACACAATGAGACCTAGTTGGATGTATATTTCTTGGAGAAATGCGTGGACTTTTAGACACTTGTTCATTTTCGCCTAGGGTCCGTGAACTCTCGTGATAGCCACGTCGAACTTGGTCGCACTATACCTAAATTGGTCGGATTAGACTATTAGAGCTGTGGCGATGAAATGGTTGGGATCTGAAGGTCATGCAATTGCTGGGCGTGTCTACAATCTCATGGACTTGATTTCACAGACATTCTAAACTATTTCTCGGTTCCTGATTCTCCTTATTGATCTGCACGACTTGGAGACCCTTCCATGTCTGAGGAATTAATCCAGGGCCACTCAGCGATGTGATTATGAGAAAATGGTGACCATCAGAAAGTTTAGAACTCTGGTTGAGCATATGCTGTCAACACTGAGGACCTCAACTTCTTGTTCACCCTTTTCTCTGGTCGGAACCTCGTTAATGTCCGTGCTCACATGTATAGGCATTATGACTTAACGGATGTGGTGCTAGATGTGTGGGAAGAGTCACAGCCCCTTGCCACTGTGAATAACCAATTAAGTGTAACTCTGACAAAGTCTCCATCCTTTTCAAGGATACATCTTTAAACAGATGGTACTAAACTGGTAGCCTAGGTGACTTGAATAGGGGTCCATGCCACCAGCATGACAACAAAGTCTTGGGAGTCAGAAGGGCAAGTGCCATTCTCCCTCATCGTTGTTACTACCGCTTTAGAGATACGCCCGTTTGGGTGTTGTCAGAGCTGATGCATCAAGTAGCTCAGGGAATGGCCTATCTAGAGGCCTGCAAACTCGTTCATCGTGATTTGGCCGCCCGAAACGTCCTCCTCGTGACTCAGCGCTTTGCTAAAGTCAGCGACTTTGGCATGAGCAAAGCCCTCAACTTCGGCAACGATTACTATCGGGTAAGTGGATCCTCTCAGTCCATTCATCAGCTCCTGAACCACCACAATCCCATGCCTTGCAGTCTGGTTAGACCAAAAACAGCAATTCTCTTTGCAGACTTCCGCTTTTTCTCCACCATCCATCCCATTTATTAGCTGGTTGGCTCTTCTTTTGACCATAAATTATAAATAGGGACAAATAACCCTAAGGGTGTGCATTGAACGCTATTGTTTAGAAGTGTACTTTCCATCTGGCCATTATAATTGAAAACATCTCCATTCTCCCCTATTACGGCACAGCGATCTCGTCCTTTCCTTTTTACCGCTTGCTAATTCCCAGTTGCCATACATCCTTTTTAAAACTTTCACTTCTGCTTACGCCCAACTACTGTGGTACATTAGCATCAACCTCGTGAGGACCAACTCGCATTTTCCAATGCCAACTGTGTAACAAGCTTTCACTACCACCAAAGTGGGTAAAAGTCTCTCCGATGACGACCTGTGCACACTTCAGGGTCTTTTGACGCGACTTCCAAACTTCATTTGAAACTAGACTTTAGGGTGTATAGAACCTGGGACCACGAACAAGCTCACACAAAACCTTTTCCAGGTTCTTCCCTTCGAAGAAGCAATAACCAATCAGTAGAAGGTAGATGGGAAGTACGTATGGAAAGGGGCATTTGACTGGCACTGCATTATTATACTCTTGTAGATGCCTTATCTCAATTTGGGTGTAGCTGTTACATTGACAGGTATTTCATAATTAATGGACTTAGTTGGTTCAATATAGCTCACTACTGAATTTATTCTCCTGCACGTTTGTTTTGGTTTCTAGGTAATCACGGTACACTTTAGACTCCTTTCTTGTGTATTGCAAGGAAAAATATTTTTTAACCAAAACAATTTGACAAATCTAACAGACAAGTTAAAAGTGTGGAGGATTTACATTGATCGTCTCAGAATACCTGCATTCTGACAGAAATCAGTCTCTTCTAACGATTCGTGCAAGCGAAAGGAGACTACTGGGGCTGGGAGCTGCTGGCATGGCTTAGAGGCCATTCCACCCTGCGAGTGTACAATGGTGGAGCCCTAAGTGACCTGATACCAAAAGGAAAAGTAAGGCCAGTAATTGGAGTATTTCATGGCCACTCCTATACTTTGAGCATCGTCCTCGACACTCCTTGGTCAGCCTCCAGAGTCGAACATTGCAACGTAGTCGAGAACACCTTCGAGCCAGTCACACCAGACGTCAAGTTAGCGTGCAGATGAGAAGGTATCTTGGCAGTTCCACCGTATTTAGGGTTTCGCCCTGTTTGGGAACTGTGATAAAGGATGAGAACCATGCTATTAGCCTTAGAAATCCTGGCATAGAAGCAATCATGCAACAAAGGACGAGGTTCAGCATGGTTCCGTGGAGATAGAGTTTTGCGTCTATTCTTCCTTCACCTTTCGTTTTTACCTTAGCTCTACTCAGCCATTTCTATCTATCTGGATTCTATCCAGCCAACAGTGCGGTGGAGGGAGTATCACGTGCTTACTTACTTGGCATCTTCAAACGGTTAACATAGGCACTTTCGTAATGGACCTTTCCGGGCGGTTCACGGCCATGACTAGTGTCGGTTCAGTTGTTAGTAGCATTCCTGCAGAACGCAGCACTGAGGAGGTTGCCAACTATCGACGTCAGTTTCGGTTCCCCTATTAGGCCTCCACACAAAATCTCCTATTAGACGTATATACACTCCTTCTATCATGCTAAGGCTTTTTACCCAGTAGCAGGAATCAGGGCGGTTGTACTTTAAGACTAGAACCACTTCCCAATTCCACAAATGGGCTGCTTCGAGGCATTTTAAAGAAGATAGAGTTCACATCACTCGGGCAGAGTATGTGTTTTCGACCTACGGAAGGGCTTGAGGGCCACTGGCATGCGATGGAGGTCAGGCCCCCTAGCACAGGACCAATGGCCAAGTCTCGGGTTGCTCCTTGTCGAAACCAGGAGTTAAAAAGGCAATAAAAGTATTACAGAGCTATTTATTAGACTGACCGCCTCATTTTAAGGTGACGTATAATTTCTACTCAGACGACTAACTTTCTTGGTGCCTCGACAACCGAATAGGCCTGCTCTTGGACTTTTTAAATACTAATTACTTTACCTTTCCTAAATCTAAATTTTATAAATTTACTTCTACTTAACTGATATCCATTAGGTGTCGCGTCTCTCCACTTCGTCGTACTCACGTGCAGTTTTTGATTGAGCAAGTTGAAATTCCAAGAAGGAGCAGCAGTTTGTGCCGCTTAGATGGAAAGCGAGCCTTCCATATTAATTATTTATGCACATAAGACACGGAACGCAAATAAATGGACGTAATGAGTGTTTTCCAGTAAAAAGTGGAAGTTAATTGTTTTCTCTTCCCAGAACCTAAACCCTTAGGTTTTTGTCGATGCGGATAAAAAACGAGGTTGCGTGGGATGGTGGTTTCTTCCCTTCCTCAGTGTCACACGTAGTTCTCCAACTCCTTTTTTCCCCACAGAAATTTGAAATTTTGAATCCTTTCCTATTTGGTTTAAATTTACAGGCAGCGAGTGCGGGCAAGTGGCCGTTAAAATGGTACGCGCCGGAGTGCATCTACTACTTCCGATTTGACTCCAAATCGGACGTCTGGAGCTATGGCATCACGCTATGGGAGGTCTTCTCTTATGGCGAGAGACCCTACAAGGTGAGACATCTGCTACTTTGTAGTCCCGCCACTCACTGTGGTTTATTGTTACATCTTTACGGAGCCAACATGGGGGTTTTACACCGGCGTCCATATTTAAGGCCCATTATGTTGTCTTAAGCATAAAATCTTCTCAAAATCCTCCCCAGTTTTTACAGGTAATGACTGACAAGGCCGCGTCTGTGGAAGGCTGGGGAAAAGGAAGGGGCAGGGCCCGAAGGCAGGCTGACAAGGAAGCTAAGGCACCATAGCCTAAAAAGAGCTAAAAATAGACGGTGTTGGAGGCCTGTTTAATGCCTTTACCCCAGTTATTGTGATATTGTTTATGTGGAAAACGTGTCGTGGTACCCTCCCTAATGGCATGTTTTCGTTATCCGGTATGGTTGTTTTGTTTCCACCGCATTTTTAGTCACTAGAGCCAAGTCTTGAGAATTTTGACGATTGTCGGAAATGGGTGTATTGTTAACGCGTTATAAGAAGGTAGTAAACACACTTTTAGTCTAGAAATAGCCCTGGAATTCAAGCTAGCACTTGAGTCACAGCTATTGTGGGTCTTATAATTCGCACGATTCTGAAATATATGTTGTTAGGATTTTGGGGAAGAGTCGGAGAACAGTAGTACTAACCACGCCCTCCTTTATTTATAGGATATGAAGGGTGCACAGATACTAGCAATGTTGGACCAAGGTCTTCGTCTCTCGCGTCCAGTCCGTTGTCCCGAGGCCATCTACTCGGTGATGCAACAATGCTGGAATGCCGAGGGTGTGCGACGACCCACATTTGCCGAGCTTGTGCTCACTATGTCGCGCCTAGCCAAAGGACCCCTATTTCCCAACAACTTCTCCAGCTGCAATGAAAACGAACGTGGCGCTAGTGTCAGTGGCGAGTCCGCGGGTGCCTTCGCTTTCTTCTGACTTCTCTCTACCCCCCTCCTCCCCTCCTTGCCTCCCAGAATTTTATATCCTTACTCTATTTCTCCTCTCCGTGCGTGTAATATACGGGCCCCCACACCAAAGGAACCTCATAAACATGAAGTCTGGATTTTTATGGGTCCGCTTGATGGTGCTTCGAAGTGAAGCTGAGGGTAAAGTGTGTGGAAAGGATCGGCTGTCACTTTACTCAATAAGAGACTCGATTAATGCAACTGTCTAGGCCTTGCTGTGGATACTCTTCTGAGTTGTTCTGTACTCGAGGTAGGGGGATTTGTTTCTGTTGCTTGGGGAATCTTCGTCGATTTGTGTACGCACAATTAGTTCAGGAATAAGCGTCCAATGTCTTAAAGACCATTTATGATTCTAAATTACGAACCAAAATCGTTCAACTATGCAACGCGGGAAGACAATGATGTCTGATGGAAATCACGTGGCATCAAGGTTGGATATGTCTTGACAGGCCAGCGAACGGGAAAGGGGAGTATAATCCGTATCTCATGTCAGTAGAATTGCAGTATTCGCATGACTTGTCAAAACTGATGTGCTGATGGGGGTTGACTAGTGATTAGACAGAACGCCTGTCAAAAATAAACTTCTTTAGTTTCCACAAAATCTTATCCGTCGAAACACGAGTAAAAACTTTTTCGATTAGTAAACATAAAACACGAAGGAGAGCTTTGCTGATGGTTTTTTATGGATGTGAAGTCCTCCGCCCTATGGAGGTCATACTGCTACCGTAACTAGGAGAACAATCTGTTGGCCCTATGGTACCTACCATCTGGTGCTCCGCATAAAGTTCAAGAGGAAAGCAAGTTTCGTTGCGCTTCTAATAACTTTCGGGAGAAGTCATTAAGGGTGTCTCAGTGTCTCGACTCTGTGTCCTTATGCAAGTGTGGGCCTGATTTTTGAAGTAAGGAAGCACAAGATAAGTGGGTTAGCCGGGATCTATCGTGTACCCTTTTTGGGAAGGAATGGTGAAAAAAAGCAACTCTATCAAGAGCAGATAAGAATGAACACATAATTTCCCCTCTGTCATTAAAGATCCACTTCATTAATATCGTAATAGGTCGTCCTTGGACATCTTAAAAATGCGAGTTCCTAAACTCACAAAGATGGATAATTTATAAAAAGAATGTGTGGAGCTTATCCACTTCCATCGACTAAAGCATTCTTTGTTATCCAAAATGCTTTGCCTTGGTAGAACAGTGGATTTACTTAAGCACTCTATTTTTTAATTTGAATGATGTTACTAGGCCTTGAAAGTGCATTGTCGACATACGGAAGAGTCGAGAAGCCACTGATGTTGTCCAGGGGTCATGTGGTTCAGTGAGATGTGCACTGGCGAAGACGTAAGCAGCTCCGTAACCGAAACCGAGAATTAATTTAGTTAGTATTGCATAGAGCCTCTCTTCTATTGAGCCTAGTCCTCGGCTCTCCCCCTCCTTAACTCCTCGCGTTGGCCAACCACTTGCTGATGAGACAATGCCCGACTGGAATATCGCTAATCCCTCTTGGCAATTTTGCTGGATCTGTAGTTCCTTTCCCTTTAAGAATTTTATAAGGGAATGGGGAATTGATGTCCTTTCCCAGTCGTAAAAACACTGGCTCAAATACATAGTCGTTTAGTGTTAGATAGGATCTGAAATAGTTTCGTAAAGATGAGAATTCCCGTCTGTTCCTCCTTGTCACTGTTCTCGCCTCATTACTACCCAGCCATATCTATCAATCAATCTGAGTTCTATCCAACCAGTAGTGCAGTGGAGGAGGTGTCGCGTGTTCACTTAGTTGACGTCTTTGTCTAAATACCGTGCGCACCTCCATAACGAACTTTCAGGGTAATTAACGGGTAGTGTTACCTCAATTGCTGCTAGCCTTCCTGTAGAACACGGAATTGAAGTAATTTCTAAAGAAAAACATTAAAGACATGTTATAATGGGAAAAGCAGTAGCACTTAAGAAAGCAATTTATTTTACTCTCCTTTCTTGAACACTGGAAATTTAAAACAGCACGCACAAGGAGCGTGAAAAAAGCCTGCCCTCTAATGCCACAAAAATTGAGGAAAAGATGCATTTGCAAGGGGGTATCCAAAGAGGCCTAGCAAGTGCTACGTCAATGCAGTATTTTGGAAGGTGACAGCGTAGTCAGATGGCCAAGATCCCCTACGGTAAGGCAGATAGATTGGTATCGTGCTCGTTTCCATTCAGCCCACTTTGACAGGTCTGGAAAAAAAAGGAAACATTACTCCTAAAAAAGTTGACTCAAACTCTTCCATTTAATAATCAGCTTCCAGAAGGGTGTTTTTAACGACCAAGACATTTTGACCTCGAAAAATGGGAGTGTAGAATCAAAGGGTGATTTCAAACCTCCACTCTGCTAATTACTGTATTACATTGACAACGATGGGCCTGGATGGAAAAATCATTATATGCACTAGCCTATTCTCTGATATTTTTGCAAGAATTGTAGATTTTAAGATCCTAGTGCTTTCGCCACTAATGTTCTGTGCATCCATCCATTCATCCATCCATCCATCCATTCATCCATCCATTCATCCATCCATCCATCCATCCACCCATCCATCCATCCACCCATCCATCCATCCGTCCCACGTCTATTCGTCCACCCTATATCCATTTCCTTATCCATTCTGTATCCATGTATTCATCGATCTGACATCCATCTATCTACCTCGTATCCATCTATTCATCATTCATTTCTGCAAACATGCACGCATGTTCCTCCTCTTTCTCCTCCACACTTTGCTCAAGTGGGATTTTGATTTACGATTCGTGGTTGCACTCATCTATCATCCATTAGTCAAGTGTTTATCTCTCCATGAAGATGTGTAATTTTTTTGAATTCGGCTCTTCGCTGGGTTAAAAGGGACAAAAGGAGGAGAGGTGAGCGATGCATGAAAGGGAAGGCGTACTCCATGATTTTGAATGCTAAATCAAGCGAATAGCTGCGTACATATTAAGCTTTCAGATTAAAGGGAAGATCGCTGCACTATGCAGAACTCTTTTTGCTATAGAAGAAGAGGAGATATAAAGTAGTCTCAAAATCACTGTAACTTCATCACTTTTATTTTTGCTACCACCCTCTTGTAAGATGTTTGATTAATTTTGATGTGATTCAGGAGTGTCTGGTTTATACACGAGGATTACTTCGTACCCACAGCTGCTGAACCTTCCTGCATAGCCTCCAAGGTGGCAACTAGAAAAGGTGGAGCGGCAGATTGAACAAAAAATGCGTTGAAGGGTTCTATCACACCACTTTCAGTTCTAAGGTATGCTAAAAGGTTAACGTTTCGCAAATCTATTTGTTTTCCCCTGATTGGCTAGTGTCTCCTGTAGGCATACCTCCAGTGGGCACTAACACTACTTATCCTCAAGGGCACTGGAGTGGATGCAAATTTACTTGAGCTAGAACCCTAGGGAATCTTAGGGACGGTGGAGTCGAGTGTACTTACGCAAAGGCTGCTATCGCTTCCGCATTCATATGCAAGAACGTACTGGGCAGCGGCTAAAGGGGGAAATAACATTTCCCCCGGAGTCTCCGCCTTCTCTAGGGCAGTTCGTAAAAGAATGGCTTAAGGATGGATTGGGTGTCAAATTCACGAATTGTCAGTTAAAGTGGTGAGGAATTGTTTGTCCCTATGGACAAGGTAAATCGAGATCAGCACGTCGAGAACAGGTTTTAGCCACGTTTAGTACTTAGGCTGGATGGGATGGAAAAACATGGAAGCTGCCAAACACACGGGTGCTACATATCACAAGAGATAATCTGCTTAAAATGCCACAGTTTTATTTGTCTTTTATTTCCTTTATGTTATAAAATTACACAGATTATAGGATGTTTACTGACATGTAGTGTTCTTGATGACGCGTACTATTCCGTAAGCAACCATGTACACCATTGGCTACAACACATTTCCAAAACACATACCACTACAACACTAAAGGACCTTGCATAACACAGTTTCCGCTTTATTATTATTTATTTATTATTACGCTCTAGCGTGGGTTAAACTTTTCTCCGAAATAAACAGAACTAGCCAATCAGAAGGCAACCTCATTCCTACGAGCCTGCGAAACCCCAAATCGCTTACCACAAAACTTACTCATTACAAGATTTTTGCTTCAAGACGAAATTGGCTACTATGACTCATTTTCGATTTCTGGACTAACCTTGTATTCCTCCTTACGATTGTAATCCCTTTTGGCATTAAAAATAGCATTCGTTGTAAAAGTAAAAAAAAAGAGAAAAAGTGGTTGGGATTGGTTTAAAAGAGGACGCATGATGAAGGCAGACTCTGTACCAGCTTTGCCTTGTCAAAGATGGGAAATCGATTCGCATAGTGTATGTATCGGCGAACAAGAAATTTCATGAGGCTTGATTTACTCTATACTCCTATTAACTTATCCATTCACTTGATCGATTTACTAAGTCGTAAGTGATTGTTTAGGAGCTTCACCTCTTGCAATACTTATTTTGATAAATTGTGGAGGTGCAACAGCTGAAGCGGTTACTTGTTTTTTAGCACTAGTTTTTTCCACTGCCAACTAATTGATTTAATAAGCATGTAAAATTCATTTCATGGTGAAAAGTTCTTCTCTCCTGAAAACATGAAACTGTATCTGCACATTAAAATTTCTCATCTTAAATTGTTTAAAAGATCTAACAGACAACCTTGACACACTACAAAACATTAATTTGAGCTCCTTTTAAATGGGACACATAAAGTGGCCTAATGGTCAGGTGCTATCGTCTACTGGGCTAGTTAGAATCGC
The DNA here is from genome assembly GCA_001870725.1 of Taenia solium. NCBI lineage: Eukaryota > Metazoa > Platyhelminthes > Cestoda > Cyclophyllidea > Taeniidae > Taenia > Taenia solium. Next base: position 27,386 of record MIEF01009487.1, on the reverse strand, counting down.
TCAGTGAGTTATAATCCAGCCAGGATGGCAATTTGACGGGTGAATTGGCACTTTTTGCGATGGCATATCACAGTGCAATAGCGGAGTGGGACAGTGTGGACACGACACAACTACGGGCGCATATTTTACCTTAGATTACGTCGACACGCAGTGTTTGACAGCCGGGTGATTCCAAACGTTTAGGTATGCCAGCTGACAGGATTACTAAGTGCTACGAAGAATAAAGTACGCAATTCCGCATTTTTATGATGCTACAAATGGTAAGCATTAAAGCTTTGAGTGTCTTAGTCGGAGTAATTGCCAATCCAAGTTCGTAAGCCATTACAGCACCTTTATCCAACCCGGAAGACACAACGGGTTGTAATGACTGTTTAAGACGGCAACTCATTATTACACAATGGTGCCGGTAGTTACATGCCATAGGGGCCGAAAAGTCTGTGTAATTATGGGCACGACTAAAATATAAACCAGATTGATAAACTGAATTGTGCATTCATAGCAAGTAGAAAACGTTAACCTATTAAAGTAGACCTGTGTCATAGTTTGCAAGTTTTTTTAAAAACAAGGGAATTCTCCAGCGCCTTCCCTTTACATTCAACTGCATTTAAAGGCTCCGAACTACGAATTTATCACGCACGTTTAAGCCAAATCATTCTCAACATTCTACTATCAGAGCTAGGGGGGAAAATTATAGCGTTTGTTGCTGAATATTAGGGTGTCTGCATAGCATTTCAAAGTCGGTCCATCAAAGCTGGTAAGTTCTTCGCTTAGTAATGCTTATGGTAATCCCAATCTCATTCCCATCGAAGATTTACAAAGCACTTTGAAGATGTCGCTCACAAAGTGTCAATGTTACTAAAGTAATTCGTCACGACAGATTAAATAATCTACGTAATGAGGAAGGGGCTTGGAGGAGCAGGGTTCAACCGGTACTGGGACTTGTAATTTCAAGGCCATAAAGTGGAACCCAGCCACCTACATGCAAATTATGGCCACTAGTTGCAATTTAAACTTTTTTACTAAAAATAGCAAACTCAAGATAATAAGTGATTATGGCTGTGAGTGAGGCTTTAACGACAGCATATTCTTCACCTCTGCTTCACAAAATTAGTCCAAATATGAAATTCAAAGAATAAAGTTGAGCAGCATTTTTGCAGTGATACGCAGAGAAGGGAAACGCAGATGTTATCACACCTTGCCACCCATTTAAAAGGCGGATTTCCACTTTAAGGGAAATTCTTCATTAGGCAGTCATTATGATTCCACGCACCTAAGCAGGTTAACTTTCTCCTAGTAGGACTATTAACTCGCTCATTTAATATTTCAGCATAACACTATCGGTTGCATTTCATGTTAAGTAGTGTGTCTTACAAAATGGAAAGCGCCTTTATGTTCTCTTATTTTACCGTGGTGTTTAAGTCGCTTATGCAGCTATCGCAGCTCTTTAGCCTCCTTAGGTCTTGGTCATCACCTACTGATGTCACTTCTGTTGACAACCTATAACCCCTTCTGTACATTTTATCCAAAATTATGCATTCCCAGTTGAAACTTACGCCTAATTGATCACACCACTTTCAAAATATTTTGACAGCTCGCAAAAAAGCGCATTAAAAAGCAATCCCTTTATTTCGCTTCTGTTTTCATGTCGACTTGGCATGAATGATGCGCCATGAATAAATCACAGAGAGAAGAGAGTTTTAAGGAATACTAAGAGGATAAAAAGCCACTCCACATACTATGTTTGGTCTTGCAGGAGCCTAAAACATTGCATATCATTAATATGCCATCCAAAATGCATATAGACTCATTATTTCTGAATTCCATGGTCTCGTTTGTCAGCCATTCTGACAAAGGGATTCACCGCACCTACTTCTGCACCTCATTGGCGTCCTTACATTGCATTATGCTATAACTGCTGTTCTCTTATAGATCGTTTAAATCATAGCTTTTTTGGCGCGGAAACTTGAGGATGCGCCCCTATCCCTCCACCGGGTCACTTGGCCTTTGCTCAAGTATCATGACTTTTTCTCTAAGAAAATTATCGAAATTCTGCATAATTGCCCATTTGATTCATTAATCATTACACTTGACAGATGTTCAGTCTCAAGAAATCTTCTGTTTTTAACTTACGCACGGGAGAGAAAGAAGCAAATGGGAAATTATTGGACAGTTAGAGTCATATGTCAAATCGTTAGAGAGTAATTAGTTTTATTTGTCAACCTCTAACAAAAAATAACCAATCGTTGCATGGAATGTTAATTATTTCACATTTTCAAATATTTGGTTGCGATTCACTGGTCTGAAATGGGTCTACTAAAATAGGATTTTAAGCGACCAGGCGACTTTTTCGATCGGACCCACAAATTGACAAATACTTATTGTTTGGCATTATCGCACTTTCTCAGACAAGATTAAACCATTTACAATTAAATCTTTTGAAAAATTACCGAGAGCATAATGCTTGTTCACCTGCCGTAGCTTCAGTACAACAATGAGAAGCCAAGATTTCTAAGAAAAAACGTTACTATATGATGATTACAATGTTCACTGTACCAATCGCCAATCTTAGCTCTGTTGCTCTGTTGAATTTGTCTGATTTGTAAAGGATTGCTAAAATTTCCTTTGGGGCGGTGATTCATCCGCATGCTGTGTTGGATTCCGCCTCCTTCCCTTCACACCCCTCACTTGACAGGACCCACTTGTCAAATCGAAGAAAAGCACACACCAGAGTAGCCGGACCAACAAAATCATCAACTGGCGGTGAGATAAAGGGGAGGGAAGTAGCGTATAATGGCAAGAAATCGCAGGTAGAGGCACAAATTTCTAGCATAAAGTGCGTATTTTCATTTCGCTCACCTTAGCGGTTGTGGCTCCACAGGTGTTGAGATCAAGAGACTTAACTTTTAGAAAACGGCATCATTTTCGCTTAGAGCTTAAAGTCCCAATCATGTGAAGGGGCAGAAAGGTATGAGTGACCAACTGCCAATCAGCAACCAGTTTTAGTCAAATGTGCTGTTACAACAGTCAATTCCCAGAGGCACTAAAAATAGCAATTTTTGCCCTAAGGTCTTCTTCATTTTTGTGACCAAATTTAACAATATGTGTTGGAGTAATTCATGATGAAAATGGTAAAACTTAATGACATCCATTAAGCTGGTTTGCCTATTGTAACTTCTATGTACTGCTGAGGTTTTGGGTGGTCGTCAGTTGCTCCTCCAACTGTTTCTCCAATCCACGGTGTCCATCGGATCACCAGCTACTCTTCACCTGTGCTAAGAAATTTTGACTTAACTCTCACCTTAAATCAGCGGACAATAGATGACTACGAAAGGACGAGACCAGGAACTGGAGGTCGAATGAAGACGGTACCTCGTGGAGGATATCTGGTAGCACAGTTCGCACGTTAATCCATTTCCTCCCTCTTCCCTGAGCCAAGGTATACAACCCAGCCTACTGCCATGCTGTTGTAATGTCCATTTCTGACTCTACAAAGCCCATAACATTTAGTTAAAAAACTTCATTAGCATGGATTTTATTCACTTACCGTGAGTCCTTGACCAGTCCATTAAATGGGGACCTCTGCGATATGCAATGGCTCTATCCTAGATCGTATTTCAAGGACTAATATTGTCCCGGCTTGATTAGCGCCACTCTTTTGAATCAGCACATCTCACCCTATCCTCCCCTCTTAACAAAGAAAAATCATCAAGTCAGAAAAGTACTTACCGAGGATGGAGGGCCTGGATTTCGATATTAAGGGCAGGGGTGGGAGATGGAGGAGGCCATGGAATCGAACATCAAAGTCCGGACAAAAGTACCGAGGAGACAGACAGGGAGGAAAGGGCGGAAGGATAGAGAACATCTGGTAGGCTTAGTCAACATGGCCTCAGAATAGGCGGAAAATGTCGTTTCTCGCCCTTCACTCTTGATCTGAAAGCTGCCCTCTAACTAAATTAAAAGTCTGCTTTAGTTCCGGCAAAACCTTCGTTTTCTACACTGAGGCATCCTTTTCTTCTCAGAAAGGTGGAAACAGCTTCTGTTTAACAAAAAACAAGGGGCACCTACTTACAATTTGTCCCACCACCATTGTTTCATTAAAAATGCTGCCTCCGGAAAGAAAAAAATCAAGTAGATTTGTTAATTCTTTCCTAAGTAGACGCGAAAATGGTTTGTTCTCGAATGGATTAATATATAATTGTTTTACTCCATTCAGGCCCCAATGAACCCAACTTGAGTTGATTTGTTATCCCTCTACAATGTCCTCATCGTCTGTAAACAACAATGTAGACTCCAACGTTGCATTTCTCCACCCCATAAAATTCACCAGGATTAATAAACTTTGTAATTACTCTGTGTTTCCACTATCCAATTTTCCCCTTTTCCATACTATTTTGCTTTTATAGTTTTATTTCATTTCCTTTAAGCTATTTTAAAGCCCTCCTCCACCGTTCTGCATCTCCATCCTTTAATTATTTTTTATTTACTGAACTGCTTTAAATCGTCCTCCTTGTCATTAGTGGAGGTAAGGACTCTTAGCATAAGGTAAAAAACTGTGAAATCGCCTAAAAAGTTTCCAAAATCTTTTTGTTTAGCGGAGGTCTTAGAAATCTCCTTGGACAAATAGCTCCGGTTGGGGCTAAATCCAGGGCTGTTTGGGCAGAAACGGTCACTTTCTTTTGCAGTACGCACAAAAAATTAACTGAAAATTTCAACATTTTTGAGAGTAATTTTCCCGTTACTATCAGCTGTCACGCATGTCAGGGGCCAATTAAGAACCGTTTGTCAAGGTGGTGAGCCATGGTGATAGCTTGTGCCAAAAATCAGCGTAAAATGTCATGTTAACGAAGGCTTAAAACCAACAATGCGGTGCTGGGATGGGATACTCAACGACTGATAATACAGACCGCTGTAATCCCGTTATCTCGACTGTCATTTACTTGGAAAGCCTGCCTAAAGTCTTGGATGCTTAAAAAAGATGTAATTTATCCCGGACTTGCTAAAGAGCCCAAAAAGATGGTGACTAACGCAGCATAATCCCTATGTGAGTATCTCCAACTTTGAGAGGATGGCCCACATTGGTTTCCAAGACAGCACTGGTGCACGATGGTTCAGCCCTACTGAAAGAGTCCCCTATGTTTGAGCAGAAAGCTGGGCCAAAAGGCGAATGCAGTTTCTACCGCTTCCTTTTATCGCCTCAAAAATCCTAATCAAACTTGAGGTCTCCGATATCCTTTCGATCCCTCAAAACTACTAATCTGACAAGTGGGTTTTTTTTAAGATAAGAAAGTTCCAACTCTTAAAAACTCAGCAAGTCCCAACTTTTGATCTTATAGAAGCCTTAGAATTCAGGATTATGTCAGCAGCTCCTCGGTCCTTCTCTAAATGAGTAATGAATTCGCCTAGAGGTAGTATAGATTCTTTCAACTTCAGGAAAGGCTCGGGACTGCTTTATTGATGGCGGCAGAAGGTAGACTACTCAATTTCTATAAATGAACGTCGAAGCCTAACGTGACGGAAGAAATACATATGCTACGGCTGGAAGAATCTGTGACGATCCTTAACAGATGGACTGTTAACCACCTGGAAAAATTCATTGCAGAGCTGTCTACGAAGATGGAAGGTTCCAAGATAGATATAACTGGACAGTACTGTAGTGAAAGCAAAGTGGCAAGGAAACAGACGTGGAACAATTCTAAACCAGTGTTCTAACGACTAATGAAGGATTTGCGAGATGGCCTATTCACCACAACTCCTCCAATATAGTTCCCCTACAAGACGAAACTGCATGTTCAATGAAATTGTTACGAGGGATAGGTGACGTTGCAGTTAGATATTTTCTCCCATTTACGCAACTTGAAGGAGTTGTGAGTGGTTTTCTCCCTTACAGCACTGGCTACGTTGTGACGGCCGAGGCTGAAGGTTAACTAAGATGAGCCCCGATGATTACGTTCAAACAAGGGGAAGGGCTTTTCAATGCTCTATTTGTATCAATCTGCGGTTTAATTTCAAGAGTGCTCAAATCTTCGCTTTCACAGACTGACAAGGCACCCAGGGCGATACTAGGGAAGACTCGGGCCGCAGCACTATATTTATGTTGATTTAAAAACAATTTTCCACCCATCCTACATGTCTTGTTGTTAATGCAAATCTTGTGCAAACTAATTAAACAGGAAACACTAATTGTCAGAAGGAGATTACAACGGATAAAATGCTCCACTTCCTTTTTAAATCCAAAAATATAACCAGTCAGGTTCGTCCAAAATCAGTGACTACTTTATGGCTTCTTTTATGCGTATCGCATGCCATATATTGCTGTCGTTTAGGGTAAAGTACTACCACGATTTATGGTGAACGGTCTTGATTAAGTACAAACCTACTTGTGATGAGCCGTTCCTCAACTCAAAGGCAAGCATTATTTTCCTCATTAATATTGCGGTGAGTTACTTGGAGGACATATAGCGCTCTGAAACCTCCCTGAAGATGCAGGAAGACATGTCGTCAGGACAGGAGACTTATTGTTGGCGCACAGAAGGGCTGAGAGAGAGAGAAGCGGGCTACTGACATGGTCTAGAGGTTAGGCCGGCCGGCGAAAACAAAAAGACGAAGCTCTCAGTGTTTAATTAACAATGTGTATAAGACTAAGTTTTCAAGCATTGCCAAGGTAAACACAGGGTTGATTTGCCTTTTAACGAGGAAACTGTATATACAGCAACATTAAAATAAGCAAACTTGGTTAACTTCGTCAACTAAAATCGCATAAATGCGCTCCCATTGTGTGGGCGTAAAACAATGCCCCCATAAGTGTATATTTAACTATACATGCTCTTGAGTCCCCACAGGTTCTGCCACTACGATGCTGGCGTAGATGTCTGTAGGCTAACAATGAATTATTAATTTGCACTTGTATACCTTATTTGTATCTAAGGGTCTTACCCGGAACACTGTTTTGGCGATAGGGTTAGGCAAAAACCTACACTGGAAACCACACCCAAAGGTAGCAGGAGTGGACGCTGGCTTCGAGGCTTCAAATTGGCGTGTACCCACAACAGCGCAGTCATCGGGGACACTTCTAGCAGTCATTTCAATCTCGTTGCCTATTGAAGCGAAACCGGGCTGAGAAAATTGAATGCACTCTATCTCAGACATGGTACAATATTTATGTGACTATAGGTGAATCATGTAAACAAATGATGCCACCCTCGCAGTCTTACTGACCAAATAAAGAAAAAGTGACAAGAATAATACGTTAGAGGAAAAATGTTTCCAAAGAATAGCAGTTGGTAGTTGAAATGCCCTGGTTGTTACGCATTCCAGTAGATTGATAAGTATAAAGGCGATGATAAATCACAATGAAGTCTACAAGAAGGCAAAAGCATTGAGTTCACGAAACCGCCCTGATGTCTCGTCACCCTGACAGGAAACATCAATGCATGATCGTCGTTACTGACCTGTGTGTAGTCTTTAAAGAACCGACCCCGTTTTGAATTTGGATAAATGAAGGAACCACGATTAACGCTTGCAATGACGCTCTAAGTACAGGGTATTCAAGAATTTTAACAAAACCTTGAGGGCGCGGATCCTTAACTCTTGACTATAACTACTAGGCCTTCCTTCTTACATTCCACCCTGCCTTATTACAACTGCATTTCCGACTTGGGGTGCTACAGTAGCTACACATAAGGAGGATCTATGGTAACAAATCGTGATGCAAAACACATTCCATGTAGCTTTGTGACTTACAAAATTGAAGGGCCAAGCATATACTTTGACGTGTATTTGTCGTCTGCTTTTAAATCGGAGGGATTGGTTATGAAAAAGATGAAATTAACTTTGTCCTCATGGTTAGAGACTACGATACGTAGTTTGGCGTTATTCACCAAAAGTTGTTTTAAAGGTGCAATATAAAAATAGAATAGATTACAGAAAAATGCTGAAGTTGCTAGACTGAGCAATAAAACATGCCTACTTGTGCATAAAAACCTAAGAGACAGGATGTTTTTGCTGTGCACTTGGAGACGCCACAGACTTCATATTCCGGTGGGCTATTCACAGAGCTTTTCTGCATCACCTCAAAGTATGAATCTTAGGTGGCTTATTTTGGAGAACAAATTAGCAGAATCGTGGTTTTTTTGAACAAACTACTCAGGAACGTATACTTTAAAAAAAGCACAACTTATGGTGTTATGGATAATCCAGATATGCGTATAAGAAGTGTCTCCCTGATTCCCCACTAATTTAGCAGTAGGTACGGCCAATCCCACCCTCTAGAGAACCCGAAAGTCGTAATGAATAATTTTGAAAACATTTACGCTTCCATTCAATTAAAGTTGGACGATGTTCTGTAGTGCTTGAGTCCTCCTCAATGAAAAAGGTCACAGCGATGTCCACATCAATTATCGAAAGCATAAAAACTAGTTGAACAAATTTATTCGAGCGTTGTCCTTAGCGCTCAGATTGGCCAACCTATTGTGCCGCTCATCACAGAGCATTCGGTGCTGTAAGAAATACTTGCTACCAACTGAGAGAAAATTTGGTCGCAATGCCAATAACCCCTCTTGGCAATTCCAAATAATCTAGAGTTTGTCCTGTTTGGAAGTTGTGTTAAGGAAGAAGAAATTGTGTTAAACAATTTGTATGTCTATCGCTGAAGGCGGAGTCGTTTCTAGGGCTAAGGTTTCAGGCCCATTCCTCCTTGCCACTTTGCTTACGCTTCAATTCTCCCCAACCGTAAATCCATCAGGCTCTATTTAGCTACCAGAGAAGTAGAAGTGGCATCGCGTGTTCACTTCATTGACATCTCCTTACGGATACCCTAGACAGCTCCTAAACATACTTTTTAGATGATATATGGTTAGCGGTGCTTTGGTAGCAAAAAGCTTTCCTGCAGAAAGCGGAACTGACGTAGCCGCCAAAGGTGAACGACAATTTAAATCCTTCTGTTAGGAGTCATCAGCACATACCCTTCTTCCATCGTGTAAATGCTTGGCATTCGGTACTAGATTGGACTTGCTTGCTGATGCTATCAATATAGAGCCTCAAGTCTTTCCTAGAGTCGGATAAAGGCATTATTCTTGGACAGAACATGCGCTTTCGGTGAATAAAAGGGCTAGAGACCATGTCGCTGATTAAAAGCGCAAAGGCGAAGCCTTACTTGCCATCTAAACCAAAAGGCCGAATTAAACAAGAATTACAATTTTGTGAAATTCAATTTAGAGCTAAAAGGAAATAATTAAACACAATGCTTAAAAAACCAGAGAATAACCAAAGGTAAAACGTGTGACATTGCCAAGAACGGGTTTCAAGCGAAGAGGCGCTGTGAAACGCCTTTTAAAATGTACTTTTGAAGGATAAACTAGTGTCCAAGTTTTAATGCTTTGCCAAAAGCGATCTTATCCAATAGAGAGATTAGATTTGGGGCCCGGATAAGCACGACGAGTTGCTACTTCTTGCCTGTGCCCAACTTGTCCATGATGAAGTGCGGCACGGTAAATCCGACCCGATCACCGTAGCGTAGCGGTGGCTAGCGATCCATGGCGAATAAAAAGTGGCAGAATTTAAACACACTTATACTTTAATGCCTTCTTCGTCGTATGGGTGCTCTTTCCAGCTCTCTTCCGTGGTTTCTTTCCCTCTCCCCTTTGGCCGTTGAGTGTTTTTCTGTAGAGATAAATTGCCTCGGAGATAGGGGAGAAGATAGCGCGTAGTTGAAACATTGCTAAAAGTTACCTCCATCTAAGTAGTAGGAGTATGTGGCGTAAGTTAAGTAAAAATTCTTGTACTCAACTCTCCCTTTCCAGTGATATGCACAAGAAGATTTATTTAAGAAGTGGTACTACCATTGCTCTACGGCCAATGCATTTCATACGTGACTCAGGATGAAATTTCTAGGCCAAATTTGAATGCTTGATTATTGGCTCCACCACTAGCGGGCAAATTCGATTAACTCAGTGCTGAACACACTTTGGTTGACCATTCTTGTGTGGGTCTTACATCTTCAGCAATTCAAACTTACGCTTACGTAAGTGCCGTCTAGACATGGTATTTAGGCAGAGAGAGCTGGTCTGCTCTTCACTTTAAGGGGAGCCTTATCAGTTGGGTTGGAAAGACATAAACTTGAATGAGACACCACGGCACCAAGATGGTGCCTGATCTTGGATTCACAAAAGCCCGAGTGACTGCAGTAAATAGTTAGAATTAAGCGACAAAGAAACTGACTCCTGTTTCTCCCATTGGCTATGGAATGCACGTTTATGTGTACAGTGTATCGAATTGTCGCCAGCATTACCTAAATTTGAAAGATCTTTTTTTTAAAAAGATTTTCGCTCAAAGCTTTCTTCAGCATGGTAGGGAAAGGCATATCTCGGGGTGCGGCGTACCGTATCCAGAAGCTCACATAAAGCGTGGGGAAAATCTTTGAGTGCCTTCATGTAGATGCACTCTTACCGCCAGCGATTTTGATTCATACACCAGTAGTAATTAATGGTACGCTACAAAGGAAACAGGAAAAAAGCTCATTAGAACACAAAAATGACACGCATATAACAAATAGCTAAACAGCTAATCAAAGTATTGAAAGGACTTCTTCTCTCTTTGTGGCTCAGTCTCTCATTTCGGCTAGGAAAATAATGCCAGTGATGTAAGAGAAGTAGGCACGACCATCGAATTTGTATCCAACTGAGCTGATGCTTTACCACAACATTACTGGGTCTAAAATTCCGTCATACAAGGGAACTGTATTGAGGGAAGTTAATTAATGGTTTACCCTTGATTAATTCCTCCAGGGTTCACCATTATTTCATTGTTAGCGCATTAATTGGAAGCGAGTGAATGTCTCCAGGGAATTCTGGCAGTAAACTAGCAATCTACCAGGCTTTACATTGCTAATGAGCCTATTTTCACTATACGTTTTTAGCCTTCACGTAAGACCAAGAGAAACTCTTCAAACTTAAAGGAAAGTCAATTGCCTTGAAATAATAAACAACTACAAGGTGTCTGTTAGTTTTCGGTATAGGCCGTCTCACCGACGCGTTGCAAGTTGTGAAGGTCTTTTTGACACCATTATGAAGTAACTTCTCTTCGCATTCTCCACAATGTTATGCTCTCAAATGATTTCCATTCTTGTCGTTGGCATTGACCAATCTTATGATCTTATACAAGGTAGGCAGAAGGAGGCTAAGAGCTAAAAGGAGAGATAGAAAGAGGTAAATCACCGAAAGTGCTTGTTTTACCGAATAACAAAAGGAAATTTATGCCTGGACCCACTTTGTCAGTTTGCTTGGAAACAGAAAAAGGGACAGAATCCTTTCATTAAAGTGTATTTAGCTTTTGAGAAAATGGAATCCACAGTTGATAGGATGATGCGACCAATTGCTCCAACTTACAATTAAATGAACTTCCAACACTCTGTAACGAAGTTTTCTGAACAGCTCACAGCTAGTATCGATTCATTTGTTAGTACCGTTTTCTCTGAAGGCGAAACTGGGCTATTTCCAGAAGGTGGACGTCATCAACAACCTTCCCTAAAGAAGTCGTCACAAAGCCTCGCATCATCTGCATATGTTCCCGTTCCGTCATGTTAATGTCTAGCATTAGAAAATAGACACTAGGGTCGTCGTCCCTTAGGATCAGACATCCTCAATGACGAAAGAGGGCATGATGCTTAAAAAAATATGCATCACCGGCACACAGGATGGCTAAGGACTGCTGGTATGGACTAGTAGCCTAGCTGCAAGGCAGAAGTCACTCGTAGAACCTTGAATGCTCATGAAATCAAAGTAAAGAGTTGATAAATTAATCGAGTCATAATTTCGTTTCTTTAATCCTTCCTTATGCCATATAATTGCTAACTCTATATCGTATAACTACAAATACGTTCTCAGGGTGATAAACTAGACTTTGGGGGAAGAAAGTCATGCTTTTGGCAAGCATGAATAATGATTTAATTTAAGTAGACTCGACAATCCAGCACGAAAGAATTGTATTTCAGTAGCATGGGGTTATGATGGTTTTCCAAAAGGCGTGATTGACAAATGCTTGTCACAACCTGTCCGATTCATGCCATGAGCTTAGGACAAGGTCGCTGTGGAATGCGGAAGGGGATTTGATAACTCAATTCACAAGAGAGAGATGCTTTAAATGCCTCGCAGTCATTTTTAGCTTTCTTATCGCCTATTTATTTTAAAGTGGAATAAAGACTGTCTATGTATGTTTACATCACCACTGGATTTTCTGAGACCTCCAAACTCCATAAATCACCTTCTCATTTCGACTTACACGAATTTCTTCACTCCTATGAGTTATCTTTAACCTGTCATCAAATTAGCTCGTGTTTGCTCAAACTACGCTTTCGGTGTACTCCTGTGTCCACTCCGAGCAGGACTAGCTCAACGTAAAACAAGCGCGAAGTCTGACCTTCACCAAACTAGTGGAATCCGCGTAACACATTAAGCAACCATGCCTTTTGGCAAGTGTTCTTACGACTGGCAATAAAACCCACAAAATGACCAACACATTTCCCCTTTTCCCCAACACATTTCCCAACCAACCAAGAGGGGTCAGTGGCGTTGCGCTTCGGATGTATTCTTTGTTGAATGCGAATTTACTGACTGGTGCAGTAGATTCATGGATTATTTTCTCACACCAATGAGAAAGGTTGACCATGGTGAACGCTGGGAACAACGCTTAAAATTTAAGGAAGAGGAACATACGATTCTTTAGTTGCTAATTTACCTCTTTTGCCCAATTTCGCAGATGTATAAGTCTCCATCCCTGTACTTTGCCAGTAGCTCCTCGGCCCTTCTATATGACGATAACACATTATTCTTTCCCAGTATTATGTATTCATCCGATTTTAGGGAAGGCTCAAGGCACCCAATCTGTGACCCCCAAAAATGTCAGCACCAATTTCAAAGCGACTGATGGCTTATTGAGGTGGACAAATAAGCAGCTTAAAGATGTGACTACTTAAGTGATACCAGGCACCGCCTACTGTGTTATCATACCTGTAAGGTGTGGTTCGCTCGTATAATGTGGCTATAGCTGGCACATTGAAAATTCGTATCTTTTAGATCTCCTCAAGCGCCAAATGCAAGGGTTTTGGCAAGAAATCTATTTACCGCTTAGTTTACTGCAGCGCACTGATGTAGGCTAGGGGGGCGGTGCAACCGGCAGAGTGGAAAGTGACAAGTATGGGAGGATTTCTTAAACATCGACGGCCACAATTTCGTGTTTATTTTAAAAATCCCCTCTTATGAAGGTGATGGTAACTTTTAGATCTGTTGTTGTAGTCACCTATTTATATAGATGAATCGTTACATCATGTTAATATTTATGACTTCTAGAAATGAAGGCGAGACCTCGTTGTGAAGTCCCGAGCTTTATGGTTAGTGTATGTTATCGTTCATCAGCTATTGAAGTGTCGTAAGGAAGACAGTGCCTCTCGAACCACGGACAAGAGAATGCTGTTAATAACATGTATTTTGTTTGACGTTGATGTAATGTTCTGTATGAGTCCCCGGGCCTTTCCTTAAGTCGAAGTAACGATACTTAGAGGCACTATGTTGTGCCGGAGTACGGAATAGCTGGGGAGGATTCTGGTGCGGTCAAAAGTCCTTGCCACCTAGTAGAAGGGCAATGGCGGAGCCCTGGCTGTCTGAGAAACCAAAACGAGGAGGTAAATATGGTGAGACAGTAAAGGGGAGGAGAAGGAGGGGAAGTGAAATTAAACTTCAAATTTCGGGGAATTGCTAGCGCATTCTTTGCTCTGTATGTATGGTCTTGAGGAAGCATGGATGATGGTTCATACACTTCCCTGTCTTTTGAGCTTTAATTTAGACTGAATTGTTTCACTCTGATTCGTTTGCACATCACATAATTTTGTAGAAAATGAATCCGATCGCTGCGATTTGTCGTTACGTGTTAAGGTCACTTATCATGCATACAAATCTCATGCTTGGATAAATGGACAAAAGTGGTTGCTAATGTACCACAAGTCTTGTTTCAATGAAACCAATGTTTCGGACTCATGGTTGCAAAAAATGGTTCAAAAACCTTCCTTGTTTATGGCTGGTTCACAATTTTCCACTAATTTGGCAGGTATGTCGACTACCCGTTGCAATCATTCACATAACACCGCGCTACGCTACGCAAGATAGTAAGATTCACAATTTACTCGCATTCCTTGTCAAAACATGCCTTCAAACTGGTACAGCATTAAATTTGTCTATGGTGGTCCAATGCGAAAGTCCGCCTTGGCACCTTGCGTGAGTGAATTGTTGTGCTAAGCTCTGTACTGTGCCTATTGCTCTGCTGTGCTCACTGTTCCTACAGATTTATTTCTTGTAAAGTTTAAAGATGGACTAGTACCACTTCAGTCGACCCCCTATGGTAAAATCTGCGTTGACAGTCAGATCACCACTTTCATACGATCACATCGGTAATTACCAGACCGGCTCGTGTGCTTTCATCCACTTCTAGCTTCACCCATCACCTCACTCCGTTTGGAGCATGTACCCACTTTGCCGCTGCTGCCATGGCATTGCTATTTCTACACTCCTCTACCTGTAAAACTATGATTCCATTACAAGTCAAGGTCTCATCCTGGACACCTAATTTTTAAAGCAGGGTGAATAAAATTGCTTGGGGGAAATTCTTCCAAGCCTACCAGAGGGCTGTCTGTGTTAGCAGGCATCGAGGTGGTCCGACTCTGACAGGAAGAGGTCAGAGCGTAAGATAAAACACAACTCGCATTTTCAAACGTACAAACTTGATAAATCCTTAGTTTACACAAAGAAGTGTGTGCCCAAATATGGATGCCTGTGTACGTGAGTCACGGTTAATTCTCACGCGCTATCAGCTATGGTCGGTTGTTGATCACGTACCAATCAGAGTACGCCAACTCGTTAGGGTGGCTGAACCTTCCTGTTTAGCCAAATCTGGTCATTAGCCGGTCTACGGTGTCCCGATTGGCTGCCCTGAACGAGGCCATGGCCAACGTGCATGGGTATCCGTGCTGCAGCTGTTCGTATAATCCATCAGGACATATACACATACAACTACAGACGAGATGTTTATTTTGTTTGCAACACCAACCTTGTGGGGTATTTTATATTTCGCGAGAAACCATTTCTTTCCAACTCTCCATATCAATTTTATCTGTGGTCTTTAAGGCAAAGCGATTTCTTGGTGGGAAAGCATGTACGAGTAGTCAGTTTGCTTTCTTCATCCCTCCAGAAAATAGTTATCAACTAAATTGATTCTACATTTTATATTGGCTGCTTTACTGTTGAGGTCCTCATTAAACTTTTGAACATGTTGGATGAAAAAATGTAATGGTCTGAGGCTTCAACTCCAAGTATTTAATAATTTGAGATTTTGTCCAGTCTTCTCAAACAAGTCGCTGCTTGCTTCTTTGCATGAAGCGTTATTAAACTCGTAATTAGTTGTAATTACTACCTGAGACGTGGACGGTGATAAATCCCTTTAGAACCGATGTTTTTGTCATTGATTACCTTTGGTTAGCCTTCGTTTTGGTCTCATATGGTTGTGAGGTATCAATCTCCACTTCTGTTGCCAGCCGAAACCAGTTTTCTAAATCGGAAACTTCTTTCTTTATAGGTTTCTGGCCTTGCGTTTAACAAATTCAAACAGACATTGGAAACATTTTTCTACAAACACTTCCTAATAGAGTTGCAGACGTTTGTTTGAAGTACACTCACTTCTCGAGTTTGCAGCCTTAGGCATATCCAGTCGACACAACTTGCGTGGAACACCAAAGAGCTCATTTTGTGTTGCCTTCCTACCTCTTCCCGTGATGAAAAGACAACTGAGACAGGGGGGCGGTGGTGTGCTTGCCCCATTGCATATTTTATCCACTATAGACTCATTCTTTCGGTTAATCTTATTATTGTACATGCAAACCCTAGGTTTTTAACGAGGAAGGGTTCTCGCCCAATCACTTGTTTCTAAACGGTTAAACTTTAGAAGAAGTAAGCGCCAAACCTCCAGTACCTGTTGCCTACATCCGCTTTTCTTTTGAATATTTGAAATCCGTTAGGGCAATTAGCAAATTACCTCCCTAATAAATGACCAAGCTACTTTTATTTCATTTTCATTAATTGAACACTTAATATATGAAGTTGGTAAACATAAGCATGTAAGGAAACAGGTAGATTTTATCTCCTTTGCTTGCATGAGAAATAGAAAGTGAAAAAAAAAATGACGCTGACTTCGACTGAATAAACCAGTAGTCAACGGGTGACCATTTGCCTCCATGTTTTGAGAATGTGGAAAGCAGCAGCCGCCTGGAATCGCCGGAGTAGGCTCTGACTAAATGTACACGAAGGTACAGAGTTGTATATGCAAAGCAGAGAGCATTGCTGTAATTCTGGTCTTGGCTTCGCACCTCCTCTTCTGTGGTTCGGCGTCCTCGTGACACCCGGGTTACAAGCCTCTCAACGCTTCAGTAAGTCCAGGCACGCAAGTGGATAATTTTGGAAAAATTTAGTGAATTCACTAAACTCCAAGTGTAAATAGGTTTTAGAGACAAGAAATTTTAGCACAAGTCTAGAAAAACGGTTTTAAACCAATTAATTTTAGCTGTTTTTTTTAAATAAAACGTGATGGTGTTCTTTGCTCACTTTTCATTTACACCTGAAACGACAATGCACTAGCGTTTTTGAAAACAGAATTTGAAAATTCTCCTAGCCTTACGAAAATACGAAACACTGTGCAGATCCAGGCAGTATTTGAACTAGACTACATATAATTTCCCTTCTTGAAGCATTATGATCCGGTGAAACATAAACTCAATAGAAGAACATGAAGTCGGACGACTTTATTCATCAAGCCAATAAAAGATCGAAAAAAAGCATGAAATGTCATCGGTTCCAGCTCTTTGATCCCTAGAAATAGAGTCAAATTATTAATCCGATTCAATTAAGGCTAGACTGACGTGGTGGTAGGTTGTGGTTAATGCAAAATAATTACCACTGAAACAGTACTTGGAACTAATTTGGATTCAAAGTAATTAGGAAGACAAGTGGAAGAATTGGTAAATGCATCTTCAATTTAGCACGACCAATGCAAAAAACTGCAATAATTTGCCAGTAAACCATTTTTTATTCAAACACATCGCATGTTTGTAACTCCAGGCTCAGATTAGAAACTCCGGTTGTCACATATATGTGACATCACTAGGGAACCTGTCAATGATAGAAAAACACCATCTGAATAAGTCTTGAAGCCACTTTAGCGCTGTTTAGTAGCATACAAACATAAAAGCATTGCAGTAAACGGCTGTATTTCATGACGCATGAAGACGTGAGTTTGCTGCTAGTGTTATATTGCTTTGTAGGACCAAAAATAACCGCTAGCGTCCAGCCCAGTGATTAAAATGCGATGAAAAAACAAGTGTCTTCTAAAATAGCAAAAAAAGATAAGTAAGAGATCAAAATAAGTTTTTCCTGCACCCCTTTTGGACGTCATGTTCCCACCCTCTCATTGTTTTCATTGGAGAGGGCGCGAGTTGGCCTGTTCGCTGATTTCGAGGGCCAAGAGCGATTCAGGCGTGCCGAGAAGACGCTGTGCTTTCGAGGTTGTGGTTTAACAGACACTGCGAGAGTGCTGATGGTGGGATGGGATTTGCGTGGCTTTTTGGATGCCAGATTTACTTTCATTCGTTCGTCTTGTAGGACCATTTTGTGGAAATGCGCAAAGTCGTCGCTAATCATGGATTCACTTTCTGTTGAGCCCTCCTTGAGGGCAACTGGTGGATTCTTCTCTGGCTCAGGGGTCATTGGCGACTTTTTAAGACGAAAGACTTCATAGGTGCTTTGTCTTCGCATTTGAAAAGAGTGACGGTTATTTGCAGAGGTGGAACCTCGCGAGGACTCATTATCACAGCTTATGGAGACGCTTCGTTTGAAACGATCACGTTTAAGCACTGCTGCTGCAGTCGGTAGTGCTGGTACAGCCTTCCATTCCTGCCGCTGAATGGAGTTGTGCTTCAGCATCGTAGGCGACTCCATAGGATTTCCGCAGGTGGACACTTCCTCTAACGGAGCTAGAGTTCGACATGCCTTCGGCACGCCTTTACTTGAACTTCTTCGTCGAAATGAGTCAATGGGAGGTGTACAGGTGGATAGACAAGGTGGTGGAGTGTAAACCTCAATGTTGACAAGTTTTTGATGTCGATTATTTTGAACGTGATGCACTGGGGAGGTCTTTAAACTCCTCGTAGTCCCTTCGTCTTTGCACGGATTTTCCTCTTCAAAGGTTGAGGTTGGTTCACGCACCGTTACTACCGGTGCAAGTGGCGAAACACGAAGGAAGGGTTGATCACTTTTACTGTTTGCAGAACCGCTGTCTTGTTGTTTGTTTGCATCAACCATGAAAGAACTCCTCGGAGTTTTATCGTAGAATGATGAAGGTAGTAGGCTAGTACGCTTAGTAGAGCTCTCAATAATGCTTAGTGTGGCGCTTTCTCGATTCAGGAATGTGAAGCTTGCAAGATCAAGGTGCTGCAGACTATGGTTTACTTGTTGAGTGCCTAATTGATTTTGTCCAGTTTGATACTCGGGGAATTTCGGATCACCTCCATAACCTTCCTTTTCTCCACTCGGGTGGGGCGGCGTTTTATCGTTTGTGGAACATCTCTGCAAGCGACGCGTGCGCTTGCTTGATGAGGAGGTTTTCGGTTCAGTGATATCCGATTTTCGCTTTGCATCAAATATGTTCTTCACTTGCTCATTATGTTGATGAAACCCTGTGCGAACAATGAATTGAAAACCACAGCAATGAATATTGTAAACTGGAGTGCCAAACGCATTCCGCCGATACTTGCGAAAAGCATGAGTCTTAATGGAACTGCGATCGGAAGTGAGATTATCGGGAAATTCACGAAGACTTCCTCGTAATCGTGTAAGACTGAGAGTTCGTGTTCTCCGAAATCGTACAATCACTCTTTTCATAAGGAGCCGCATTGTATCAGTCATGCAGCCATAGAGGCAGGGGTTCAAACAGCCCGAACACATGGCTAGAAGTTTGAGAATGAGATCAATGATCTTTGCGTGACCGCCAAGTAGCAGACGAGATTGAGGCACGATGTCTGAGATATTATATTTCCGTTCAAACGATCTGGGTGGTCGAATTGAAGCGTTGAGATCCTTCTGGAGGAAAACTAGACCGCTTTCACGCGATGGTGAGAGGAGAGATTTTAAACTAACCACATCACTCACATTGCTCTGGGTGCCCTCAAATAGTGGAAACACGTTAATGGGATTTCGCTTTTGTGCTCGATAAGCATAGACTTCTAGAATGATTGAGAAAACATTCCATGGCGTCCAGCAAATAAAGAAACAGATAACAATGGCAATGAGAATCTTGTTCGTGCGCTTCTTTCGCTCCAAATCGCGTTTTCGAAAGCGTCTTTCGTGAAGCCGAAAGTAGATTCTGGTGTAGAGAGTAGCGGTAAGGAGAAGAGGTAGAAAGAACTGTACAGTGAAGGTAAATATAGTATAACAGAGCCGAATCTCTGGTGAAGGCCACTGTTCCACACAATAGTGGTATTCCATTGGTTCTCTCTGCCCGTCATCCAGCCTAGTCACTGCCTGACTGCTCTTGTTAAAGATGGCTATGGGAATCACACTGATAACACTGATGACAGCAATCGCAAAGAGTGTAAGGGATGCAGAACTCCGTGGCATACGTCTGTGCAGGGGATAGACGATGATATTGTACCGGTCAATGCCGATAACAAGTATAACGAGACAAGAGATATGCATTGGAAGCCCGAAGGTGGAGAATACTAGCTGACAGGCAAGGTTGGAGAAATATACACGCTCCTGCATCTCATAGTAGGCTTGCAAGGGCATATTGAACCCCGACATGAAGATGTCCGAGATGGCAAGAGCAAGGACGAAACGATTGGTAATATTGCGTAGGGATTTTGGATGCCAGATGAGGAGAAAGAAAACCACAGCCGCATTGGTTGTGACGCCGATTACGGCAAAGAGAGCGTAGAGGAGGATGAGAAGGACGCGTACCCATACAATGCGATGCGAGCTGAAGTAGGCATCACCGTAAATGGAATAGAGAAGGTCACCTGGAAAGGTGCTTCCATTCTCCAGACTTGGCAGAGTTTCTGTGGAGAACAGATCTGAGAAGTCTAGCATTCTCATGCGCGGTTAGTGGAGTGGGCCCTGAGTACCATCTGGTTGCAATAAAAACACCTTGTGGAAAATTGAAGTAAAATGAAATTATTTCCAATGAAATACAATTTGAGAGTCTGCCTCTCTCCTGTCAACTTAGCTTTAAAAATTATCAGTACGACCATTGTCAGTCGGGCGCTAGGGTTGATTGGGCACTGTCAAGAAAGATTTAAAAGGAGATTGTGGGTTACTCGAGTAGTGAAGGGTAATGAGTGGTATAAAATGACACTTTGCGGCCTAATCCCACAACAGCAGTGATCACTCCTCTCCTAGTACATGATGTTAAAAGATGCAATTTCGTCTCCACTAGGTGGTCTGAGCTCTAGGCCATACTTATTACCGCAGTTTTTCGATGCGTTTGTAATTTTTTTCATCATGTCTCCATAAATTCTTCCAACTTCAGAGAAGACACGAGTGCTGCATTAAGGGCAGCTGAAAGCAAACTCAATCTATGCGGTAAACGGTCCTGGTTTCGAATGTTGGATGCTGAACCTGCAACTGACGGGGGAAGAGCATGCATTGATGATATGAGAATCTGTAAAGTCCTAGAACGAAAAGGCTAAGGATGAAGTTTATGTTTGACAACTACCCTAATTTCGTGCTTAGAAGGAGTGCTTTAACAGATTGCAGCGACACTAGCTATAAGCCATCTAGAAACGTTCGTCATATAGCTGTCTGCGCTAAACCCATGAATATGTCAAAGAAGGGAACACGCGATACCGCCTTCACTCATCTACTAGCTGAATAAAACTTGAATAGATATGGCCAGACAGAACTGAAGGGAGAACAAAGTGAGAAGGGGGAATAGGTACGGGACCTTTTCTCCAAAACTTCATAATTAAACCCCATCATTCTTTAAATGCCTGCTCTTGGATCAGCACTCTGTCAACTAGCGATGAGCATGTGGGATGGGTAGCGTATTTCTTCCACAGATTCAGTAAAGCTGCAAAGAGGAATCAGCGTTGCGGTCAAGCACCTTCCCAGTTACACGCAAACTTGCATTGGTGTTTTTTCTACAGCACCGACTACGATGTGAGGGACAGCACTGAAGTTTGACCAAGGGGGGGTTGTTAACTCAACTGCACACCCATCCCCCTTGTACGTCTAGCCACGAGTGGTGTCCTCCTTTGTCCTCGGGTAAATTTGTGCGCATTAGGTAAGGAGATTTGGAAGAAAATGATTGCTGATCAAGAGTCTATTTTGTCTGAAATTCAATTTCCTCAGTCGAAGAAGGCAGACTAAAGCTCTTGCTTTTTGATTGCTGAGAAGGAGCGCATTAGACACATGCAATTATATTAACTAGGCAATTACCTCGTCACTTCCAGTCTCTCCTGACTCAATTTCTAGTTCTTACTAACCTACTAGCCAAGATGATTAATTTTTAAAAATTAGCGAACTTTTTTTGAGGAGATTACTTGGGGTTCTACAAGTATTATTGTCAAGTTTGCTCAAGAACTTCTTCAAACCTATCACCAACTAAGGGGTTCAATCCTCTCCTCCTAGTCACTCACCAAAATCTAACCCATTTTAGTTCCACGCCTGACGAAGAACCAGCGTAATTACAGCTCCCTAAGGAAGGCTAAATGGGCAAGCAAGGCGACTTTAACTCTTCGAACCTGCGATAGCGGCAAAATTTTCAGTCATTAATTAGAAGAGCCTTGAGAATCTTTATTAATGCTAGGAACGTTGCGATTTTTGCCCCAGCTTAAAATCAAGTTAGCAGTTGAACGAAATCTTGCAGACCGGGCCAATTCTCAAAGGAGGAGGGAAGGGGAAAAAAACTATCCACCCACGTAACGACAGCAAATCTCTGGGGCATTCATATTCATTCAGTTACATATTAGCTCTGAACAAACAAAGCGAGTCTGATCAGGTGAGTTGGAGATGAGATTGGAATCATTTCCACTTAACGCTGTGGATTACTTCCTTAATAAAAGTTAGCGTTCATTATCATCAATACTAAAGCTGTAATTATTGCACAATGATTAATTGTAAATGTCAAACCTCTTTACCCCTGCTTTTGTTCGGCAAACTCCAACTAGACCCAAATTGGCGTCCATATCACACTCACGACTGCCCCCATGCATGATCAGCATGTCGACCAACGTGTCTCAAGAGCTCACAGCGTATTTATGACCTTCGGATCAGGCAGAAGCGAACCTTGAGAACCTCCTTATGAACTTCGAAGTCTGTCAATAATGTGTAGCAAGAAGTTGGTGACAAAAGCACTCCAGAGCACAATTAGTGCCATTCCAAGGCTGTGCTTTAAAAACCTGAGAATGCTCGGAACAAACTGATACGCTAATAAGACCTGTCAAAGCTATGGGACGAACACTTAACTTGGCAATGAGTCAAATTTATGGATTTTATCTAGAGGTAATGCCAAAGCCTTTTGGGTAAACGAGGTCATCAACTTGTTGCTTAATTGTCATTCGCCACTTTTCTTAATTTTTTTCAGGTTTTGTCCTTAAGGACCCATTTTACCATGAAGCAAAAAATTTTATTTTAAATTTGACATTGACGCAAAATGCATTCAAGTACGCTTAAATGGTGATAGAGAAGAAATCATAAGAATGCAAACTACTTTAACGCCCCCTTTCAACGCAACCAATTTCTTAAATCGGGAACCTCGAGAATACTTCGGGTGAAAACTATCTTAGGTTGAACATTTAACTAGCCTAAAATGTTTTTTAATGTAGCTATTCATAGTACCTCAACAGGCACTCTAGGTGGGAAAATATCTGTTCATTAATGTTGGTCGCATGAAGTCAATCATTTAGGGACTTCTTTGATGTAGAGATAAATGAAAATGTGGAAGACGGATTATTAGTACACACAAATAAGCCTACCTTACTGTGGTGGTGAATCCTGTAGAGCATCAGGTACTGTGCTCCCACCTTCCAAGCTTAAGAGCCCTTTTCCTCTGGCCTTTTAGCCATTGGGTAGATTTCGCAACCAATCAGAGGGTAAAGAGAAAGAAGCAATAGCCAATAATTGGTGAGTCACTTTACATCCCACAGAGCCCGATGCCATCTGCTTTCGGTAGCTAAAATATGTTTAACTTAGCTACTCTAATGTAAATCTGTAAAAAAGTGACTATCAAGAGCTCAGAGAAGGATTGATCACTGCTCTCCAGATGCTTCGTTGATTCAATGCACCACTAAATACTGATAATTTTTTGCCACCACCAAATATTCCTCTAAGACATGGCAAATATTTGTAACGCCGGATTCAGAGGTGATAGGTTAAGTAGGCAAAGGAAGCTTGCTTCATTATGTGGAATTGATGAAAGAGAGAACAAGTCCTGTTCAAGTAAATGATTGTTCACCTTATAATCTACGGTTTACTTTTCCACCTCTTAAAAGAATGTCGCCAAACATTCAGATTTGTAGCCTTAACTACAAATCGAGTGTCATTGTTCTGACATTAGCCTGGTTCGACTTCACATTTTATGTTTATGACATCCGCCTTATTGAAAACCTACATCAAGCCAGCTAATGTGCCAAAAAGTTGACCAGTGTCACTGTAGGGTAGCGTTTGAAAGGATGCATACTACTAGGGCTTAAAATGCAATAAGGGCGCACAGAAGAGCTAAGAGGTTTCTGACCTAGCACAGAAGTCGTGACGCCCAGAGAAAGCTCAATCGACAAGCCTCAAGTGCTCTTTAAATAAGAAATACAGAGTTGAACAAAGGCTCTCCTTTTGAGCCACATATTTGGTAATCCCCTTAGTCATCCTTTTACGAAGTAGGATTACGATAAGCACCATCGAACCAACCGTACCAGCTATCGAATTTTGGTGTACTTGGGAAGATATCTGGCCGCAACGTCGCTGGGAGAGATAAGGTTTCATGTACGCACCTCCTTGACACTTGATTCTCACTTCAATGCTATCCACTTTACTAGTAGAGCGGTGGAGGAGGTTTCAGATGTTTACTTTATTGGCATCGGCATACAGATAATGTAGGCAGGTGCCTAACAAAATTTTCTGTTGCAGCTTAGGCTAAAGTCGCTCGAGGCGTCATTAGAATTCCTGCAGAACATTGGACTAGCGCAGATGCCTGAAGGTGATGCCATTCTCGAACCTTCTGTAAGGGCTTGTAGCGGATTCTCCCATTAACAAACAATGTCTTTCTTCCCCTATGTTGAGGCTTAATATTTAAAACTAGAATTCAAGGCAGTTGTTCCATAGGATATAAATTGTCTTTTCCTAAAGACAGATCTACAGAAGGGCTGCGGATTTACCAGCTCGGTTGGGACGCCAAGGTGGCAGACGAGAGTATTACGGTGGAGGCTTCAATACCCGCGTGAGGTGAGCCAGCAGCCGATCTCAAAGGGCAATATTTAATAAATAATGGTGCTTGTTTATGAAATGCGCTACTTTTCATTTACGCATTGGCGGTAGTTGTAATGCTGCCCCATCCCATTTAATGTTCGGGCATATCATAAAGCTTATCACCTCCGTGTGAAAACTCACCCTTCTTCCCTTAAAAATAGGGGTTAAGGATTTGTAAGTACAAACATTGTACGTAAGTTATGAGACTTCCTGATAGGATAAATACTTTAAAGGGCCACTGATTGGCGAAGCGCAGACACCGTCAGGCGACGCATAACCTCCTACCCCTCACTTAAAGTGTAAACAAAACTTCAACAAAGCAGATCCTTAAATGGCGTGTATTCAAGCCTACAAACACCAACACACACACACATGCATCGTCGAATCAGAGGTTTACACAACTGATTCGTGGTTTACTAACGCTCGGTCCAACTCGGCATGCACGCACATGTGCTATTGCGTCAGTGAAAGTGACATCGCCTCCTATCACTGCAGTTGCACCACTTGTACGGGCCATGCGACTCTGTCTGTAAGTAATTTTTGACGTGGCCCTCCTGTGAGAGGATTCCCACCCCCATTTTCTGTGGGTTTATGCTATGTATTAATAAAAAACGAGACGGTTTCAGCATTCGTTTGGAATATTAGGCGTCTGTCATTGTATGAACTCGATAGTTGGATAGGTTTATCAGTTGTTTTTTGGACTGACTGGTCATGTGCACAGGTGACTCAATAATTTATTTATCTTGCCAACGCCAGTTGCATCGTAGAAGGAGAAGTAGATTTGATTACGATGTGCCAAACCAGCGACGGAGTTGACTGGAGCAGTTGTCGTCATGTCCAGTTCCTCAGTAAATGCCGTAAATTGTGCCACCGATTGGTTGCAGGTTCTTTTTATGCCTTCTAACCGGATTGAGCCCCACCACTATGGTCGAAGCAGAAAAGTGCTTCGACTCATGGACCTTTCTCCATTCTCCTGTGGCCGTCAGTGTCAAGCCGTCCTTCAAGAAACACGCGAGTACCATTGGAGGGAAAAAAGAACAGCGTGCACAATGGGTCTTCGATCTTCTCAACAAAGCTGACAATGTAGAGGTATTGTTTTGCTGCATTGGAGGCTCTCAATTCATAGTTGTTCTTTTTCATCAATACTGCCTTTTTAAAGTCAAAGCATGTGAATTTCCCTATAGAAGAGGTAACGTTGCCTTTATTGAACGATCTGGTAATGTGGCCACTGGCGTGAGACATCTCAGGTAAAAGTCAGTTCTCAATAGCAAAAACACTGATGCGTTCATTCTGTTCCAGGTGACACCCATACGGGATTACTGGGGTAGGCAGCACAAGTACGACTTTGTGGCCGTTAAGAATTTCTGCAACGGAACCGCAAAAATGCGTATCCAAATCGATAAATCGAAGCTGAGAATAGACCAATGTCCATTCGTTGATCTGCAGGCTCGATCGGAATCGTCGACACGGTGCCGAATCTATCGAACCAGTGCCAGCAACGGTCAACTAAACTTCATTGTATTTAATAGGTATGTGCGACTATTAATTGGGCTATTTCGATTATTTACTTAATCTGCATACAACCGCAAAAGCATTAGCGATTTGCCTCTACACCCTAGAAATTGATACACTACCTCTGAGGTGCCGGATTAAAGCAATAGCTTTAATTTTGCATGCATGAAAAGAGGTGAATCGCCCTCTTGCTCCCAAAATGAAAAAAATAGGCAGGATATTGGAACAGGATATGTACTCTTGCCGTCCTGAATGATTGGCGGACCATTATACTATGCGAAAATACAAAAGCCGGGAACTAAGTAACCGCAAAAACAAAGAGAAAGGTTTAAACGCCCCATCAAGGTAATGCCACTACACAATGTGTTGTGGCAGGTGTGCTCCTTCATTACTGCTAGCTCGATCAGGTGCTACGAAGCACTCCTGAGGCCGCTATCAAGATGAGAGACAACTGCAGTGGTGACTTGAGGGCAGGTGCATCTCACGGAACAAGGTGATGAGTGAAGCATCTATGTAGTTAAATGTCTGGCTTTGATATTAGCATGGGACAGTGATAATGCCACCTGTGGTGCTTTACGTTCCACTAACACCACGACCACCACCACCAGCAGCATAGCAGCTAACCACAAGAACGATCTTTCATTTAATGCTTCCAGTACTTCCCTTTGAGTGTAAAATAGAGCAGCAGAAGAATCTTTTTGAAGAAATAGAAAACTCAGCAATCAAATCACAATACAGCCTAGTGCGGTATGGAGAGTACAGCACGATCATTAGTGGACGTAAGGTACCAAGACGAATTTTTACAATTAACCACTAGAAGAAGATTGAATGGCGCACACATTTGAGGGCTCACATTGGCATAGACCTAGACCACTATGTGAATCGTATCGTCAAGTGTAGCGCGGTGCATTGTAATACGATGTGAGTTGAACAACTTACTTCACTAGAGAATCGATTTGGTCGCACAAAATGATTGGCTGCTGTTTATCGAGACCTGACGCATATTCACCTCCAAGAGTTCGACTAAACTGGCAAATATCGCTATGTCGGAATTATATGGGTGGAAATGATGCAGCATATGCATCTTGATTTCTGTGTCTGCCTCATTTCAAAGCTCATAGTATCCTTTGTTTAATGCACGAAACTGAACATCGTCTGGTAAAAAAATCACTCACCTGATGTGAAGGCTTCAGCACCGATTTGAGCACCTATCTATATTCTGCGTACTTTGAATCAACTCAGCATCCATTTAAGCATCCTTCACTATCGTTTTCAATCCATACCCAGGACGGCTCAAATGCAGGCGCAACTGAGTGAGAGACAAAAAAGTTT